>PVIW01000388.1:0-491732 GCA_004026585.1 Noctilio leporinus | reverse complement strand
TTATAACTAAATCAGCAAAAGGATGTTGGAAAAGAGAGAAGGGGACAGCATTAATTGAGACAGTTTTATGTGCCATGGTTGGCAGTCAGCATGTTACATACATTATTTCACATAATGCTCTAAATTTTTCTCTAAGGTATTTGTCACTATCTCCATTTCATCTCCATTTTATAGGTATGTAAACCAGAAATCAGAAAAGTTTAATAACTTGCCAAAATTTCCGTATTTTAGTTAGTTAGTTTGTATCAGGAGCAGTCTGACTAAGCACTTATTTTTCTATTGCACCAAAAATGCAGATTAAATGAAATATACATATGAGAGTTGAAATTCGGCTCCTAAAAATAAATTTATAGAAGAACCAAGCAATACTGAAAACTGGTAATTCTTACTATACTATATGCATGATATCTTAGTTTGTAGTTGAAAGAATTATTATCTATTCAGTAAGGTAGAGAAAATTGTTAACGCAGGAACTATTTCACAGACTCACCTCAACTAATCGTTATCTTATTATAACCAAAGAACCAAATGAATAATCCAACTAAAGTATACTCATTATGTGTGTACATGGATGTAATTTACATATATGCAAGTACACACATTTGGACAGAAAATTTGGATGGAAAATTTTCAAAAACCTGTATTAATTGCTAATACAAAATCAGAATTGATACGACCATTTTTATTTTATTTTTTTACTATAAAACAACCAAAGGAATCTGCATATCTTAACTTTCAGACAAGTGTGATTAGATACTTTACATGTCCATTCTTACTACGCATTATGCTTTTTTCAGATTAGCCAAGATTAAATGGGAGACAGTGTCTGCATTGTACAGGGTATGCTTAGAAAGTGTTTGCAGGGTAAATAAAACTGCATTAACAAATAGCAATAGAAAACAAAGTTTAGAGTAATGATCCAGCAGTTTCATTCTTTAATAATAATTCCATCAGAAAAATTCAATATTAAATATATGGTTGACAATAAAAATCCATAGATATTTTTCATTCAGTTTTATATTTTTGTTGTCTCTTACAACAAAAAAAAAATCTCTTTCTAAAAATATGAGGATGAAAGAAACCATCAGATTGTGTTATATCAAGATACTTTAATTTACATGAATAAAATAAAATATTAGTATAAACAGTATACTAATTAAATGTCTAACAGCCTTCATGAAATCAACAAGGGAAAGGACAATATGTTTACATTCTCTTCTGATAGTTTCTTTATCATTTCTTCCAAAAAATGCTTCCCCCTGGCTGTACACATATTTTTAGAAGATTTGAAAAACACAAGCAACATTCATAGAACATATGGTAAATTTTAGAACATGTTGCTCTAATTCTTTATCCAAATATCTGTTATTTAGTGTAAATCTAGGCCATCTTTGTACAAATTTGGACTCAAGCCTTAAAAAGGTCATTGGAAAGTTGCTGACCACTCAATCTCCAAAGTCTTCTACACACTCTCACTGGTTTGTAATATGAAAAATCAACTCACCTAAAGTCAAAAATATAAAAGGAGACAAATATCTCTCCACTTAAATTATTTTTGGATATTCAGAACTTAGAAAGATTGTACAAAAAGAGTTAAATATAGTTTGATCCAACTGCATCTGTTTGCATGGAAAAACGGTTGATAACCATGAGCTAGAGAACTAAGTTTTTTATAAAGTTTTCAAACTGTAATAAAATGGCATGCTGTAAATCTAAAATGACCTGCAAAACTCAGGGGGAAAGTGAATATGATCTCTTTCCAGTTATTCTAGCAGAGACAATATAATTTTCGAACTTCCTGACAGCTCTATTTCTTTCTCTGCTATGAGAGAGAGAGGGCAATGCAATGCGTTACTGGTGCTTTCATTGGAAATGTTCTTTCCCCTAACGCTGCAAAGTCAAGGTGTTACCTATTATGTGTTTATGACACTGCAGCTTGGAAGAGACAGAGTGCAAAGTGAATTAGGCTGAAAACAGGAATTAAAGGTTCGGAATAGCAAATTAGCATTCTCTTTATGGTTTTCCGTGTCTAAGACAGGGCTATGTAAAACATCCTTCGCGATAAACAGCGTTATTTTCTAAATGGAAACATAGCTGCACTGCATATGTAAAGACATGTAGAAAAATTAAATTTAGACTTCATGGAAGTAGACTGAAACTCTCAAATACATATAATACTTTAAAAATTAACGGATAGCAATTGGTTAAATGAGAGGCGGTCAATGAGTAAAACACCATACTGATTGTTCATTTTTTGTCTTTTGACAATTTAAGACATATGGCTGCAAATAACAAGAAATTAATTTCTTCCCTTCACAAGTTAAGAAACTAGTGACGTTTCTAGGGCTTTAAAAGGACACTCAGATAAGTCTAGCAAAGTTTTTTTTTATTATTATTACAAATGTAAATATTATTTTATATATACAACGTTATACTGATTTTCTCCCCAAGCTTTCATAAACTATTACATTTCACGACAAGGTATACAAAAACAAATACAAAAACAACAACTTCGATTCAAATTTATGTCAGGTGTTTTGTTTGGAGAGTGTTCTATACAGAACAATTAACTTAAAAGGATCAAGTCCATGAGGAAAAGAAGACTATCAGAGGAGAATGCTAGGAAGGAAATGTTTTGCAGATGTACTGCATTTAAATTAATAAAATCTCATTAGGTTTTATGTTTGCCAATAACGGCTGGAAAAGTTACCATACATTGTAGGAACAATTACCCAAATCTTCACTGTCTCATTAGGTTTGTCATACTGTTTTCATTATAATACATTAGAACTTGCAAGTGAGCCTTCAGTAATGACATATTGTTCCAATTCTCCTTTCAGCAGGCTCTAGGATATTTTAGTATTTGTGCTATAAGCCAGCAGGTGTCTTCACTTTGCTTTTCTGAATCAGTTTTATACACAGACCTCCAGACACAGAATGGAATGTAAAAGGGCTTTCAACAACCACATAAAACTGAGTCTGATTAGAGTAAAGCAATACACACTATTTTTATGATTTTATGGTAATTCAAGACACTAAAAATGTGCACCTTTACAGTATATGTCTGCTCTAGTAAGACCTGTTAGTGAAAGCTGTATTAATGTAGATAAACCGTGCAGTATATAAAGCCTAAAGATTTGCATAACAAATGGAAGACATAGAGCTGATTTGAATATCTAAAGCATTATAAACTTCAATAAGAACAACCAACCCTGTTTGAGCTTTCAAGGCACTTGCATTCAAATGAGAAAGATTTAAAAAGGATATGATTTTTAAAATGCTTTGAAGCTTCCTATTAAAGGTCTTAAGCAGCTCAAGGTTAAAATAAATATTGGATTTAAGGTGGGTGAGAAAAGATTTAGAAGCAATTTAAAGTAGAAATCACTTAACAGTGAAATAGAATGAATGTTTATAGTTAGTGTAATTGTCACCTGACCTTCAATAAACAAAGAGCCACTCTATACCAGTCACAAGAAAGAAAAAAGGTAAAAACAAACTTTTGCAAAGACTTCCAAATTTCTACTCTACATGAGTAAATTATAAGTCGGAAAATATTTGTTCCTAGAAAAATATATGCTCCCTCTAAAGGGTAGCCAAATTTAAACATCTAAAACAATAGTGACCACAATCCTTGCTGATGCATTAAGCAATGATTAGAGTGAAACAGCATTGTGCTAAGTGTCCTTTTTAAAGGTAAGTGATAGCCCACAAATATCTCATTCAATTTGTGCACCAAAAAAGGAAACAAAAGTTATTGCTAAACGTTTTAAAATAATCTAAATAATCCTCATGTACTGAGTGGTGGGTCTTGGGGAGTGTTTCATCTTATGACTAGGGGGAAAAAAGCAACGACCAAAAGAATAAACTCTTGCATATGAAGTACTCTTATTTAAAATTTTTTATAACTGTTTATTTTTTTATATTGTATTTTTTCCATTACCATTTATCCGCCTTACACCCTCTCCCACGTCTCCCTACCCCTCCCCACACACACCAACCACCACACAGTTGTCTGTGTCCAGGATTCCTTTTTCTTTTTGGCTGGGTCCCTTCACCCCCACCAACTCTCCTAGAGCATATGAGTGCTTTTTTCAAATATCTAAAACACTGAGCCATGAATCATGTAAGAATATTATTGTGTGAGATATATGCATATTTGTTTATAAGCACTAATATGTAGCACCAGGCATAGTTTAGAGTACAACTATCGTTAAAAAGATAAATAAGAACACATGGTTTAAGGACATGAACTACAAACCTCTCAAACAAAGAGTAATGATGACCCTAAATCTTTGATTACAAGTTACTTTATTTGCAGGTCCATAGGGTGGATTGGACAAGCCATTCATGTAAGGGCTCATCTCCCACAGAAAATCACTGGTCACTTTCCCATTCACCATATGAAGACTGTTGAGTGTAGTTTGGTGGCTCAATTTGCTTTACTTAGAAATCTGCTACTACCTACCAGGACAACTTCTCCATAGTGATCTAACAAATTATTTTTAAAATTATCATTATATTACATTTATCCCATTTCCCCCATTGTTTTCCCCTGCCCCACCCTCCCTATCCCACTTCCACAGTCAATCCCACATGTTGTCCATGTCCATGGGTCATTTATACTAGTTCCTTGGCTAAGCTGTTCCCCTTCTTTGCCTCTTTCTCCTCCTCCCTCCTCCTGGACAGTGAAAGTCTGTTCCTTGTTTCCATGCCTCTGGTTCTATTTTGCTTGCTTATTTGTTTTGTTCATTAGTCTTCTGTATTAGGTGAGATCATATGGTATTTATCTTTCACAGACTGGCTTATTTCACTAAGCATAATACTCTCCAGTTTTATCCATGTTGTCACAAAAGGTAGGGGTTCCTTCTTTCTTTCTGTTGTGTAGTATTCCATTGTGTAAATATACCAAAGTTTTTTGATCCATTCATCCACTGATGGGCAATTTATAGATTCAATGCAAATCCTTATTATAATACCAATGATATATTTCACAGCTATAGAAAAATACTTCAAAAATTTATATGGAGTCAAAAATGACCACAAATAGCCACAGCAATCTTGAGAAAGAAGAGAAAGTAGGAGGAATCACAGCACTGGACTTCAAACTATACTATAAGGCCACTGTAATCAAAACAGTCTGGTACTGGCATAAGAACAGACATATAGGTCAATGGAACAGAATAGAAAGCCCAGAAATAAACCCAGAACTCTATGGTCAATTAATATTTGACAAAGGGGAAGGAGCATAAAATGGAGTGAAATAGCCTCTTCAACAAGCAGTGTTGGGAGAGCTAGACAGGGGACATGACAAAAAATAAAGCTAGACCACTGACTTACACCATACACCAGAATAAACTCAAGATGGATAAAGGACTTAAACATAAACCATGCCATCATAAAAATCCTAGAGGAAAACATAGGCATTAAAATTTCAGATATCCTACACAGCAATATTTTCACCGGTACTTCTCCAAGGGCAAAGGAAATAAAAGTACAAATTCTTATAGTAAACAATCTGCAAAAAAATTTATTTTTAGACTGGCTATATTAACAAAACAGTTGTATAGCTACTAATAGGTAGATTTAATCTTTTTTAAAACACCAGTAAGTGCATCCATGTACATATTGGTTATTATACCTAATATTTGAAAATTAATTTATTTGTTAATAAGCATGCTAGCTTTTGAACAGGCCCATCTAAAAGGTGAGAATTTTCAGATTAATTAAATCAAGAAAGACTGAAACACACCTTGGAAATTTCAAACAAATGTGAGTGAAAATAACAGACCAGATCAAAGGATATTTGTTCAGCACTTTGACATAGAGAACTTACTAAGTTACAAAGAATGAGAAAATTTAGGGCTTAGAACAGAGGTTTGTTGGCTTTTAATCCGTCACTTCTCATACACATTCCATTCCTACCTCATAATTATCTTTAAGGAACTGAATAACCTATTATTCATTGCTTTATCTGTAAGTGTGGATACTAAACTTGAGTGACTAAGTGTCAGGTGCTTTCTTAGGTTCTTTACCTGTATTAACCATTTTACTACAGCAGATTTAGAAAGGAGAAACATCACTAATATCATCATCATTCCTATTTATAGATGAAAACATGAAGATACAAAAAGGCTAAGAAAACAGACCAAAGCCAGGTAGTGAGTGCTTAAAATAACTCTCTAGGATTTATAACTAGATAGCTTAGCATTGGAGACCACATTTGTGTATATTATAAGTACAGTATTCTCAAAAAATGCAATCATGATCAATATAGATTATTTCATAGGAAAAATGTTAATCCTATTTCCAAATTCTCTCTCTCTGTATTATATATAAATGCACACACAGATACAAGCATACAAGTTATTGATACACAGAGAAATACCTTCTTCTCCCCCACTACATACAAATAGAACAATATGTTTTTTGAACTGTTAACTGCTTTTGAAAACACCTACCAATACCTCAGCCAAAGTGGGACTTGTCTTAAGTGTGCCAGCCTGGTTCAACATTAAAAAAAATGTTGGTCACCTGGCTGGTGGCGCAGTGGATAGGTGCCAGCCTGGGAACACAAAGGTCACTGGTTCAATTCCCAACCAGGGCACATGGCCAGGTTGCAAACCAGGTTCCCAGCCAGGTCCATAGCTGGAGGTAGGTGAAAGGCAACCGTACATTGATGTTTCTCTCCCTCTCAGCCCCTCTCCCTTCTCCTCTCTCTGAAAATAATTAATAACATCTTAAAAAAAAAAAAATAATGTTGACCAGGTAGCTCAGTTGGTTGGAGTATTGTCTCATGAACCAAAAGGTTGCAGGTTTGATCCCTTGTCATGGCACATACTTAGGTTGCAGGTTGATTCCCCATTAAGAATGTGTATAGGAGGTGACTGATCAATGTTTCTTTCTCACATCAATGTGTTTCTCTCTCTCCCTCTCTCTTTTGTCAATAAATGTGTCAATAAGTACTAAAAAAAAAAATTATTGACCACTCTTTCTCTCTATCTAAAATTAGGAAACCAGTAAGAGACTGTATTTTTTTCAGATTTTAATTCTTTATATGGTATGGATTGAATCTGTGTGTTTCCACTGACCACCCTCCACCATCTCACTTTCTATACCATGGTACAGGACAAAAAAATTCGTAAAAATATAACAGGACCTATTCTCCTTGCTAGTATAAACAGACTATAACCATGACCAAGCTATATTAAAGCCTTTGGGCCTCTTTTCTAGTTTTTATATGGAGAACAGCAAAATAGGTTTACAGTTGTGAATACATGGAACAGTTTATTCTTTTTATTTTTTAGTCACCAAGTATTTTATTGAGCAACTGCTATGACTTACTATTGAATTATTTTCTATATGAACAACTGTAAACTTACTTTTGCCTCACCACATATTATGTTTAACCATTTTTTATTCTAAAATTATGACTTTGCTTTATAAGCAAATACAGATGTACCAGTCAATGTAGAACTATGATAAATTTTATGTACAAACATATGTACAGATACCTGCATATATGTGGCTAAGCTATTAATTTTTCAATCAGTGATGTATAAGCTATCAACCATTAAATATTTTGGTTGAAGAATAGTATACAAACAGTATATTTTGCAATCTTTTAAAAATTATTTTTATAAATTGTTCCCATTTATAGGTTGTTCTACGTACTTTCCATAATTTTTATTAGCAATACTAAAATTAGAGTGAAATGCTCTGAAAAAAAGATGATTACCCACGTAATCTAAAAAACAGAAGATATTTTAATGCTATTATCAAATTTTCTGTTTTGCTCCCAAAATATTAAATGTGCCTAGGACTTCTAGTAAGACTTCTTCGGTAAGACAGATAAACAGTCTCTCCCTAGACCTCCAACTTACATGCATGGACTTTGAAAACAATTTAAGTAACTGAATTTGTACTCAGATATACTTCCAGGTGAAGGCATATTCCATTTATTAACTTTATTCCTTAAAACAAACAAGCACAACACAACACATTGTATTGATTTGTCCTTTTAAAATCAAGAAACAAAATAAAATCTTAGTTCAAGCAAGATTTCTGTAGGCCTCCATAGGTTTGTTTGTTTGTTTTTTAATAATAAGAGGATAATAGAAGAAAATACAATCAAATTCTATTTAAAAACACTGTACTTGGTTTCTTAGAATTTACTGGAGTATGTGCTTGCTCATTTGCCTTTATAGTGTTTCCCTGTAACTCTCATTTGGACTTTTAACTATTTAGTTTTATATTGCATTTGTAATATAATGAATTACTCCTTAATATAAAGTAACCAACATTTAGAAACACAAAATTGCAAGTAATAAATTTGATAGAGTGAAAGCACCTATAATAAGGAAAATAGTTTATTTAATTGTTTTCAGCTTATTTACAAATACACTACTCATTATAAAGCTTCTTAATTTTTTAAAAAAGGAATTTAAGGTCTGATAAGCTCTGTAACATGGATATTTATTTGATTTCAGCTGAGCTCTTAGGGGAAAAACTAGTTTTCCCCACGGATTTCAACTACTTTAATTAGGTCTTTTACAATTAAATTTTGCTACTGGAATTAGCAAATGTAAGTAGTTTAAAATGTAAGGTATAAACCATCATCTCTCAACTACTCATAGAAATGGAGAGAAATTATATAGATATTCTAGTAAAGGACAGAATCCAACGATACTAACTTTTGACTTAGAAATAAACTATGTTAATTATTTATTCCCAGGCAAAAAGGCCTTTCTTATTAGGCCTTTCTTCAATTTTATATAAAATTGATTTATATTTATTGACTATACACCAAATGGGGGCTGGAATCTATTTTATATGTGGAGAAATGTATAAGTAGCTTATATTAGGCTTGTCCAGAAAGTATCCAGCCATGCACTCTGCAAAATCAAGGTGTTTATTGAAGAAGATACATGATGCAAGAAACCTTATATAATGTTCACTGTCAGAGGACAGTGATGCCTCAGCCCCCTTCAAAGTAGGTACCTTGGGATCTCACACAGTTTTCCCAATTGCCATCAGCTGCCCTGTCCTATTTTCCTGAATCCCATTGATGGTCTGAATTCTCTTCCCTTTCAAAGGTGATTTTAGTTTGGGGACAAGCCAGAAGTTCCAGGGTGCCAAATGTGGGCTGTGGGGAGGCTGAGTCACCTGAGTGCTTTGATGTTTCATAAAAAACTCTGCACCAGATGTGGTGTGTGAGGAGGTTCATTGTCCTGATGAAGCTGTCAGCCAGCAGTTGCCCACAGCTGTGGCTTTGAGAATCATCCAAATAGTTTCTACAGATGAATGTTCAAGGTCAAAACAAATTTGATGCAGATTCATTGCTCTACGCACCCAGTCATTTTGAATGTGACGGCCACACAGTACATATGCTCACTCAGTGAAGTCTACCACCCCCACTGACTGGTACAGTGAAATTGTCATTGTTCACACATGTGCATTCCAGTCCACTCTCCTTGGCTGCCAGGTTACATTGATATCACCCAAACCCTTCTCATTATATTAACAAAGGCTGGGCTTTTACTGGACAGACTTCTTATGATAGCTATAATCTCACGTGTAAGCTTCTCCAGACATGTAACCATCAATGATAAATAAAAAACAGTAGCAACACCTAATCAAGATGACATTATTCTTAGGTCCTAAAGGGTGCTTTCATTATAGGGATGTAAGTAATAAAATGTTGACTTCTTTCAAGTATACTTGCTCTGTTAAGCTAAATAATTTTAGTTTCTCACAAAAATAATTCTATACTTCTTTTTCAAGAGGAATACATTTTAACACAATGAATTTCTTCATTATTTTTTGTCTGTCACATTCTATGGCAAGGGTTACTAACATCCATAATACAGTAGAGAGGCAAATCCAACCAAAAGCAATCATGTTTTATTATGTTCAAAAAACCAGTTTTAATATATCTCTGTTTTTGGAATCAGTTACAACAAATGCAATTTTCTACAGGGCTATTGTTCAGAATGATGAACCACATATATACACATCTGGCCACCTGAAAAGAGAATCCAGGAAAATTTGAAGATACTCCCACAGAAACAACATTTGATGAATAGAGCCTTTTATCATCTTCTCTCCACTCCTACCAAAATGAAAGGGCAAAACATCTCTGAAAATTTGTAGAGCAGTCACATATTCATTGCAAACCACCACCAGAGATGCTTAACAGAACACTATATCGTACCAACTTGTGATTGCAAACAAGTGAAAGCCTTACATTATGAACAATATCACCAGAAAACAGTAAACTTCATGGTATAAATGTCAGCTTGACATGATGTATTAGTGTGCCACCCCCAAATATTATTCTTTAGATGCTGTAGCAGGGACTGCTCACTTCAGCAAAATATACACGGACTTATGGCCTTTTGAATTTAACATACCACAGGGGACACTACCCAGTAACTATGAAAAAGAATTAACAAATTCCGGATTAGAGCTCCAGTACTAAAAGGGCATTAAATAAATGGAATTGCCCAAGGTTTTGGTGAGTTACAAGTTTTGAAGGTTCTGTATGAGAGCTGCAACATAACTCATTATAGCTTTGGGCGCTAATAAGTTATGAGGCGCTTGCACGTATGAGATAAACCCCATAACTTATTGAAGTCTATATCATACCTTCATTATATCTAGGGACATGTGAAATAGCTGAAATTCAGCTCAAAACCCCAAAGTTCAGTAATAAAAGTGAATAAATCAGCCCATCTATTGATTTTGCTGTCTTTCTTGTGCTTTTTGTTATCCTACTTCCCTTTAACACCTGAAAGATTCCAGCATTTTTCTTCGGAGCTCCTTCCATGTTGGCATGTTAGGTATGCCAGAAAACATCAAAATAAACTAGGTTTTGGCTTGGCTCTCCTCTAAAGAGTAATTATATTAGTCAGTCAAAAATCTGAGGCACTTTCTTCTTCCAGCAAATGAAATGCATTACTTTACTCCAAAGGCAGAACTGCAGAGACAAATTCAAAATCCATACTCATATCATAATGCATGTTGACAAATAAAGAGAAGTATGAGAAAATAATTCAGTGTATTTTAATAAAGATATAAAGGCTGAGGGTGGGTTTTTCTGATTAATAAAGAACTTAAGAGATAGAGTAATAGAAATCAATTATTTAAGAAAGCATCCTATTTTCTTCACTTCTAAAATATGTACATCTGCAAGTACCCAGGTCTTAAAAAATAAGAATGACCTTAAGGCCTTCAAATTTTGTGTTTATATATTTTAATGTAAATTTGCAAGAAAAGGCAACATAGGTGGTATTTCTATTGTGTAACAAAAGATATCACAGTGCAAGAGTAATGAAGGTAGCATAGAGGATATTTGAATTTTTAAATCAGAAAAGGATTACAGGTGTGGGATTTAAAGAGATAATGAAAAATTTTCACAACTGTAAATTCCATCATGCAGATGTATCTCTAAATTAAAGCTCAATAGAGACAGTGATCTTTCTCAACAACTCTTTGCATAGTATTCAACAAAATGAAATCATAAGTTGTGAAGAATACAGACTTAGTGGAGAACCAAGATCAAGAGAAGTCAGGGCACAGATGTCACTGGCTAACTGATGTGTATGTGAGTGGTTGGGTTAATCAGGAGCTGCTAGGAACTCACAGGATTGATGGTGCTTTAAAACTGGGAGCCCAACTCATGGACCAAATATTGTGGTTAAAAATAAGCTAACGATTTGGGGACCAAAATGCTGAAGTGGATTTCAATTGATATGAGTATTAAAAAATTTATCTACAAATACCCAGCCTTGAGGAAAGCCTAGTGTGTTTTTGTGTGTATTATTTCACAAACACAAATGACATATACCCCCCCACTACTACTTGCATATACTTCAGGGATGAAAGAACTTAAGAGTCTCATCTGAAAAGTGCATAATTTGGACATGTTTCAGACATGGACATTGATATAATAAATCTCTGAATGAACCTGGAACAAATAGAATGGATTCCATTTGGATGTTGTAATAGTTTTGAAAATACAGCTATACATTAGAAGTGAGGTGCTCTCCTCGGTATTTGAAACTCGAAACAAGTTTGTTTTCCCTGGAAACTCCTCTAAAAATTATTTTGTTGATATGTTAATAAAAGCTCGTTTAAATCATTCTATAGTAATTGCACTACACACACACACACACACACAACTATTAAAGGAAGTATGGATTCTAACCTTCTGTTGCGATTTTATTTGTGAAAAGAGGTTTTCCATCTTCTATCAAAAAATGATGGGAAAACTGAGACTTAGGTTCCACCAGTGAACCTAAGTGAATACAGGAAACCATGCATATACTGGCATTATCCCTTCCCTTAGGAAAACAAAACTTGGCTGTATAAACACATTCATCCACTCTGCATGCACAGTGTAACAAGAGAGTTCATGGGTTAGAAGGTGCAATTGGGCCTTAGGGTGGCTGGTGTTCACAGCAGCTTTCAGGCAACTGGGTTCCATCTGAAAAGGAGTTCACGCTCTGAATACAGGCCTTGGATTTCCTTCTAAGTTTACCTGATTGAAGGACCCCGGCGGAACCGGGATGGACTTGCCTCTCCTGCTGGAAAAGAAAAGGCTCCAACTGGAGAAAAGTACCATCGAGATTTGCTCTCTAAGGATACATTTTCTGTAGGAGGGCAGGCAGCATGAAGAGCTTGGTCTCAGAGGGAACTGCAAGTCCCCACAGAACTGGAGACTTTTCTCAGAGAAGACACCAGCCTTTGATACTGAACAGAGGCTTTCTATGGGAACAATAATTTCTAAAATAGAGGTCAACTTTTATCAATGTTGAGATGGACAAAATTGTAAAGTTTTTTTTAAAGATTTTATTTATTATTCTCAGAGAGACGGGCAGGGAGGGAGGAAGAAAGGGAAACATCCATGTATGGTTGCCTTTCACCTGCCTCCAGCTACAGACCTGGCTAGTGACCTAGCTTGCAACCTGGTTATGTGCTCTGGCTGGGAATTGAACCAGCAATTTTTGGATACGCAGTCCGGTGCCACTATCCACTGTGCCACTAGCCAGTGCAAAATGAGAGTTTTTGAGCATATAAGCATTATAAGCATTATAATTATTTATCTATGGTTATGACTGGCTAATTTTCTAGCCACAGGCATATTTTTGTCACCAAAATACTTTCTTACTTATGTCAGTCTTTAGACATTAAAGGGGAGTAATAATATGGAAACAAAAATACTGGTAGGGTGATCATACACTGCAATTCAACTGGGGCAGTGTCAAATTAAACCTATTGACATGGCATAATTATTTGCACCCCCTGTACTTCAAAAGTGTCCTGGTTTAGATGATAAACTTTACAATTATACTGATTGGTACATCCAAGAAGACACTGCTTTCAGCCTACTTATTATGTGATTTGGCTATCGATTAATATTTTATCACTCTCAGTCAAATAATCCAGCACAAAATGTGATTTGTACCATGTTTCTTTAGTTTTACCAGGGTCAAGGTAATGTCACAAACATTTAGAAGTAAATATAAGAGAGGTTGTTTCAACTCTTAATCATAATAACAAAACTCTGCGTTGCTGTTTTCAGGGTGAGATGCAGCCTAATCTGATCATTTGTGCTCATCTAGCCTCTGTCCTTAGAAATGTTTATGTGCTGCTACAGATAATGAAGAAGTTGGTTTAATTGAAATTCTGGTATTCAATAATAATAGCAGCTAAATGAAATAAGATTTCATAACATCTACTCTGCCTCTTTGTAAGTTAGGGGACTTGTCCTTTTGTGATTTTCTTCTCTGCAATGTGACATAATGTACTATAGCAATACAGGATATTGACACACAATAAATCACACAAAGAAGGAAGGAGACTTTTGATCACACAGAACATAATAAGAATCTTCGTGTAACCCCATATATTTGAAATAATGTCTCTTGTTGCATTGGCTGTTTTATTTCGATAGCAGGCCACTGAAAATGATGGAGATTGAGGTATTCTGTTTATTGCGATAACATAAACAGAAGAATGTCATGTCTAGTTACTTGCTTTGTGTTAACTATTTTCTTCTTTAATTTCTACAAAGTTTTCATGATTACTAATAAAGGTATTGATTAAGCCCCGCCCCCCATGTGAATGATGCAATGATTTGCAATAAAATAAATGCTCCTCTAGTTAAGACCTTATAACAGCTCCCTGCTATGGACCGAATGTTTGTGTCGCTGACAAATTCATGTGTTGACATTCTAATGTCCAAGGTGACAGTGTTAGAAGTTGGATCCTTTAGGAGATTAGGTAAGGAAGGCAGAGTCCTCCTGAATGGGATTAGTGACCTTCAAAAAGAGGACACAGCGAGATCCTGACCATGAGGGCACAGAAAGAAGGTGCCACCTATGAGGAGGCAGGTCCTCCGTGGGTACTTAAATCTGCTGACACCATGACCTTGGACTTCCTCCTCTTCAGAACTGTGAGAAATAGACGTTTGCTTTTTATAGGGCAAAGAGCCTGAGGTATTTTGTTACCAAATCGACTAGGTCATTTTCTATTATAAATTATGAAGACTAAGCAGCAGCTATTATGTGGCTCACAAGGCACTTTATAACTTGTGCCTCTGCTAATAAACCAGCCACACTGTACTCTACTTTCCACGCGTGGAAGTCTCCTTCTTGCAACTCTTCTTTCCCTAGATAACTACTCTTCATCTTTCCAATATCAAACCAAATGTCACTTCTCAGGATAATTGACTACCAACCCCCATCCCCTATCTATGTAGACACTCTTCCACCATCATCAGAGTTCTGTTAATACAGCTGAGTGTGTTCGTGTGTGTTCCTGGATCTATTTCATTATTAGACAGTATGTTTCTTAAGGAAACATATTATGACATTCATTATGATGTATCCCTATCTTCTAACACAAAACACAGCACATAACAGATGCTCAATGAATATGTGTTCATGACTGAATACAATAAATTATACCTAGTAATGTTACTAGAAGAGATTTATTCATTGATTCATTTCGGGATCATAGCTTGGGAACCTATTATGTTCCAGAAAATATCCTGGCAGTTGATTGCAGCAAGACTGAGTTTCTGTCTCTAACTGTATCATCTAGTAAAGTAACAGTCTACATTTTGCTTTTTGTGATTTAAAGTCTAAGTAGAAAATGAGTAAATGGTAAACTTCAAGTTGAAAATGCAACTTAGCAAACAATTTACATTGTATAGTGTCAAAAAAACTGTTTGATTACCTTCATCTTCACCTTTTGATACAGAAGTAGATTGACCACAATTTATTAAGCTGTGTGCTTAATAAATGCTGTGTATTTATTTGATACTCACAAAAACCCTGTAGCAGAAAATATCTCCAAGAAATTATTCCAAATTTAATGATATTCCCTTATCCATTGAACTGTACTTATTTTGAAGTGTTATACTTACAAATAATTAAGTGCTTAAATGCTTTATATGTATTATACTATTTGTCCTTCACAATAATATTCTGCAGTAAAGTGTTGCCATATTATACATAAGAAAACAATTCACAAGGTCATATATTTCAAATGGTCACACCCTCACAGGGATTTATTGTTTTCACTTGCAAATTAAAAAAAATACTTATCATAATGTCCTTATTTATTTATTTGTATAGATTTTATTTACTATTTTTCAGAGAGAGGGTAAGGGAAAGAGTCAGAGAGGGAGAGACACATCAATGTATGGCTGCTTTTCACCTGCCTTAAGTTATGGAGCTGGCTGGAGACCTGGCTTGTAACTTGGGTATATGCCCTGCCTGGGAATCAAACCAGCGACCTTTGGGTTCACATGCTGGTGCCTTATCCACTATGTCACCAGCCAGGGTTATATCATAATGTTTTTGTACATTGCATTTTTCTTATACTTAATTTTGAATTTTGGAGAATTTAAATATCTGTCATTTGGCAACTAAGAAAATTCTTTTTTAATATACAAGTCACTTTTTCAAGAAATAAATTATTCATTAGGAATAATTACACTTATTATAAAACAGAAATAGAGAGGTTTATATTTTGTTTCTTGCTTTATTCTCTATAGAACTTTAAGAAACATAAAATAAGTGTCAATATCAATCTTGAATCTTAGAGATAATAAATTAGAATGTACTAGAAAGATGACATAAATAAACATATGTATATATATTAATTTATCCATATGTTCTGTAGTTTTATATTAAAATAAACATTGTTAAAGCAGTAGTAATGATCCTTTTTTTATGCTTTTGAACTGAAGTGGATATCTTTCCAGAGTTCAAAATGATGCACAAAAAGAAAAACTCGCGAAAAATGGCATACAGGAAAACATGAAGTATTTCAGTTAAAAGTATTTTTCTAATATTATGTTTATTTCTTGTCCCCCAAATATATTATTCTTAGTCCTGCTTTGTCTTTTGTTTTTATTCAGGTATTGTAGCCACCCAGTTATTTTCTATTCACTTAAATTAGGCACATACATTCAGGAGCTTCCATGACAGTCAAATGGATGAGTTACAGTATCAGTAAGAAAACTATCTGGACATTATGATAAATGCTTTTATAATTCCTCAGTTAAAGGAAATAATTTACCCTCTGAACAATATCCTTATTACCCTGGGGTTGCTTGAATTTAGGTGGGAAGTATGGTCAATTACCTTATTTTCCATAGATCTCTAGCCTACTGACTGACAGATGTAAATTTCTTTATAAATGTGAAACAATGAGAGACTGGTAAATGGCGTGTCTTGTTGGAACTTCATTTATAATGCAGTGAACTGGGCAGGTGGAAAGAAACTATACGTCTATTAGAAATATTACATATGCTGTTATAGCTATATAAAATAAAATTGAGTAGGCATAAATGAACATTTTCACTTTGGCAATGAAGAGAAACAGTCTGTTTCCATTTTTACAAGGAAAATATTCAGTAATAATATTATACATTATTGTCTCATGTGGGGCATAAAATATATATGTTGAAGTAGAGTTTTTATACAGATGTTATCCTTTGTTCCATGCAGGGGTCTGAAGAGTAAATGCAAAGAAAACAGTTTTTATGTAACTGCCCATTCTTCCTCTCCTAGTATCATCTTTATGCATTATGAAATCCTTGCAAATGTTTGCTATTTTATTTTTAAGTTTATCACCTGGACAAGGATAATGATTACCACATCCTCAGGCACTGCACTGTTCACAAGCTTTCTTGGGAAGGAATGTTTATAGAGGAGCAAACAAATATAAAATACTTCCATCTGTAGAGAACTTTCCTCTGATCATAGCTTGGAATAAAATTCTGTTCTGAAAATCCATAATTCCTTAACATCCTTGCAAGTCCTTTAAAATTTCCAAGGTTCAAAATCCATATATTTTTAATACTAATCTACTGGATTAAAAATCACCATGATACATTCAAAAAGAGACACATCCACATGTAATTCACTAAAAATATTAGTTGAGTCTTATTTTTGAATTTAAAATAATCTCTGTAAAAATGCCTTTTATTTCTCCATGCAATAAGATGGAAAAATGTGTGAGGTTGACACTGTTTTCTTGGAGTTGTTCAGAAATATAAGAAAGTCATGATCATTTAGTTTGAATTTAAAAATATTAGTAAATATCCATAGTTTCATCTAAAACACATTTTCTGATGCAGGATATATTGATGGTCTTAAAATAAGCAATGTGCTGCTGATAACAATGAGATCCTTGAGCTACTGGAGTGCCATTATCATGTCTACCTCCACCTATCTCAGTGTTCCATAAACATCTCATCTTTCTGTGGGCCATGATTATAAAAAGGCTGGAAAAAACTAAAAGCCACCACAATAATTACACCATATAAAAATGAAATAAAATCCACAATCAGGCCCTGGCTGGTGGCACAGTGGATAAGGTGCTGGCCTGAGAACCCAAAGAACATTGGTTCGATTCCCAGACAGGGAAACATAACCAGGTTGCAAGCCAGGTCCCCAGCCAGGTCAGTAGCTGGAGGCAGGTGAAAGGCAAACATACATTGATGTGTCTCTCCCTCTCTGCCTCTCTCCCTTCCCATCTCTCTGAAAAATAATAAATAAAATCTTTTTAAAAATCTACATTCAAAAAGTATTGATTTTTAAAGTATTAGCCATAGTGCAATGATTTAAATTACATGATTGTTTTTTGTCACTAAAGTAGTAACTTTCTCCTTTGATATTAAATTATTATTTTGATAAGATATGTTTCTTATAAATATTTTTCATTCAGTTTTTTGCTATTTTATGATTATAAATTTAGGTTAGAATTATTTTATATAGATTCTCCATTGATGACCTATTGACTTGAACATCTGATTATTTCCACAACAAAGTACATCCATTTTCAAAAGGAAATTGCCTTAAACTTTATATAAATGACTCTTAGAATATTTGAATTTACATTGGCATTATTTTTATTATTCAGTATGAAAGAAGATCATCAACTACTTACAATACTTGATCCACTGATTCTGTCAAAATTTTAATCTGCATGTGTTTACTTTGAGAATGCTGAATATTACAATGGTGCATATATATTTATTATCTTGCTATTTTTATAGAGTAGTGACTAAAATATAAGAATTTTATCATATTCACTTTTTTATTTTAGAAAGGAAATTTTGACAAAACCTCTTTTCCTTATTTGTTTTAATCTTATCAACTATGATAATAATGTATATTGTTTGATGAGATCATATGACATAGATTGCACATTGCTTGGAAGGCAGGAATATCTAGCTGGAAGACTTTTGGCAACTGGTTTAAGCAATTCAGTCTCAATAACCTTATATGTAAAATTAACTATTTTGAGTAGTTTACCTTTCATTTTTAAGATTTAAAATTTAATTTAAATATTTACAAGATGACATTATATATATATATATATATATATATATATATATATATATATATATATATTTGTTGTGTCCCCTCTGTATCCTTGGAGCATCTATATACCATTCATCATTCATGTAACTAATCATTCAATATTGAATTAACCAATATTTTTGAGCATGTTCTTTACACTCTGTGCAATACACTAGAAATAAAAAATAACTAATTTGTGCCTTCAGGAAATTTACTTCCCTGAACTATTGCTCAATCATCATTATGTAGTAGGCAATGCAAAAGACATTAAAAATTAAATAATAAAAAAGACCTACCCTTGAACTCTCATAGTTAAAGAACCACATTATAATAGGATAAATATTGTATCTATACAATGCACCATGAGGGCACAATAGGGAAAGTAACTTCATAGAAGTTCAGAACTTTTGAAAAAGGTGACATATGAGATAACTATTAGATATACTTTAATTGGCACATGTATTATTAGTGGATGAACATATTTAAAGTATTAAAGTAAGTGGTGTTTAACTTTGTTCTCTAAACTCTTTCAGCAACTACCTAATCAAACATTTTTGAACACTTGCCATATGCAAAGCATAGGCAGAATGAAATATGCCCATACAAATTCAATAACCACATAAGTATAGGCAGAATACCTTCACAAATTTAGGATAGACTCATTTATGAAAAGTTGTCCAACATCACTAATTATTGGAAAGATTAAAATAAATACCGCAAATGAGATATGACCTCATACCTGCTAAAATAGATATTATTGAGTCCTGGCCAGGTAGTTCAGTTAGTAAGAGCATCACCCCAATACACCAAGGTTATAGGTTTGATCCCCAATCAAAAAATAACAAGTTTTGGAGAATATGTGGAGAAAAGGGAGCCCTCATATGCTGCAAGTGAGACATGAATTGGTGAAGTCCCCATGGATAACCATATGATCTGAGAACTACTCATCTGGTTATTTATCCAACAAACTAATTTGAAAAAATATATTCAGCCATAAAAAGATCTAATAAAATATTGCCATTTGTGACAAAATATACAGACCTTTGGTGTTTTGCTAATTGAAATACATCAGATGGAAAGATATAAAATTAAAACTGTATGTTTTCACCATGTGGAATATAAAACAGACAAAAAAGATAAACAGACCCACAGGTACAGAAAACAAACTGATGGTTGCCAGAAGGGAGGCAAGTTAGGGAGTTGGGTGAAAAAGGTAAAGGGATTAAGAAATAAAGTGGTTGTTACAGAATAGTCACAGAGATGTAGATTATAGCATAGGGAATATAGTCAATAATATTATAATAACTATATAGCTAGGTGGGTACTTAAACTATAGGGGGAATGCACTGTAAAGTACATGATTGTCTAACCACCATGATGTACATCTAAAACTAATGTAGGACATTATAGAATGTAAACTGTAATTGAAAAATAAAAAAATAATATATTTACAATTTTAAAAGTAACAACTGAACTAACAAAACACAACTTATAGATACAATAAATAGAATGTTTTTTTTTTTTTACCAATAAACATTTATTTATAAATAAATATTTGCATGGCAATAGGGAGCTATTGAAAATTTTTCAGCAGTGGGTTTTTGGTGATCACAGGTATCATTCTAGAACATAAATTCTAGGGCATTCACATTTCTGTCTTCCATGCAGAGGCACTTGGGAATAAACTGGCATTTCTTATTTATAAACTACTATTTTCCTTGGACTCTTTTTGATCCCTAGTGCTAGTAGGAGTTCTGAGAGTAAGTTAGAACAAAGTAGACAAAAGGCATTTTCTCCTGGGGCTAATTTGCATTTCAGCTCATCCCCAAACTAAGTGACAAGGCCAGGGATCTCTGTTTTATGGAGTTTTTCTCAAGTGCATCATTTCTTCATATCAGAAGAGGTTTAAACCAATGAATGGAACTTAACCATTGTGATTGGATGAGGTTCACCCAAGAATAATTACATAGTTAATTGCACTTGTATGAATTTATACTTAGGGATAAATTCTGGTTTCTTCATAGATAACATAGAGGTGTGTGTAAAAGTAGGTTTATAGATGTGAGTATGTGAAACAGTTTATTCTTATATTGATTAATTCTTATATTACTTATTGTTATTATTAATCTACTTTTGCCAATAACCGTATTTTACATTTGGATTTTTTAAATTAGCCTTCTTATTTGTTAATCATTCATTAAAAAGATTGGTTGGTTTCATTCAAATCATACTTGCACTGCATATTTAGGCTGTTTTCTTTATATAATATATCTGTCTTTATCTTATTTCCTGGCTGATTATCTTAATATGTTCAAGCTGCTTTTCTACTCTTAAACATCTGTTTTTAATGTGATTTTTTCTAGTTTTGAATGTATATTTTTATTAATGCATTTCAGTTTTATATCAAGAAGTATATATATACTGTGTATAATGGCATGACACTTAAGGAGAATATTAAAATATACCTCTTATTCATGTGTTTATTCTTGAAGAGAGTTCAAAGCTTGCTTGCTCTCTTTTTAACAAACTTTAAATTTGTTAAAACATTACTTATTAAAGGTCACCATGTAAAAAGGTTGCTAAGGGCTTTTAGAAAGAGGAAAATAGAAAGCAAATAGAATTATTACATTTGTTTTTTAAGTGCTTACACCCAGAGAAAGCAAATATTAATTTTGGATATAAAAAGCAGACACACATAAGCCTATCTAGAACAAAGAATATTAACTAACAAATGAAAGGTAATGTTTTGAGATAGTTGTTATGAAAGATAAATATTCTTTTGTGTTTTAGTGAAACTGAGTGACAATAGTTTAAATATTTTTTAGAGCAGATAGGATAGCAGGAGATTTCTGAACCAGAAGTTATCTCTTACCTCCCCATTTGAAATATGTTTTAAAAGTCTGAGAGTACTGGCCTGTGAACCCAAGGGTAGCCAGTTCGATTCCCAGTGAGGGCACATACCTGGGTTGCAAGACAGGTCTCCAGCCAGGTCCCCAGCTAGAAGCCTGTGAAAGGTAAATGTACATTCATGTTTCTTTCCCTTTCTTCCTCCCTCCCTTCCTCCTCTCTATAAAAATAATAAATAAAATCTTTAATAAAAGCCTGAGATTAAATTAAGCATACAGATAGCCCAGTGGTTTCTTATAGGTGTAGGTATACCTATAGGTATATCTATAGGTATAAGTATACCCAAAGTATTACTTTCATCACAAAAACTTTCTACTAAGTTTAACATTCTTGGAAGAGCAGTACAGATGAAAATATATAATGTTACATTGCTCCACCCCCCAAAAAGTATAAAACATCCACAAATTGTAGTATCTATTCAATAATTTGATATGTTTTTATTTGTGATGCCTAAACATTGAAAGATGATTCTTAGTATGGAAATCTGCTAATAAGCATAATATCTTTGTGGAACACCCAAAAGAAAAATTCTTTGAAAGGGTGATTTTTATTATCTTGTTAAAGACTATATAGCAGCATTGTATAAATTCTGGCTGTAATTCACATGGGTATAGGCACTCAGGTTGGGTTTCCTGAAGAGAGAGAGGGAGAGAGAGAGAGAGGTGTGTGTATGCATGTGTGTGTGTTATTAAAACAAATGTGCTGGCATGCAATCTCCAAGTCTCCATGTTTATCTGTCTGTGATGTCATGTATAAAAGCAACAAATCAGTGGATTCCTCTCATAAAGCTGATTCAAAATATTACTCAAACTGCTTCTAAACAACAACTCCTGACAACTAAACCATGGCATATTTAAAGAATACCTGAAGATCAAAACTGAAATGAGGACGGTAATGAACACTTCAAACAGACTTCCGGTGCTCAAGTCAAATGGTGGTTCTAACCCCGGCATTGACGTGGGCCAATTACCCAAAGCCATTTTGAAAGGCTGTTTTCCCCCATGTTTCTCCAATTCTTCAGTCGACGGTGATGACCAACATCAGATACCATTAAGAAGTCTTCAAGCGTGTAAAATAATATGATTTTGCAATGATTACATATTCACTCTACAGCTGGCTGAGTTTTTACATCTCCATTTGTCATTGATGATTGTGTCCAATTAAATGATTAGCTTTTAAAAACTGCTGCACATTATGAGAGTGAACTTGTGTTCCGTTGCACTGAGTGATGCAGAAACAAACTCATTACAGCATGTAATTCACCCATATTAAATAACAAACAGATGGCTGCTGTAAATGAGAGCTCCTTTTTCTCTTCAAAAGTGCCAGGAAAAAGGTGTTTTTATTTATCTTTGTTTCCAGCTTCTTTCTGCTTTCTTGACAAGTGGGCAGCTGGCTGCTGAGGTTTTCAATTGGTGCAGAAGAATGAAAAGCCTGTTTCCATTAATTTCCCCATAAAATAAGTCTTTGAATCATTTCTGTTATAAATGCTAGTGCAGAAGCAAGCTGCTGCTTGATTAATTCACTTATTATGAAGATTTCATCTTTTATAAGAGGGCCTGCAGGTAATTTATCTTGTTTAGTAAGATTAGAAAAATGTAATTATCTTGATACCTTTGGACCCCTCTCATTTTAATTGTGTGCCCATAAATTTCAAGCATAAAGATGGGAAATTTTGCGCACAAATGTTCCAACATGTGGTCAAAAAATGTGTTGTAAGATCTGCATAAAAATTGATCAAGTAAAATACAGTAGGACTGCAGTATTACAGGAATGCAGAAAAAATAATAAAGCTAACAAATAATTGTGCTAATGTGTACAAATACATTGCTGGTTCCCTAAGTCACCCAACAGCTGGGTTGAGGGAAAAGATTTTGAGTTCATTTAAAATACTTTTTTTTTTTTTTTTAAATCAAGGGAGATGAAGAAATCCACCTTATTTACACTAATAAAATTAAAACTCTGTTTGTCTTGAAATGTTCCCAGATCAAATGAATTGACTGACTAGTATACATTTCACACACTGTTTACACCTTTTCCGTTACATCTCTTAGCATCCTTGGGATTTGGAGACACCTTTGATTTTATGGCAAGTAATTTGATTTGCTCTTTAAAAACATTCTCTAAGAATGTGAAGAGAGAGGGTATTCCAAACCTTTCTCATATGTTACTGCGGACATTCTGTCTTGCAGGAAACCTTCTCTTAGGCTGGGCAGAAATACTTCCTTTTCTCTCATCTTACCTTCCGTTCTCTTGGACTTGGTGTTTTACTACTTTTAATTTCATTCTCTTAATAGTATTTAACGTGCTTGCTTTAGATTTTAAAGTGTATAATGATTATTTGCTTTATTACTTTTGTTACTGTAAGTATATATTTTTGTCAGCCTGGATTCATTTTTCAGGAAGAAGGATATCAGCAATATTATACAATACAACTATATCCTTTCAGAGGCATCTAGGCTTCTCATGTGGCTTTAGACAGAAGAGCATTTCAAACTTGGCAGTCTGCTGAATGGCACGAAACAGGTCAAGTGATTGTTCTGATAAATTCTGGAAAGCCCATGCTCCGTTCAGCATACAGCTGGATGTAACTGAGGTAAGGAATAGCATGTGCAATTAAAATGATTCTTAGATTTCTAATGATGATACATTTTTCCTTATAAAACATCTTTCCATAGATTTCAATAAACTTGTACAGCTTGTAAAAGTGAACTAAAATAACATAATAAAAACACAGAAAACAGTCTAAAATGGTTGGGTGTTTGTATATTTGTATTTTATCTTTGTGATCTATCCTCTTGATTGTATGGATATAGTGGTTACTTCTAAATGTATCTGTTTTTAGGGCTTTGTGTTAAAGATGATAGATGGTTAATATTTGCATATAATTCTTTGATGAAGTGTACCAATATATGCTAAAGCTGATTATGTAATAAGGCTCAATGTCAGGGATAAGGAAGACCCTCAGTTTATTTCAATTTGCTACACAAGTGGTCTCTTCCCCCTTATTCCCTGGGCCTGTTACCTTAGATGTGAATTCTGCAACTGTCCTGTCCATCCAGCAGTTTTTGCAAACATCAAATAAAGCACTTGGATGGATAAATTTGTTTAATTATCTTTTATATCCTAAGTTTCTCAACTCTCTCTACCAAATATTGAGCATTAAGTAAACATTTACGAAAGGTCACTGGTTCGATTCCCCAGCCAGGGCACATAACCAGGTTGCAAGCCAGGTCTCCAATCAGGTCTGTAGCTGGAGGCAGGTGAAAGGCAACCATACATTGATGTTTCTCTCCTTCTCTGCATCTCTCCCTTCCCTTCTCTCTGGAAATAATAAGCAACATATTTTTTAAAATAAGGTAGAAAATGTTTTTAAAAAAATAAAATAAAGATAAAAAATAAACTTTTATAATGTTTATCATGGTTATACTTTTCATTATTATGCATAAACTGATGACAAGACCAAGCAACTTTAAAGGGTACAAATGTCAAGTTAATACATCTGCCTGTTATAATAATAATGGGAGGTATTGCAATCTTACTAAGTATCTAATCATATGTTTTGATAATTGATAGAAATGAAGTCATATCTTACTGTTTTCCTCTAGTTTTTTCTTTTAGATTAGGAACTAACAATGTCTCTCTTCATCTGTCTGTCTTCTTACATTGTTAACTAATGCTTTCTACTCTCCATAGCTTCATTTAGGCTTATCTATGAAGGCATCTGGAGTATTTCTCAAGACCTTCAGAGCTTCTATTTCTATTGACATGGAAATATCTCAATGAAATACCTAAAATAATACTTCTAAAGTTCACTTTTAACTTGGAGCAGACAACTCTGAGAGAAAAAACAAAATGCCAGAATGATTTGTTACCCAAATGCAAATTTGAACATGATTTCCCTTTATTCTTAGGTTACTACAAAAAGAAAATATAATTTCAGAAAACATGGAGGTGATAATTTTGTCACTGAGAAAAGGATTTGAACAAGCTACTCAGGGGACATCCTGCCATCTTAATGAGACAAAAACTCAAAATCTCAAATTGTCATTTTAAACAAGATTTCCAATTGGTATTAAATTTGAACTAATGAGTTTGGAGTAAATTGCTCTCAGATTAAGAAAATAAATACATAATGCGTGAGCACAGAAGACAAGCAAAAAAAAAAAATTAACTATTGTCTGCTAACATAAAATCTGGAATGCTTAATAAACTTTAATCCTTAGAGCCCTGTTGGTTGATGTTCTTTTATTTCCAGTATGCACATGGTATCATAAAGATAACATTTCATTCTTCTCTTGAAAGACATCTAAAAAAAAACAACAAAAATTATTTAAAAACAGAACTTCATTAAAAAAAAAAAAATACCTGCGCTCTAATGTAGACATAAGAATTGCTGAAAGCAACAGAAATATCATAGGGTTAGGAAAGTGTAAGCAATGAGAAATGGCAAGAAAATATCACCCGGAGTCACAAGCAATGAAAGAAACTAGCAGTTGCAGCTATGGAAAACAAACAAACCACATTTTCTAACGGATACTGAGGTCCAAAACCTTCTAATAGCAAAAATAGTAGTGTCCTAATAGCAAAAGTAGCACTGTTCTTCCAATCACGGATCTTTTCAGTTCTCTATTGTAATGTAGAGCTACTAAACCTTAGTAGCTCTAAATAAAGAACACTCACATATGTCTCATGATAATGTGGGGTGAACTGGCTTATCTTATGTTTTGGATGGTGGCGCTGAGATAATGGGATGGCTGGATAGTTTCATTCACAGGGTTGACAATCAATGTTGCCATGTGGCCCTTTGTCCATTGACCTTCCTAATGTGGCTGGCCTTCCTGGCAGAAGACGGCCTTTTTCCCCCAAGATCTCTGAGGTGAGGACTAGGATATAAATACTTAGAAGCTGCAAGTCCTCTTAAGGCTTGAACCTGGAGATGTCACATTGTTACTTTTGCCTCACTTCACTGGTTGAAACAGGGTCAGCTCACATTCAAATGGTTGATTTTACTGAAGAGCATGAATGGGATGTGTAATTCACTGGGGTCTCCCAAATAAAATCTATCATACAAGGCAGAGCAAGGAATATCACTGAAAAGTCATATTTATAGGAAGCATTCTATCTTTGTTGCAATGGAGGAAATAAGGCTGTCTAAATAAGAAAACAGTTCCTCTATCGCCATTGGCTAGAGAAGAACAAAAACAATAGTAATACACACAAAATCTTCTATTATGAGAAATGTCCCAGCTCCATGTGTATAGCCCTGTTCTACCTTATACCGTTAACATAGAAAACAAAACCACACCACACCAAACCACAGTACACCACACCAAACCAAACACTGCTGCACATAACTAAAATAATCTATAGCTTCAAGTGGTGAATTTATTTAAAAAAAAAAAAAAGGAGCTAATACATCTCCTATACAAAGATGCAGCATAAAAAAAATAAAAAAAAAAAAAAACAGGAAAGGAAGAGTCCAAGATAAAAAAATGTAATAATAATTATGAAGAAATCTTATCAGAATGAAAATATATTACACAGAGTTAGTGAAATTAATGACCAAATGTGGATTATAAATATAACACAAACAAACCTTCAAAAATGTAATCACTCTTATAAAGGAAGACCAAGAAGCAGAAATGTAAAATCTCAAAGAATTAATAGTGATTCAATGGAAGAAAATGAAGCATAGATGTGCATATTAAAACTATAATTTTTAAACATTTTTATTATTCAACACAGTTGACATTGAATAGCATATTAGTTTCAGATGTGCAGCCTAGTGGGAAGACATATAACTTTTGAAGTGATCCCTACAACAGATGTTGTATTGTACCTATCTGACAGCATGCATTGTTATTAAAATATTATTGACTATATTCCCTAAACTGTACTTTATATCCTCATTACTATTTTGTAACTGCAAATGTATACTTCTTAACACCTTTGCTCCTCTCACCCGCATCTGACAACCATCAGTTTTCTCTCTATATCTTCCAGTGGTGTTGCAGAGTGGTCTGAACCTAGCTGGCTAGCATCAGCTATACTGGTTCTGGGGCATCTTAGGAAAAGTTGCTGCTTATTTAGGGTTTATGGACCTTTGAGAGATGTAAGGAATGTCCTCAGCATAGGCCCAGGCCAATCACTTGTATGGATTAGTTGGGGCTGGGGGCAGGGGTGGCGGTGGGCAAGGGCCTCAGATAGTCATCAGGATGTGGTGAGCAGTGTTGGCCAAGTTGATGGAGACCCAGATTTGGCGACCCCCTGCACGTGCTAGGCCTGTGTGCGGGGAGACTCACAAAGGGAACAATGGTGCCTATCCCCACCTTGGTCCTGCAGGCAGCTGCCCCTCCCACCCCAGCTTTGAAGTGGACAATTCAGATCCTCCCCATATGTTCCTAGTACTTAGTTTGGAACTGCAGTCCTTTCCCTGGAGTTCAGGGCAAGTGTTTTCAGTCTCTGTCTACAGGATCTCTCTCTACCGATTTTCACAGCCAGATGTTATGGGGCCCCTCTTCTCGGCACTGGTGCTCTGGGCTGGGGAGCCTGGTGTGGGGCTGGGCCCCTCAGTGGGGATCTCTGCAGCCAAGCTATTCCTGTTAATCCTTGTGTCCCCTCACATGGGTGTGAGACCCGCCCATTTTGTGTTTTTGCCCCACATACCAGTATTGAAGTGGCTTCCTCATATCCTTAGTTATAAGCCTTCTGTTCAGCTAGACTTCACACATTTGTCAAGGGTGGCTGTTCTGTAATTTAGTCGTAATATTGATGTGGTCATGGGAGGAGGCGAGCACAGCATTTACCTGCTCTGTCATCTTGACCAGACATGTATTTCTTAAACTATTATATCAAAGTATTAAAGGTATCCAGCCAAAAAAAAATTTTTAAGTGAATATAGGGATATCAGAGATTGTGACAAGTTCAGCAAGATATTTAGAGAATAAACATAATAAAAGTGTGGAAACAAAAATAATAAAAAATAGATCAGATGAAAAATTGTAGCACAAAGAAACAAACCTCAATTTTTAGAAGATGCAGGAAAAAATTGAAATAAAATAAATCTTTAAAAAGCAATGTAAATGTATAATGAAAATTTTTGCCAAAGTTTTTAAACAAAAATGTATTCTAAAATATAAAAAGTCACTTTTTATCTTAAGTAAAATTATATAAATATTGATTCAGATCTTAATAATATTTCTGAAGTTCAAATGTGTGGAAATTTTGTTTGGTTTTTAGGCAAAAATATTGTCACTTCTATGTGAAAATTTTATCTTGTGCTCAGACTAGTATTTACAATATTTCCAATGAAAGAAAATCAATTATTGAATTTGACATTTGACAAATTGCCATTCAAATTCAATAATAATTAATTTTTCAACATGCAAGAATGTAAATAATATTATTGCTATTAGCCATTGTTGAGAAATTTACTAGAGAACAAACTTTGAACAATGGAAATATAATTATGTAAACTACAGCAGAAAACCTGAGAGTAAGAACTGATGAATTTAATGGTACAACTAAGACTAAAACTAACACGTAATTTAAATGACAGAAAATAATGTAATGTAATGTAAATGCATATATCTTGACAACACAAAGTCCTAGGTATCTGTTCCCTAATCCCACAATTTTATATATACCATTTTAAGTATTTTTATGTAACATATTTGAGTATGACAGCTACATTTTGTTGTGTTCCTGACTATCCATATCAGAACTCAGAAATATATAGACGTATACTGCGATGTCCTATTAAACATCACGAAGGGAACAGACAACCGCAAAACAAGGAAAAATAGAATTAGCATGCCAAAGAAAGATATTTAAATACATGCACTTTAATGATCTAACTGGTTGTCTAAACACTGCACCCGCATAAATTACAAGAAGTCACTTTGAAGAAATTTATATGTGTCAATTATAGCTACTAAGAACCAAAAGTGTGAAAAAGGAGTTTGCTGATTCCCAGCTTGAACAGTCAAATTCGTGATAAATGGGGGAAGAGGCAGTTTGGACTGAGTTCCTGTTTATACATTATTCTCCAAAGATGTCTGAAGCTCAGTTTTCTTACCTTTTTGTGTTTTCAATGATTGATTGAGCCTCTAATCCATGTTTATTTTACTAACTAAGGGATCTAGGAGCAAACTGAAGATTTATATCACCAACTCTGTAAGCCTATATTCATTCATTCATACAGTTATTTATAATCATCTTTGAGAACCTACTATGAGCTATGCACACATTTTCAATAGCCCAGTTTTTCGGGCAAACACTTTCAGTTATATTACATTATTCACTTATTTTCAATTAGGAAACACCTGCCATTCCTTAAACGTTCCCAAATTACCCCTTTTGATTTGTGTGAACTGGCATGGAACTATTTTATTTTTTCCCCAATTTTTTTCTATTTTACATCATTAGAGATGACTTTGTCATTTTATGAGGCCATTTCTAAATATGCTGTCCCTCAATCTCTTTATTTGAATTAAGATGTGTTTTGGAAAACTTTAATGTTTAACAGCATCAAATGAATTTCACTCAGTACTTTCAAGCACAAATAAATGAGCATTCTAGTGGCATTTTTTTGTTTAATGATGGACTTTTTTTCTATTTTTTTAACTTATTGGGGTGACATTGATTGGAAAGATTTTATAGGTTTCAAGCATACCTTTCCATGATGCATGATCTGTAATTACATTATGTGTCCACAACCCAGAGTCAAATCATCTTCCATTACTGTATATTTGGCCTTTTTACCCATGTATCCCCTACCCTCTTTCCCCTCCCTGGTAACTATCATACTATTGTCTGGGACTATGAGTTTTGGTTTACTTCTTCATAGTTCACTTTTATCTATATGTTTTTACCTGGTTGACTTGATTATATTCATATTAACTTGTTTTTCATGCTAATATAAACATAAATGTTTTACATACATATATATGTGTGTGTGTGTGTGTATAGTCTTTGTTTTTCAGTATTTCAGGAATCTCTGTATTCTTGAAAATAAATATATTAAATGAAAGTTTAAGCAACACTTTCTTTTAAAAATTGAAATTTAAAAATATTTATTTTATTTATTTTTGTTATTAAATAAAAAAATGTGACAGGCAGTGGAATAACCTTCACTTGGTAATCAGTACATAAATGTACACAAATGAATGCTAACATTGGATAGTCACTGGGAATTTTATCATGCCCTCTAACCCTGTTTATAAAGGTTGTCTTCTATAGGCCTTCAGTGGTCAGGGGGAAAGGGAGGCAGAGGCAAGAAAGGGGAGCAGCTTAGACAAGAACCTAGTATAAAGGAACCATGGATATGGACAACAGGTGGGATTCACTTTTGGGGAATGGGTGGGTGGGGAGGGGGACAGAGGGGAGCAAAAAGGGGATGGATGTAATACAACAACAATAAATTAAATAAATAAATAAATAAATAAAGGTTGTCTTCTTCAAATAAATGGGATTAGGGAGTTGGAAGTTATAGTAACATGTCAAATATATCATTATTTTTTATAAAAATAGCAAATACCTATTTTATAATCAGTTGCAATATTGTCAGGTTCCTTTATTTTATAGTAATTTTGCAGGAAAAAAAGTGTGCATGTTATCACTTGTATAAGAAAAAATATATGCACAAATAGTCTTTAAAATATTTCATTATTTCTAGAGAGAGGGGAAGGAATGAAAAAAGAGAAGGACAGAAACATCAATGTGAGGGAGGAGCATCAACTGGTTGCCTCTCATACATCCCTGGTCCAGGGACCAAACCCATGGCTCAGGCATGTGCCCTGGCAGGGAATCAAAGGAGTGACCCCCAACAAACTGAGCCACACTGATCAGGGCCACACAAATATATTTATGTAAGTATTCTCTCTTTCTATCTCTCTCTCTATCTAACTCAACATCCAGATATTATGACTATGTCATTTTGAAAAGATAAGTATTTTGACACCTCTATTAAAAATGCATCCATAGGCTACACTGGATAATGACCTTTTCTATATCACCACTTGAAGGGACTTTGACTTTTCAGCTTAGTAACTTTTTTTCCTAAACAAATTACTATATTTGGTTTATAACACAGTCTTAATAACAGTCTTTACCAGTTATATTGTTTCTGGTCTTTCTGATTTTTAAAACCAAAAAAAAAAGAAAAAGAAAAAGAAATGTTTCAATACTTTGTGCTTAATAGTCTTAATGCTGTTTATGCCTCATCTGGTCACCAGATGCACAACCAGCTTCACCTTCCATCAAAGAGGTTGTTTAGGTTTCGATATGTTGGCTATTAGGTCTGTTCACATAACCACACAGCATGGCTCACCATTCATAATATGGTGCTTCATGACATTTGAAACTAGTTATTTCTTTGGTCATCACCACAACCCTGCAAAGAATAAAACTGCTACCAGCTTCCAGACGTACTTTCAGATACTGCAGGTGAGATTCAGAGTGATGAAATGACTTAGGAAAGAGAAAACACTTATACAGTTAGGCTGAGATTAAGAACTCATGTTTCATGAGTCTTAGTCTAATGCTCTTTCTACTAAAATTATTCTTGAGAAAGCTTTGTAGCTACTTTTTCTCATTTTGTAGTCAACTTGGCTTCAAGGTCCTCATAAACTATAAAAATCCATTGCTTACCATGCACTTGATCCCACCAATAGACACAATAATTCAATACAGGTGTATAACTAAGAACCTAACACTAAATGAATAAATGAATAAATGAATGACTAAATAAATAATTATATGCATAAATACATATTGTGATCACACCATAATGTATATTATCCTAATGTCTAAAGGTTACTATTTATTATGCACCTAGCACTATACAATGTACTAAAATACATCATTTATTATCTATAAAATTTATAATATAGTATTATTCTCAATTTACAGATAAGAAAATGAAGTTCAAAGAATTTACATAACTTTTTCAAGGGTACACAGCTAATAAGTAGTGCAGTCACAACTTGAATCCACTTCTATTAACTTCTTCATCTTACTGTTTTTACTGCATTTGTTATTTGTCTACATAATTAGAACTTATATGTGCAAGGCACTATTCTAAATAATTCCTAACTATTAACTAATTTAACCACTGTAATATACATGTGTAACATCCAACTGCTGGCAGTTTTTATTACATGTGCTTCATAACATGCATGACATATGGAATCAATTCCAGTTCATTTAAATTATTCATAGATCTGATGCTTTTTTTCTCTAAAACACATACAAAATTCAACTTTTAGAGAATACAACAGCCTTTTACTATATTTTTAAATGGCTTTCCCTTAAGAATAATTCTTTTAAAAAATTTAACAGGGTATAAATATATAGCATAACTGTCTCCACTAGTCCACACTTACTTCTTTGAAATATTAGTAAAGCTTTTCATATATCTAAGTTCATGGCATAAAACTGAATATCCCATAAAATATATTGAGATAGCTATAGTAGATCAAAATTATCTCCATATTTTGCTATAAACAGTAAAATATGCTAACTATAGCAGGTATGTGCCCATTTTATACTATAAAGGGCAGAATTTGATTACTATGGCAGACCAACTATACAAATGCTATAAGAGGACATGAAGAAAACTGTTATCTGTAGACTTCATTTGAGGTCTTTATAAGTTAATCAGTTGTACTAATTGATACCATTGCTCAATTTGTTAAAAATTTGAATTGTTCCATATAAATATGAGAATAAGCCTTCTCAGTGTATAATTAATAGCTTGCTGGCATTTTGATGTGAGTTGCTTTAAATCTATAGATCAATTGAGTCTTCCAAACTATGTATACAGTATGTCTCTCCATTTACTTAGGTGTTGTTTGATTCTTATTATCAGCACTTCATAATATTTACCATACTGTATAAACCCTGCACTTATTCTATTAAATATTTAAATACAAGTCTTTAACTTTCTTTAAAATGAATCTAAATAGTATTTTGCTTTTATTTTCAAGTTGTTAGTATATAGAAATTTGATTTATATTTTTGTGTGATAATCTTATAGCCTGCAACTTCACCAAACTCACTAATTAGCTGTAGGATATTTTTGGAGATTCCTTGGGATTTTCCAATAGACAATCAAATTGGGGTAGGCTTGTTTATTCCTTTCTGATATGGGTAAATGATAGTTCTTTTCTTGTCTTGTTGCAGTGACTGAAACTTCCATGGGAAGTTGAATAAGAGTGGTGAGAGCAGACATCCTGTTCTTGACCCTAATCTGAAGGGTGAATGATTCAGACTTTCACCATTAAATATGATTGTATCTGTAGGTTTTTATTAGATGCATTTTTATCAGGTTGAGATAATTTTCCTTTATTCTCAGCTTTCTGAGAACTTTTTATTATTATGAATAGGTATTCCCAAAGGTTAAAAAATGAAGACTGGCCCTGGCTGGTGACACAGTGGATAAGGCACCAGCCTGTGAACCCAAAGGTTGCTGGTTCGATTCCCAGCCAGAGCACATAAAAGGTTGCAAGCCAGGTCTCCAGCCAGGTCTGTAGCTGGAGGCAGGTGAAAGGCAACCATACATTGATGTCTCTCTCCCTTTCTTCCTCTCTCCCTTTCTTCCTCTCTCCCTTCCCCTCTTTCTAGAAATAATAATTAACATCTTTTAAAAAATTATTCTTAAAAAATGAAGACTGGAGGAGGATAAAGTTAAGATGGTTTAAAGGGAAAAGGAAGAAATTTTGTGATGGCAATGTTTAGTTTCTTGACTCTGGTTGTGGATATAAGAACCTACAAAGCTTATGAAATTTTATGGAATGTAATACATACAAACATAAAGGAGTACAAGTAACACTGTAGAAATCTTTTAAAATGATGAGTAGATTACGTTACTGTCAATATCCTGGTTGTGTTCTATCAGTTTTGCAAAATGTTACCACCAGAGGAAAATGGGCAAAAGGTACAAGGGTCTCTCACTATTTATTATTTCTTATAATTACATATGACTCTGTAATTATATCAATATTCTTTCAGTGAAAAAATTGAAGTTGTTAACTATTGTTTGATAGAAGTTTGATCTCTTGCAAAAGGATTACCAAGGAAACAGAATGCAGTTGTGGACATGTGTTTTATTTAAATTCAGTTGCTTCATTAATTAAAAGGTAAAATTTTGTGAACATACAAACTCAAATTATCTTAATATAAAGTAACTTCAGCAATTAAAATTTTATATCTACTCTTAAAGTTTAATATATATAACCATTAAACATAGTTATTTATAGTCACAATTCGGCCATACTTGATAGCTTATATAAGACGCAATTACAGATGATGGAACTAGCTAAAGAATAAACTCATTAGCAGCTACAATATTGAATAGACACAGTTATGTTGTGAGTTTTTGCTATTTCTATTTCTCTTTGAGACTGTTTACTAAGATGATCACAATATAGTGTGAGAATAGAGATATTTTATGCCAATACTACCTTTTGGTAGTCAAATTTCAAAACACACATCAGCCCTTTGTTATAAAACCAATTACAATGAAATAAAATGAACCCAATCTAAACACCTCCACCTCTTTCTGGGAAAAATCAAACACAATTCTTATCTTCCCACGAGAGTGAGTACCTCATAGCATGAGAATACTATTCTTAGACATACCACTCAAAGCAGATGCTCACTATGACCAATGCTGACAGGAACCACTGAATGTATTTTCTGGAAAAGAGTAACTAGACCACTGTTGATTTATGAACTCTGTCTAGTTAATTTGAAGAAATTAAATTACACAGCTTCCTCTAATGCCTCTAATTAACTGGCAGTTTACTATAACTTTGACTTGATTTACATGTTATAATTCACATTTCTGCAAAAACCTGTAGTCTGATATGGGGTATGTTTATTTGCACAAATCAAATGAAAACTAGAATGTATTGAACAATGGCCTCCAGTCACAACACCAATCATTGTGTATGTGAGGCATATGAACATAAATAATTTCTATTGGAAAGAAATGGAGACTAAAATAATAATTTTTGCTGATAGGTACTTTCTGTTCCATCACTATACAGTAAAATAAAGGGCTTAAAAACAAACTCACTGGTAATATTAAGTAAAATAAGATTTACATAGATAATACTAACTCAGAATGCAAAGCATTTAGGAATGCTGATTTGAAGCCCTGTATTGTTATAGTACCTATGGAAATGAATTCGAAGGAAGGAAAGAAGGAAGAAAGGAAGGAAGGATGGAATTTGGTCTTAGAAAAAGTCACACATGCAATTACATGCATTTGCCAAAATATTTTGAAGGTTCCAAATAATTGAGAATAATGACTGAAAAGGAATAGTGGATGCTTCAAGCACTTGGAGTCATTGCAATATTACTAATGTAATGTTAAGTTTGCCAAAATGTTTGTTTAGTGTTTTTCTGTAAGATGGCCCTAGTAGCCCTGAGTTTTCTTTAACTTCATTCAAAACAATTGCATTAGATTGTATTGTGACAGTTGTCATATCAGCATATATTTGAAAAAACATCAAAATTTGGTGAATTTTTGTTCAACCATTTTAACATTGAAGACAGAAGAAAATACTCAATATTTTTGGTGTATTATACTTTATTATTTCAAGAAGGTAAAAATGCAACTGAAATGGGAAAAAAAAAATGTGTGCAGTGAATGGAAAGGGTGCTGTGACTAATCAAATATGCCAAAAGTGGATTGTGAAGTTTCTTGGTACTAGTGACATTCTGGATAAATAATTCTTTGCTGTGAGGCTGTCGTATGCATTGGAAGATATTTAGCAGCACCCCTGGCCTCTACCCACCAGAAGCCAATAGCAGGGAAGAGCCAACATAGTCAAAGCATCCAAATCAATAAAGTTACTGGTGAAAATGAAAAGTGTATCTTTTATTTGATTTTTAAAAAAAATAGACTTTTTGTCCAACCCAATACTTTCATTGAAAGAGAGAAGAAAATGTACAGCATATGAAATGTAAGGCATGTAACATCGTTTGACCTGACAGCTATTCTCAGAAATACTCTTATGTAAGAATATTAAATAAACACTAAGACAATTAGTTTTGATTTGCATTTACATAAGATTCCTGATGAGTAGGAGATCTCAACAAAATGAGAGGTCTTGAAATAAACAGTAAATCATGATCTTTGACATCAGTTAAAATAGAACTTGTGTTTTTTACAGTTATATGGTTATAAACAGTTGTTTCCTGTTAATAATATGAGAAATTTTACAAAACATCCACCAAGTCTAGAACTGCTATTTCAATTTTGAAAGGCTTAATATTGTTTAAGGTTATTATTTTAGGAGACTAATTTTTTTAAATCAAGAAACAGTATGTTAAATATGTAAATAAAATATAATAAAAATTAAAATAAGCAAAAATATATGCATGACTCTAAAAGAAACATGTACTAATATTTCTTAAAGTAATTCCTATATATTCTAGCATGGGCCATTGAAGATCAGATGATTATCTACACTTATGAGAAATCTGAACAAATTGAGCAATATATTATTTGCAATTTTGTTTATAATAGCCCAGCATTAAAAATTTTAAATAAGTACATATTTAATATTTCTTTATGAATGTAGATATTGCTTAAAAGGAATGTAAAGACATAAAAATGTCACAATTATAATATTAAAATACTTTGTAATTTTAACCAATAATAATTCATCTTAAGATATCTTACTATAAGCCTTGAACATAATAGGTAAAACTTATGGTTCATTTCTCAATGTAAATTTCTCTTTAAATAATGTTATTGACAATCCCCATTGCTACTGTGTCAGCTGAAAAAAATCTACGGATTAAACAAATCAGATCAGTTTATCAAATTTGACATTTCTGTCAATAGAATACAAATTATGTGAAAATCTTGATTAAAATAACATAATGATTTTGCTGAAAAGAAAGCAAAGCAAAAATTTATGAAATATATAATAATATAATAATTATTTGTCTTAATTTGATAACTCATCTAAATATTATGAACCCAGTCAACAAGTAGACAAACACACATGGACAATAATAATTATATCTAATCACCTTTGATATTTTGTCAGCTTTGAGTTACATAAAAATACTCAGTTGTACATATTTAGGCAAACATAGAGTCATAATGAAGTTATATTTATTAAGTTAGGAGGTTAAAACCTATTCTCAGATAGTTTGATTTATAACTAATAAATATTCAGCTTCCTTGTGCCTTGTCCTCTGATTTTACCTTGGCTGTGGACCCCACAAGAGAAAGGAACAATCCTCAATCAGAAAGAAGGTGTGAAGTCAGAAAAGTAATGGAATGAGCCAGCAAGTGGGTCCTGTAAGTCACTAGTAAGATTTGACTTTTACTGAGAATTAGATGTAAAGCCTTTGGAAGGTTTTGAGAAGAGTAGGAACATCATCTACCTGACTTCTAATTTTAAAGGCTAACTCCTACTGCTGAGTAAGTAGAGAATCTGTTGATTCAGATTTTAAATTTAGTGTTTGGTATATTTCTTCACCATTTTGGCCAACTTATTTTTTTATTAGTTTGAAAGCTAAATTATATAACAAGTGAATTACTTCACCTCATCTCAGAGAAAAATGTAGATTAAAAAATTAATTACAAGTTAATGTTATTCACTAATATACATTAGAACTTGGTGTTGATCAAAAGTATTAAAAAAAAAATCTTTTCTAACTTGAATGTTTCCCCCCATGTAACAGGAAGTCTGGAATTAGGTGGACTGCAATGCAGTGAGTATATTTGTGCAAATGTGAAATAAAGGAGCCAGATTTCTCTCTTTCTGCTCCACCATTTTTTCCATCATCTTTATTTATTTATTTTTAATATTTTATTTACTTTTTTGAGAGACAGGAAGGGAGGGAGGAAGAAAGGGAGAAAAATATCAATGTGTGGTTGCCTTTCACCTGCCTCCAGCTATGGACCTGGCTGGAGACCTGGCCTGCAACCTGGTTATGTGCCCTGGCTGGGAATCGAACCAGCAACCTTTGGTTTTGCAGGCCAGGGCCTTATCCACTGTGCTACCAGCTAGGGCTGTCCATCATCTTTAATGTTATAACTATTTTCATGATTATAGTGTGGCTGCTCTATTAATGTGATAAGGATGCAGAAGATCTGTGTTTTCATAGTTGCAACAATAGCAGAGCCGAGGTAGATAATAAATAAATGGGACATGTAAGAAAACAACTATAACCAGCTGGTAATTTTTAAGACAAAAAAATTATTGTGCTCTGTAGTGTGTGTGTGAGAGAGAGTGTGTGCGGGGGAGAGAGAGAGAGAGAGAGCGACAGAGACAGAGACAGAGACAGAGAGAGACAGAGACAGAGACATGTGAATATATGAAGGAAAAAGTTAAATTGCTCTTCAGCCCAATAACCCAATTGATACTGAGGAGACGCAGTCTCTTTTCTCAAAGGGAAATACCAAAGGATTGTATTCTGTTTCTATTTCGTTTTCTAATTTCTAGGTGTAGGATGTGGTTCTTCTATTATGAGTACTATCTTCTCTACTTATTTTTTTCTAGTAAAATATCCCATCCACAATGTGTAAAATACAATCCATTAAGTCAGCCCTTCTTTTTGGTCAGCAACTCCTGCATAAGTTTCATAGGGATAATTGGTGATTAAACCTGACACATCTGTTAAATGAGTCATAGAATGTTCTTGAAAAAGGTATTTAAATTCCAAGAATTTTATATTCTAATCTTTCACAGTCTTATTTTTTAAGAATGTTTGGATAGTGTTAGCTATACCACTATCCAGCATCCTCCTAGCTTTTTTCTTCCTTATTTTTTGCATAAACTTTTGTAGTTTGCTGCTTTTTCTTGGAACTAAGAATTCTGTTTTGTAGGTGGAGATTAATATCAACTTGGAAGACTGCTCTAACTTTTGTTCATGTGTAAGTAACCCAGACTTCTAATGTTTATGATACTGATTATCTTGTTAAAATCCAGTTATTTTCCTGGAGGAAGGAGGTGGGTGATGTCTCCCATGGTGCCACAAAGTAATTTGTATAAGAGAAATGCTTCCAGTGTGAAGACAAAATACTAGGTCTTGGCCAGAAAGTCATGGCCATGGGAAAAATGCTTTCTTTATTGATACTGGAAAATATCTCAGTTATTCAAAACCTCAATCTTCTGTTTCATATGGTCTTTCTCTTTGTATACCATAAAACCCTTCTGTTTCCATGACTATACAGAATCATCTTCACATTTATTCAGTGTACTAATTCACCATATTAACCCCATATTGGCCTCGTTGGATTTTCAGAGGAAGGAGGGACTGGATTTGCACAACCCATTTTCATTTTTTTTGACTTAGCAGGAAAAACACTAAGGGATTAATGCTGCTCTCAATATTATTCTCTTGGGATTATAAAATTAAAATAATTTACCAATCACACTCACTATCAGTTATATTGAAGAGGAGCCCATACCTCAGAATTCACTGATTAAGGTGTAAATTCAGTAAGATTAAACTGCTATTGCCACATGGGTTACCACAGGCTACCTTTGACAACATAAGTACAATAATTTAAATAATAAAATTTTAAATGAAAGAATAAAATATCACAACAAAAATACTACAATCATTAGCTGAAATTAAGTAACCAAGTGCATATTTGATTATCAATAGCTTTTCCAAATAAAACTTCTATAAAAGTAAAATATTGTTGTTTGTGAACCAAACAAATCTCTATAGTGCAATGAAGAAAGGTGAGAGGCAACTCTTGTGAGGCATCATTAGATCACTGACCCTATTTTTCCAACAAATTTATATGTTTTCATAACCAAAAGGATGTGTACCTAGTTGTAAACAGATACTGTTTATTTTAACTAAAAAGTGTTCCTTGATGTAATTTTATCCATCAACACTGGTAATTTATTGGCATAAGTTGCTATAAAATTCCATGATTATTTTTTGTCCATATGGTCTGCAATGATGTAACCTCATTTTAGTATTTGTAATTTGAGTCACTATTTTTATTTAACCTTGTGGTTTATCAATTTTAGTAATAATTTCAAGGGCCAATTTCTGACTATTTTTTTAGTCTTTTATCTATTGTATTGATTTTCAACCTTACTTTTATTTCCTTCATTTTACTTACATTTTTTTTCAATTTATTTTTTCTTTGGGTTTCCTAAGTTAAATGCTTAGATCATTGATTTTCAATCTTTTTTTCTCAGAATACAGGCTATAGATTTAGGAATTGCTTTAGTGCCTTTAATGCAATTTGTTATGTGGTGTTGTCATGACCATCCAGTCAGAAAAATGTCCTTCTTAACTCAGGGATTACTTAAAAGGATGTTAAATTCCAGTAATGGAGGGGTTTTTAAGATATGTTTTTATTACAGAGTTATAATTTCATTATCATCAAGGAACATTTTCTGTTTGATTTCTCTTATTTTTAAGACCTATTTATGGAGCAGCTGTTGGTATATTTTCCAATAAGCTTAAAAAAATGTGTGTTCAGTCAATGTTGAATAAAGCCATCTAAAACATCAATTAATTTTAGTTTGTTGATAATGCTTCCAAATATTTTATATCATTTCTATTTTTTATTAATTCTATTAAGTATCAAGAGAATAATATTAAAATCTTTAATTCTATTTATGGTTTCACCTATTTTTGTTTAATTTATATTAATTCTTATTCATGTATTTTGGACATCTGTGTTACATACAAATTTTGGATTGTTATATCCCCTTGATAAATTGAATCTTTTATAAAATATTCCTCTATTTCTAGTAATATTTATCTTAAACATTAATATACATATACTTCTATTAGCTTTCTTATGTTAAGATTTTGCTTAGTATACCTTGGTCCCAAACTTTTATTATTAACCTGATTCTTTATATTTAAAATGCTTTGGGGGTCTTTCTAGATATAAGTGTGATAATTATTACTAATTTAATATTGAATAATTTGTACCCTTTAAAATTATCTAGATTTGTTTTATGCCCCAGCCTATGGTCAATCATATGTATTTAAAAACAAGGATCATTGCCCTGGCCGGGTGGCTTGGTTAGTTGGAGTGTCATCCAGTACACCAAAAGGTTGTGAATTCAATCCCGAGTAAGGGAACATACCTCAGTTTAGGATTTAATCCCAAATCAAGGCATGTGAAGGAAGCAAATGATTGATGCATATCTCTCACAAAGATTTCTCTCTCTCTCTCTCTCTCTCTCAAAAATCAATCAACACATTCTTGAGTAAAGATTAAAAAAATAAATAAAAGTAAGGATATTCTGAAATGGGTGGCTATATTGTCCTATACATATCAATAAGTGATATCACTTATCTGTGAGTTCAATGACTTTTTCTATTTTTCAATCATTTGTTGACAAAAGAGTTCACAATCTCTAAAAATAGTTATGGTATTGTTTTCCTTTAATTCTGTCAATTTTTTCATGTATATTGAGGTTCTGTAATTAGTAACATGTGCATATATGATTGCAAAGTCTTCCTAATAAACTGATTTATTTTTAATTTAGAGTCCTTTCACTCTGTTAATAATGTTTCTCTTGACATATATGTTGCCTCTCACTAACATAGAACACTGGTGGCTTCTTATGTTTACTGTAAACATAGTGTATCATTTTTCATCAAATTTTTTCAAATTATTTGTAGCTTTATATTTAACATGTGTCTATTACAGAAGGTATATAATTAGTATTTTACATCTATTCTATAAGCCTCTTTTAATTGGGTTGTTTTGTCCATAATTATTAATGCAATGGTAAAATAGAGGTTCCCCATTATATACTTTCTTTACTTATCTATTTTTGTCTGTCCCTCCCCAACATATCTTAAATTATATAGTTTGTAATAATAATGTAATTTTCATATTGTTTTAAATTACACACTTTAAAAAATAAATAAATTACACACTTTATATTATTTTGTTAATGCCCGCTCTAAGGATTTAAATAGTTATTCATTAATTATTCAGTTATTTAGACTTTATATTGTAATGATTCACATAAATGCAGAAACCTTGCAGTCATATGTTTACATACTTCCCTCATAATACTCTATGTTATAAATTTTACAACTACTCAAATTATAAGCCACCCAAGTAAATTATATTTTTTTCCTTTGGAACTTCCATGTGTATATTAAAGGTATTAAAAATAAAATAAGCCCTGGCTGGTGGCACAGTGGGTAAGGTGCCAGCCTGTGAACCCAAAGCTCACTGGTTTAATTCCCAGCCAGGGCACATAAACAGGTTGCAAGCAAGGTCTCCAGCCAGGTCCATAGCTGGAGGCAGGAGAAAGGTCACCGTACATTGATGTCTCTTTCCCTCTCTGCCTCTCCCTTCCTCTCTCTCTGAAAATAATAATCAAAATCTTTTTTAAAAAATAAAAGAAAAAGAAAAGAAAATAGTCATTTATATTTACCTACATATTTATCATCCCTGTTTTTTTGTTACCTCCCAAAAATCCAGGTTTTCATTTGGTGTGATTTCTTTTCTGGGTAAAAAATGCAATATTATATATTTTATATATAATATATATAAAATATTGGGGTGCCAATGGATAATAAGATTACATAGGTTTCAAGTGTAAAGTTCTGTATTACATCATCTCTATATTTCATTGTATGCTCATCACAATGCAAATCTTTCATTATCACACATTTGACCCCCTTTACATTCACTGCTCCCCAACCTCCTTCTCTCTAGTAACCACCATACTGTGGTCTGTCTCAATGAGTTTTTGTTGGGTTGTTTTTCTTGCTCATTTTTTGATTTAGTTTTTGTTTTGCTTTGTTTTTGTTTTTTTTATTTTTTTTTAAAGATTTTATTCATTATTTTCAGAGAGAAGGGCAGGGAGAGGGGAAGAAAGGGAGAGAAACCTCAGCATGTAGTTGCTTTTCACCTGCCTCCAGCTGGGGTCCTGGCTGGAAACTTGGCTTGTAACCTGGTTATGTGCCCTGATTGGGAATTGAACCCATGACCTGTGGGTTCACAGGCTGGAGTCTATACACTGAGCCCCCAGCCAGGGCTTGTTTTAGTTTTATATCCCACATATGACTGAAATCAAGTGGTTCTTAATATTTTTTGTCTGTCATTTCACTTTACTCTCAAGATCCATCCATGATGTTCCAAATAGTAGTATTTCATCTTTTCTTATGACTATGTAGTATTCCATGGTACCCCATCTTCTTTATCCAATCATCTATTAAAGGACACTTTGGTCGTTTCCACATCTTGGCCACCATGAATAATGCTGCAATGAATATAGGGGTGCATATATCTTTGTGAATAAATGTTTTCAAAATTTTCTGGTATATACCCAGAAATAGGATTGCTGGATCATATGGTAATGTTATTCTTACTTTTTTGAAGAGTCGCCACACTGTTGTCTATAGTGGCTATACCAGTTTACATTTCCACCATTAGTCAGTAAGAATTCCTTTTTCTCCACAACCTCTCCAACACTTGCTATTACTTCAATTGTTGATATTAGACATTCTAACAGATTTGAGATGATATATCATTGTAGTTTCAATTTGCATTTCCCAAATTTATAGTGAAGCTTAGTATCTTTTCATATATCTGCTATAGCAACAGTCTGCAATCAATAAATTACATTTTTTCTGAGTCTTTTTTAAAGCTGAATATAGAATTCTAAGTGGCATTGTATTTTGTTTCAGCAAGTTATAGATTTTCTTTCACTCTTATTTAGCCTTTATAGTTCCATATGAATGATGTGTTCATTTTTTTCCCCTTTACTTTCCATTTCTTTCTAAAATTGACCATTTAACTACATATTTACCTTTTAACTATGTTATTATTTAAACTTATTATAGTTGTTTGGAAATTATTTGCATACTGCTATAAACTTGTTCTCCCCCTACCAAATTCATTCTAAATCTTCAGTGTGGCTATATTTGGAGACAGAACCTCTAAACATAATTAATTTTAAAGAAATCATAAGGGTAGGGTCTCTCCCTCTCCCCTGCTCACTATCTCTCTGGCTAATTTCCCCACACCCACATGCAAGTGCTGAAAAAAGACCATGTGAAGATCCACCAAAAAACTACCAAAAAGGTGACCATCTACAAATCAGGAAGAGAGCCTTTACCAGAAACCAAATTGGCCAAAAACCTGATCTTATTATTCTAGCTTCCAGAACTATGAGAAAATTAATTTCTGCTGTTTAAACCATCTTGTCTAGTATTTTTTATGGCAGCTTGAGCAGACTAATATAATATTTCAATAAATATCCCAAAACTAATTTATTGTGTGTCTACTTCTATTGACTATAATTTGTTTAATTAACTAGTTATATTTCTCTTTTTTCCTTCATATCTTATCATTATTAGTATATTCAGAACATAGTAGAGAATATTTTGCCTTATTTTTCCTACATAGATTCAGAACCATTTCCTGCATCTGGGATTAGGTTGAGAAACTGATCATTCAGAATCTCAAGGTCTTAAGTTCAAGATGAGCTAGAGTTGAGCTATGGTTTTAATTAGATTGAGTAGAACTTGATGACTGCGATCTTTATTGCTGCTGCTACTGCTACCTTTTTTTTTATTATGTTAGTATTTGACCTGGGCTTAAATTCAGATGTTTTTAATTTACTAGTTCTCATTTATATGAAATCTCATCAGGGACTCAGATTCTAAACTCAGATTTTCAGAATACGTGTGACTATGTTTTTCCTCCTCCTTTTTAGCTGCATTCTTGGCAAAAAATCGGGGCATGGTGTGTAAAGAATAGCCATGAGGCAAGCAATCTGTTTTGAATTTGGGCATTAACTTACTACTTTTTTGAGGAGCCTCCACACTGTTTTACCAAGTTTCACTTGGTAAACTTACACTGTCATTAAAGTTTGATTAGATTCTCTCCTTTCTAAAAAGTAAATATGACAAGGTCACCATTTTTTAGCTCATATCTTATACACCAAGTATAGACGCTGCAATGGCTCTATGTTTACCTATGACCGAATTCTGCCCAAGTTGTATCTTAAATCATAATTTTTATTATACTAATTACCTGCTATTTAACTGTTAACAAAAATTACTTAGAAATATATTCAGGAAGTTCTGAGCCATACCACCAATGCTGTATAAAGATCAGGAAAGGAATCAAAAAAATTTGTTTATAGGCAATATTTAGTGACGTCCAAAAGAGAAGTGGAGTGGTGGAGGGGAGGGTCAATGTCAGATTATGGTAGACTCAAGGAAAGTAGAAAGTCAGAACCTCATGTATAATATCTTTGAAGGGCTTGTGCCTGACAAGCCAATCATAGAAGTGACTTCTAGGAGAAACTACTTTGCTTTTAGCTCTCTTTCAATCCCCTACCTTTGTCTGCCAGGTTACATAGATGTCATGCATACCATTCTCATTATGTTAACAATGGTTGGTTGGACTTTTTCTGGACAGACCTTGTATATAATTTCTAATGTACTTGTTGTATTTTCTGTTTCATTAAAAAATTATTTTTATTTCTTTAAGCCACTGAGACAATGGGGAAGGATTTTTAGCTCAAAACAGTGTTCAACACTTTAGCTAAATTGATGCAATAAAGCTAAGAGATTATTGCCTATCAGGCCAATAATTTATGAACTAAGAAGGATTAATTGAAGTTACAACTCTTTTCAGCTACATGTAGCATAAGCAATACTAATTATATTTTCATTAACCTTTGAAGCATATCAGTGCTAATAATTTAGCTCTGTTATGAACTAATCCATGGTTTTATTGTTAAATAAAATGTAAACAAAAATAAGGTCAAAGTATATAAGTATATATTTCAGAAAAATCAAAACACTTTTTTCATGACTTTAAAATCTAGTCATAATATTTCAAATTGGACATTTATTTTGAATTCATCAAACTTCCTTTGATCCAGAATAAATATCATTTTTAATTAGTCATTCCTGTTTTTTTGTTTGTTTGTTTTTGGAATATGCAAGGTTTGAGTATCCCAAGCCTACTGAGTTAACCCTTTATTGCACAATGCTTATAATTGAAACCCACATGGTATTGTTGAATACTTTTCTTTAAAAGAAAAATGAGATGAATATATCTGGGAGCTGATAACTAAGTAGCAACCTCTCCCTTCTTTTTCTCTGAGCATACACTCCATAGTGTTTATGGCAGAGACTGGTTCATTTCCCTATCCCTAGCTATAGTTAGAATTAGGTATATGAACAATGAGGAAAAAGATTACATATTCAAGGCTCCCTTGCAGCTAGAAGTGGACATACAAAACTGTTCTGTTCAATGAGATATAGACAAAAGTGCTGAGCTCCAGTTCTAACTTGAGCCCTTTGTTGGAAACTGACGGGCTTTTCTCTTCTGTCTAGAAGGTAGATGTGATGGCAGGAGCTGTTGCATACCTCTTAGAACATGATATGATAGCTACATAGGTTGCCATAGCAAAGAAATAGAAAATGTTGGTCTCCACCACTATGGAATTATATCAACTCTGGACAGACTGGGTTACCGGTTTATGAAAAATTGTTAATTAAGCCACTGGTATTTTGTCTACTATTTACTAAAGATAAAATGCCATCATAATACAGATCTTTATTTATTTATTTTCGCCTTTTTAAATAGTTGTTCTTTTATAGGTGTCTGAATTTTCCCCCATTGCTCTCCCCTGCCCCACTCTCTGCCAATCCCAGAGTCAATCCCCACCCATATTCCTAGACTAGACCCTCCCTCCCCATTCTTTCCCTCTGTATCCCCATACTCCTCCCCTTCTGGCCACTGTCAGTCTGTTCCTTGTACATATCTTTATTGTAATCATTCCTCTTACAGGTAACTTTAAATCCCTGGTTTCTATTTTTCATATATCTGCTATAATATTCTAATCTTTGATTAAGCCAAAAGGTTTTCCTTTTTGTTTGATGAAGAAAGAGAACAAGAAATCTTGAAATTATTATGTTCATTATCATCCTTACTCATATAGGCATCCATAAATGAATGTAATGAAATTCTCCTGTGAAGTTCTATCACTCACTACATGAAATATTTCATTCTCTGCTTTCAAACTTCCCTTGAACCAAATAGTTATTCTATGCCTCCTCCACCCAGATGCCTATTACTTCAATGTTATGATGAAAAAAAGCAATAGCTACAAGATTCAGACTTCTCATCTTTTCTCCAAATATAGAAACAATTTTGGTATCATTTTCCATCATAATCTTCACTATAGTTATAGGATTTGAAGAGTTAACTCCTTTCAAATGTCCACTCCCCACATCTGTTGAAATTTCATCTCTTCTCAGCATGCTTATCCTTAATATTTTCTGCATTTCAAAAGCTGTCTTTCTCTACTGGATAATTTTAACTAATATTTAAACAGGCACTAGTCTCCTTCACCCAAAAAAGAGCACACGACTTGCCCTCCAACCTCATTTCATTTGCTTTGTTTTCTGTCTATTCTTGTTTTTAGCATAGGCTCTTTAAACATGTTAGTCACCTACTAATCTCCATTTCATTATCTATTACTCAATTCACCTATCAACTCAATCTATATTGGCTTTAGCAAATGTTGAGATCATTAAAGATTATTAATTTAGTTTAAATCCAAGTAACTTGTTAGGTCTCTACTTAATTTCTTATAATTATGCTTTACCAACATTTTCCATATTTCTCTTATATATCTGGCTGTTTCCTTCTGAATTTCCCTTGACTGAATGCTCCTTAATCACTTTTTAAATATTGAAGTTTCATCAGGATCAGTCCTTAAGTTTCTTCATTCCCCATTTTCGATGGATGCAAGAGGAAATTCTGTCTGTTCTCATGGGTATAAATATCATTTTACACCAGTGTTTCTGAAATTGTAGCACCAATTCAGATCTGGCAGCATGTATTCAATGCTCATTCCACATTTCTAAAATACAATTACATCTATTCATATTTTTACCTTAGTTTCTCCACAATTAGAATCTTGACACCATATGTCCCTCTCATTTGCTATACCTTCTACATTCTTTGTATTTTTAGGCAACTATTCCATTCATCTACTTGCTCAAACTAATTATCACTAACCTATTTTTTCTTTATTTATTAAAATATTTTATCATTGTGTTTTTTCATTATTTCCCTTACAGCTCCCTTCCCCCAACAATTACCACATTGTTAGGGAGTGGAGGGATTGAGCAAAATGGAAAAGGGATGCATGGATGTGACAACAGTGTCCTTTGTTTTTTTATTTAGCTCTCATATCCAATCCATTATTACATTCTGTGATTTCTATCTTCACATATATCTGCAGTGTTTTCATTTCTCTTCATCTCTACTAATATAACCCTACTCCAATTTTCCAAGGCTCCTTTCCCTTCTATTACTGGTCTCATTATTTACATTTTGCATCTACCCTTCATTCAGCACTCAGAGTAATTTTTTTAATGTAAGGGAGATATATTATTCATTAGCTCAAAGCAGTTCAACAACTTTCTGTTGCCTTAAGGATAAAAATCTATATTTCCTAAGAGACCCTAAATAATCTGTACCTTTTCTGTATTTCTATTCCATTTCTCATCATCATGTCCCTTGCTTTCTATCCTCCAGAAAAAGAGGCCTTCATTCTGTGGCTTGAAAATCAGGTACATTCCTACCTTGGGGTCATCACATAAGCACTTTCCTATCTCAAATGTACTCCTTCTTACCTCTTTATTTATTTAAATGTTTTCAGGTCTTAACTTGGACATCATCATACTTTTTCTGACTCCAAAGTATATTATATCCTTATATTCTATACTTTTAAAAAATATATACATCTGTGTTCAAGGAAGATGACATTTAATTAATCTATTTCTTGTTTTCTAAAGTGTCTATCCCACCCTGGCTGGTTGAACAGTGGGTAAGGTGCTAGTCTGTAAATCCAAAGGTCACTGGTTTGATTCCCAGCCAGGGCTCATAACCAGGTTGCAAGCCAAGTTTCCAACCAGGTCCATAGCTGGAGGCAGATGAAAGGCAACCATACATTGATGTCTCCCTTCCCCTCTCTCTAAAAATAATAAATAAAATATTTTTTTTTAATTAATAAAATAAAATAAAATGTCTACCCCTCCACTAGAATAGAAGCTTACTGCTGGCAATTATTATGCCCATCTTGTTTAATGCTGTATCTAGATCAGCTGGGACAGTATCTGCCACATGGTAAACATGAAGTAAATAATATTTTAAATTCACAAATGAATAGATTTGTGAATTATCTAGAGGTCACTATATGACCACTAAATAATGTGAATTTAAGTGTGTTCTAGCTACAGAGAAGAGAATATGATGATTAAGTTAATTCCAACATCTTATATTCCTTTTCATTCTTCCACTGATTATAATACATTTATACTTGGTTTCATATACTTTTGGATTTATGAACTTTCCAAACTGAAGTAGTATATAAAATATAACTATGGGTCAATAACAAAAATAATTTCCTCAGCCACAAGATTCAAAGCATGGACAATGGTGAATTCCCCAAGTTAGTTTATTTTCTATGTCTACAATAATAATGTGGACTATTTTCAGTGGCCATCTGGCTTCCTTAGTTTCTCATTGAAAATATATTCTAAAATCGATGGTATTATAGATCAAGTAGGATTTTTTGTTGCTTGTTTGGTCACAAAAACATTCCCTAATAAAATATTTTTACAGTAATATATACTCCCAATTCAACAATGAAAATTTAAAAAACTTGTCAAAATGCAACCACTTGCAATTCCTGAAATCCAAGTATAAAGAGACTCTCCAATAGCCTCTTTAGGTATAAAGAGAAACAAAGCAATTTGCATTAAAATTTTATGTTTTTTTCCTCCAATGCTGGGAGTTATAAGAGAATAGAGTTGCATGTACCAGCTAATGAGAAAGGGTCAGAAATCTAAAGTGCAATAGCCAGTTAAGTTATGCACCTGTCATTGTGAAAGTAACCTGGTGGACTACTCAGAACATATTTGTGCTTCTTATCTAAGAGGAGACACAATAAATTCTTCCTTAAACTACAAATGGAGTAAAATAAAGTTGTAACTAAGAAAACTTTATTTCATATGTAAAGTGCAGGCATATATATACAAGTATACACATGTGTACACAAATTTAAATTCTAATTTCTATGGAATGCATACTATAATCATCAAATGGAAATAGAAGTGACATACTGGAAAAATTATACTACCACTAAGATGTTTTAAACAATGATCTCAACAGTTCTCCACCAAGATTACACAACTAAAGGGAAGGGACTGGTCAAAGAACATGCTTAAATGACCCAAGAACATAGGCAACAATGTGGGAATTGACTGTGGGAGTTAGTAGGTGTGGGCTGGGCAGAGGAGTGCAAAGGGACAACCATAAGAGAATAAAAATTAAATTAAATTTTTTAAAAAAGAATTACAGTTGTCCTACTAGGTATTAAAACCAAATCTCCTAGGGTGTAGCCAAACGTGTGTAATTTGTCATCTTAACTGCTCCACTTTAACCCTAATCTATTTTTTCCACAGGCTCTTTCACCTCTGTAAATGGTTATGGAAAGCCACATGTATGCACCAGAGCCCTAGATGGCTTTCTGTTCTCTCACTGATGCTAACTGGTGGGCATATCTTTACCGGTTGCCTCGTGGTGATGAGCTGTGTGTTAACTCCTGTGTCTAGTTGTTCTTGCCCCTCTCATTCTTCACCCACTTGTACAACTTCCCCAGCCCCTTGCTCAGCTTACGCTCAACATACTTCTGGTTCAGAGTCAGAAGTATTTTTGACATGGGGCAGGGCTCTCATTTTCATCATCTTTGATTGAAATAGATATCATGAAAATGATTGCCTTAGATTTTTAAGGTCCCATTTCAAGATTTAAGTCCTATGATTAACTAAAGTGACTTTTTACTATATTATAAATTACATATGTTAAGCAGAAAGAGTGTGGCAAGAATAATCCAACTACCTGGGCAAACTAGGTAGTACTGACAATAGTTTTATCTCGACTCTCACAGGTGTCCACCTAAGAATGTGAATAATTAACCATTAGATGTTCTCTTTGTGCCCAGCTAGGCTTTAATAGATGTCCAGTTAAATTTGCATTTCAGATATTTTTAGTACTGCAATATATTTTCAGTACAACTGTGTCCCAAATATTTTATAGAAGATAACTAAAATATTATTTGTTGCTTATCTGAAATACAAATTTAACTGGGTATCTATATATTTCTTTGCTAATTCTGGCAACCCTATGTGAAGCTCTACTGCAAGGCAATACAATGAAAGAGCAAGTAAACTGAACCAAATCATGGTGTATGACTCCTGTCCTAAGTGATTGGCTAAACATTTAAAATTTTCAAACTAAAATTAAAACTCAATATTGAGAAAGGTTTTTGTGAAACTGCATTTACAAAGGAGAGCCTTAAGGCTAAGGCAATTAAATTTAGCTTTTAAAAAAGATAGTCAAATATCAGTTTAGCAGAATTCCTTGTGTACATCCCAGTACAGCATTCAGAGAATGGTATAGTTTAAAAATACCTTTCTTGTCCCAGCATAGAAACAAGAGAAAGGAAACTCATTTTTCTCCCCTGACACTAAAACTCTAAAGCTTCAGGAAATTTCTTTATTACTTAGTACTGTATGTTCTAATCAAGCATAAAGCAGGAGAGTGATTACTATCAAAGGACCCATAAAAAAGAGTTTATGATGTTTCAGAATCAGACAACATAAAAAAGGACATATTCAAATTAGAAACACTATTATAAAGTGTGATTCTATATGGAATCTCTATAACAGTCTTAATAATGTGATTAAAGAGACAAAGTAATAGCAATATACACAAGTACTAATTAGAACACTGAAACTATTACGCCTCATGTGGGAGACAAGTCATAAAATTCAAAGAATATTTGTAAGAAACACTAACAGACTGGCATTTAAGATTTTTAGTGCCTGAGGCTGATTTTGTGAACTTGTGGTATGAGATGAAACTGTTTAAGAAAATTCAATTGGCCTAATAATGCATGCTTGTTTCAGGATCTTATTATAATATTAAAATAATTTAGAGAGAAACAAGTTTTCTTCATTAGGCTCAATAGTACAGTTTACACAAGCCTAAAAATTGAACCAGCTTGCACAATATTCTGTACAATAAAACTGCATTTATATATAAAAAAAGCTATGTATGAATATACCATCACTCTGCTAATATGAGTTGTAGGAAGCTCGAGATAGTAATAAATAGGAATAGTTTTATAGTTAGAGCTTTGTTATCAGTTCAACATGTAATATATTATAAATTTTTTATTTTTAGTTAAAAGTATGTTGTAAGTAATTTGCACTTACTTTTTGAGACAGTGAAAAAGAGCAATGAAAATAGAAAGCCAGGATTACTATGTAGCCTAATTTTCTAACATGGGGCCATAACTTAAGCTATTTACTTTTTAGCAGTTAAGAAAAATATGGTCAATTAAAAAATTAGTGTCGCTAATATTTGTTGATGCACTGGGAAAATATGATAATTACTTAAGCGGGAAAAGTTTTTGTATCAATACACATTTATACTCTTCTCTAGGCAGTTCAAATTTCACATAGTACAAGTTGAAAAAAATGAAGAAAATTTTATTTATATTAACTTTACTTCTTAGTTAAGTCAACAAATTTTTTAGTGAAAAGATGTGTTTTACCCTAGGACTATTGTCAAAACCCATAACAGACTTTCCTCAAAATGTATTTATAAATCCTAAATTAAATTATTCACCATACCAGAATTAGGGACAAACTAGTCAGAAAAGGAAATGAAAAATATCTGCAATGAGCAGAAATTTCTCATGTATATTTATATAAAGGTGATAAAATATTACATTTAACAATAGTCTTATCAGCATTTGCAAATAGGGCAAAAATTTCTTATAAGAAGAGCTTTCAAAATAGACAATAACATCAAGACTGAGTGTAATTCATGACAAGCAATATTAAAAGAAACAAAATAATGAAAAAATTTTGGAAGGCTTCTGCCAGTCTTGAGCAACACAGATTTAAAGAGTGGATGAAGTGCCCATCATGCTGACCTCTACATGCTTTATTGTTTATTACAAGTTTTCTAGGTGGTTAATTGTATGTTTTAAAAGTAGGGTTGATAGCCCTGGCTGGTAGCACAATGGGTAAGGTGCTGGCCTGCGAACCCAAAGGTCGCAGGTTCGATTCCCCAGCCAGGGCACATAACCAGGTTGCAAACCAGGTCTCCAGTCAGATCCGTGGCTGGAGGCAGGTGAAAAGCAACCGTACATTGATGTCTCCCTCTCCCTCTCTGCCTCTCTCCCTTCCCCTCTTTCTAAAAGTAATGAAATAAAATCTTAATAAAAAAGTAGGGTTGATACTTCATAAAATTTGAGGAGTCTGATAATTCTTTTTTCTGAAAAGAAAGACCACATATTGACATTCAGGCTTTATGACTTACTTAATGTCTCTCATTTACATAAACTAGGAATATTAAAAACACCAACCACTTAGGGCTGTTATGATGATTAAGTGGCATTAATAGGTATGTCTGGAAGATAGTAAACATATAAAGGTTTTTATCATAATAATGATGATGATGAAGACAACTGTGGTGGTGGTGATGACAATGAAGATATAATAACCTAGAACACAGACAAGATTTCTACCAACGATACTATTTTCAACTATAAAACTCTAGTTTTAATTGTTGGTCTATTACAGTTGTTTTGATTTTTCCCATTGCTCTCCATGCTTTACACCGCCACTACTCCCACAGTCAATCCCCAACCTGCTGTATGTCCATGGGCCATTTATACTAGTTCCTTAACTAGAGTCTCCTCCTTCTTCCTCTCTACTCTCCCTCCCCTTTCCCATCTGGTCACTTCAGTGTGTTCCTTGTCTCTATGCCTCTGGTTCAATTTTGCTTGTTTGTTTCTTTTGTTCATTGAGTTTTTATATTAGATACAATGGAACTCCAGTATTGTGTTTAGTGAAACAAATCAGGCACCAAAAGTAACATTTTAAAGATATTGTTAATTTCACACAAAAAGGAAAAGACTGTGTATAGATATGTAGATGACTTCCGCATGGCATAATGGGGTCCCTGTGTGTCCCTATGCAGCCTGATAGGCCAAGTTCAGCTGCAGCCCCACAGAGGACTTGGTGATGCCCTTGATTTCCCAAGAACCACGTCACAATAGGCAGTACTGAAGAAGCTATCCTAGGGGCCATTTCTCATCCCTCTTTCTCTAATTTTTGGCTATTGTTCTCTTTCAAACTTGTGGGGGGGCTCCCTCTCTTCATAAGACTGTCATGAGGATGTTAATGCTAGTAAGGCATGAGGATTTCAGTCTTACTTCCTTACAAAACCACTTTGCTGTAGTCTAGAATTTGCTTCATGGCAACAGAGCCTATGGCACCAACTATCTGGTTCTTCTGGTTCAGTGCTGTCCCATGATGACATAGGTGATGGATGCCTTGTTGATCTTGCCTATACTGTCTCTGTAAGTAATAAACTACCTACAGCCATTTGCTCAAGCTACCTCCGTATATGTTGAGTATATTGAAGATTGGCAAACTCAGCTAGCGGCTTAGTAGTCATTGCTGTTCAGGGACTACTGTATGTTTTCACTAACCAAAGATTTCACCCCAATTTAGGAAAGTTATATAACAAGATGAAATATACAATTTAAAGACATTACTTGAAACATAGGTTTACAGTTTGAAATGTCAAGATAACATTAAATTTTCTAATTTGCAGAAGTATGTTAGCATACTAATAAAGTTAATTGGAATATCCACTTTAAAAATTTTAGAAAACAGAATTTGTTTATAAAATAATGTTTTATTAAATCTATCTTTGTTTTTCAATTATGAGTTTCAGTTACAACCAACTAAATAGATATATTTGGGGATGTGGATTTATGTGGCAAACATTCTACCACAAAGAATTTCAATTGTTTTCATGTACTGTGAGTTTATAGGTGTCTATTATTAGAAGAATATATTGGCTCTGGGTGGGTAGCTCTGTTGGTTAGTGTTGTCTTAATATGGCAAGGTTGTAGGTTTAATCCCTGGTTAGGGTAAATGCAAGAATCAACCTATGCACACATTAACTGAGTGGTGTTCTATTCTTTTACTTGTTCACCTGTATATTTAAAGTGACTTTTTCACGAAAAGCATATGTATTGAACTTATGCATCTAGCCAATCTGATATTTGTTCCCTTATAATTATAGTATTTAAGCCATTCACATTTACTGGAATTGCTGATATAGTTGGGTTTAGATATACCATCATGCCCTCTCTTTAAATTTTTTATTAAATGTATTGTAATGACAGTGGTGAATAAAATTACATAGGTCTCAAGCATGCAATCCTATAATACATTATCTGCACTGTACATTGCAGATAATTGGGTGTGTACACCACCCAATGTCAAGTCTCCTTCCATCATCATCTATTTGAACCCCTTTGTTTTCTCTTTGCCTCCTTTTGTTTCTTTTTCTGACTTCTTCTCTGCCTTGATATTTTTTTTATGACTTGATGTTATCTTTATGAGCTAGACATGTTGCTCTATATTTTTAGTGTGAAATACATCTTTCACTTAGCACAGTCTACATTCAGGTAAGGATATGTTACCTATTGTATAGGAACCTCAAAACTTTTTCCCCTTCTTGCCATCTTGTGCATTTGCCGTCAAATACAGCCCTTCCAATTATGTAGTTAACATGGAAGCACATTGTTATTATTTTGCTTTAAGTGACCAATTATCTTTTTAAATGGTTTTAACATAAAAAAAGTTTCATATTTTCCACATATTTACCATTCTTGACACTGTTTATTCACTTGGCTATATTCAAATTTCCATCTACCATACTTTTCCTTTTTATGAAGAACTTACTTTAAATATCTCATATTATAGGCCTGCTAGTGATAAATTCTCTCAGCTCTTTTCTGACAATATTTTCCTTTTATCTTTATTTTTCAGTAAGATATTTTCAGTAAATATGTAATTTTACGTGGGCAGCTTTTATTTATTTTGTTTTCACTACTGTAAAGACTGCCTTTATCTGGTAAGCTATAGGCTGTAATTCTTTTTCTCATTTCTCTATGTATGAAGCGTCACTTTGCTCTCTTCTAAAATTTGACTCTTTATCATTTCATTGTCAGCAAATTGTCATGTGCTTTGGTATGTTTTAATTATATGGTCCTTCTGCTCCAGGTTTTCTGGGCTACTTGGGTCTCTAAATTTATACTCTTAAACAAAATGGTAATGTTTGGCCATTATTTCTTTAAACATTTCATCTCTCTTCCTTTTGCTTGAACTTGATACTACAACTCATTACCTCTCCCCAAGAAACCAATACTCTTATTTTTCTATTTAGTTCAGTTTACTTTCTAGTGCAATGCCTATGATTTCATCGGTCATTTCATTCATGATTAATCTGCTGTTACCAATCCTAAAATTGAGTGGCATAGAACACTCATAAATTATTTAGGAGTAGTAGTTATCATGATTCTGTGAGTTGAATGGACTTGGGTACCTATTTTGTTTTTAGTTTTTGTTTTATCACTTATTTATTTGAAACACAGATTAAAAAGTGAGAGCCTCTCCTGCAGTCTCTTCAGTGCTGCCTTAAGAGGTCACTACTGTTAGCATTTGGATGATTTTCATCTTTTTTCCTTGGCTTGTAAAACCACAGTGTTTCTTGTTCTGCCACTTACTAGCTGTGTGACCTTGAGCAAATTACTTAAGAACTCAATGCTTGCTCTATTTATATTATTCATAGATAGAAAAATTATTAAATCCTGCATTTGAGGGTTAATCTGAAAACCAATAATAAGTTGGTAATAATATAAGTTAATATATACAAAACCCTTAGAACATATTCTGGTATGCAGAGTAAACACAGAATAAGGAACAAATATTGTTATCCCAGCTATGCATATGTGTCACAAATACTATTTTGTTTTTCAAAACCAGGATCCATGTACGTGTACGGGGCCAGTATCAGTCAATGCACTGCCTCTCAACCCCAAATCACACTTGGTGATACCTTAGCTACAAGGTATAACATAACTTCCTTGCCCAGCAGCACAATATTAGGCTTTGCTAGTAGTGAGTGCTGGAGGGACAACACAAGGCAGAACAGGTGCAGGGGTGTCACTTCCAGATTCGGGGTGCTCCCCCTTCCTGCTCTAAGGCTTTTGCATACCGGTGCAATCTGACAGCTCCTGAAGCCCTTGTCACCTCAAAGGCTTCTGCACCCAGGTTTCTGGCAGGTGATTCTGGGTATCACCTGGGAACTCAACAGGGCTCTTAGCTGAACTACAGGAGGCCTGGGCTCCCTCACAGGGGGGTTGGGGTTAAGGGTGAGCCCCCTAAGCTGGCTAATCAAAGATATGTTGCCTTTTCTATTTCATGTTTAGAATTTAGGCAGCATTTTGCTTTTGTCAGTCTAACAAGGAAAAGAGTTTTTGTGAAAACCCATCTTTCTCGACATGTGAAGTTCATGAACAGATGATAACAAGATATGGTTTAAAATCATATATTAATTTTGTTGTATTTAATTGTAAGTTGGTCTCTCTTAAATTCATTGTGTTCACCTTTAGAAATGTGGGTAAGTTTGCTCTGCAGAGTTCAAGAAGTAATAATATTAAATGTTCGAAGCCAAATATTTACTTACTCTTTGCTATATGTTTTTGTCACTTCTTTTTGTTATCACGTTGTTAATATTTCTGTGCCATGGTAAATATAAGATCCTTCAGTTTAAGACATGAATGTCAAGTATTTATGGAAAATTGTTTCATTTAACCAACATCAAGAACAGTCCTTGTATAGATAGGAAATAGAAAGTTAAGAGCAAATTGGTCATGACATCTGCCTTCATGGACCTTATAGTTAGAGGCACATTTTGCCTGAATAATTATTTAAGTAACTTTGATAAGAACTTTAAAGAAAACTCTGAGAGCATAGATCAGGGAAGGTATGGCTCAGTCTAGATAATTAGCAAAGTTTCTTTAAGGAAAAGATATCTCAGATAAAATTTATTGGGCAAGTAAGAGCCAATCAGGCAAACTTCAAGCAAACCTAAAATAGAACATCCTGTGGTTAAAATAAGGTCAATGTGAGTGATCAGCCAAGAGGAATGGATAGTGTAATTAGCAAGGATTCTGAAGAAACAGACAGAAACCAGATCACGTAAAAAGAAGTAGAGTATTTTTTGTTTTGGCTTAAGAGTTGAGAAGAGTATTTTAAAAAGAAGTGAAACAGTCTAAAAACAATTGCATTTAAAAAATCTTTGGCTATAGTGTTACCAAGACGTGGACAAGGAGATTTTTATATGAATATTTTCATATATTATCACCTCATGTTGTGATTCCATCCTTACATTAGTTATATTATTTATTATACATTATATACTTCAAGCCATACAGTAATATGTTCATTTTATTTTTATTACATTCTTTGTTGTATAATTATATTTAATAATATTTTAGGGCCCTGGCTGGTGGCTTAGTGGATAGGTGCCTGCCTGCAAACCCAAAGGTCGCTGGTTCAACTCTCAGCAAGGGCACATGACCAACTTGCAAGCCAAGTCTCCAGGTAGGTCCCTAGCTGGAGACAGGTAAAAGGCAACCATACATTGATGTTTCTCTCCCTCACTTCCTTCCACTCTCTCTGGAAATAATAAATAAAATATTTTAAAAGAATTTATAAAAATAATATGTTGGAGGGAATTGGATTTTATCTTATATTTAGTTTTAGACATTCATGGGTCACTTTAAAATTCCAATTTTATGACAACAAACTTCAATAAGCAAAACAGCATCACTTCATGTTATAACACATTATTTTGAGGCTTTATGTAAAGTTTATTTGGATTCAGAATCACTGGCTCAATGCCTGTGGCAGCCAGGAATAAAATTATTCTGTCACCCCTGTAGAGTCACCAAGGTAGTACAGAATTTGCCAAGAGACCAATTTCTCTAATGAAACTCTGTAAGCTCTTTATAAAATTATTACTGTATATCCTTTAACTTCTGAGTATCATGTGAAAAAGTAACCCTGATGTAAAACAAATCCATTTTGCATAAAATAATATTTATATATTTTATATGCATATAATTTGTTACATACAGTTATATTAAGAAACCTCCATAAACTGTGCAGTTATCCAATAACCCAGATGACAGCCAAAGAAGAAAATTCTTAAAGGAGCCAGCCATCCCTAACATTTCTGCAAATTTTTACAAAATGTACATCATCTCAATTGCTTCTGACTCCATTCTGTACCATGTAAGTCCATAAAAATGAACTCCTTTCTTTTAATCCTCCCCACAATAAATACCATGGGAATAATTTAAGAGAGCAATATAATTTTAAAAAGATCTGTGGGAGAGGGAAAGACTGGGTTTAAATCTCAGGAAAGTAAAATAACTTGTGAACATTAATTGTTAGTTCATTCTATCATTAGGTGTATTTGTTTATCCTAATTTTAACCATCTCTACTAGACATTTTCCCCACATTCCTAGATTTTGTGCTATTCCCTTTATTCCTTCTCTGCTCCTTTCCCATTTAGAGTGAATGTTCATTTATTTATTGAACAAGTTCTTATGAGAAACTCACCATGTTTTAGTCCCCAGAATAAAGTATGAATTCTCATTATGAATAGAATAGAGTGTTTGACTTCAAGAATTTTAAGCCCTGGCTGGTGTGGCTCAGTGGACTGAGTTCTGGCCTGTGAACCAAAGGGTCACCGATTTGATTGACAGGGCACATGCCTGAGTTGCGGTCAGGTCCCCAGACTGGGGGCATGTGAGAAGCAACCACACATTGATGTTTCTCTCCCTTTCATTCTTCCTCCCTTCCCCTTTCTTTAAAAGTAAGTAAAATTCTTTATAAAAATATTCATAAGGCTTGCACAATAAAGGATGAACAGTCTTAGTATAAAAATTCCTAGTGCACTATGGATGCACTCAGAAATGATAGTCACTTAATGATTTTAGAAACTTTGTGTGGTGTGATGGCAGCTGCCTCAACTTTTAAGTCAGTCAGACATGAGTTCAAATCCAAGTCTTTTTTCTGACCATGAAATGTGAGACACATAAGTAACAATTCTTTTATCAGGTAAGCACAGGGTATATTACCTCCTTCTCATATTTTTTCTAACCTGAGTGTGATTAAAATGAGACAATTTGGTAGATGGCATTTGCCTAATAACTTTTATTGTTGGATTGATAACTATAAACTATTTCAGTGCTTTAAATATATATGTTGTAAAATAATAGCCTAATGATGTACTATAATTGATATAGCTTTGGAGGAAGTATTTATTTTTAGGATAATAAATTATAAGGTTATTTCAAGATTGAATACATTTATTTACTGTAACTCATGAGTTAGTTACTCATAAGTTACAAGGTTTAAGTAATTTGTCTAAGATTACAAAGGTGTGTGACGGCAAAAGTTTCATTTAAATTCCACTTCCTAGTCATGACAATTGCTCAGGAATACAGATATTTTGCATCCTATATTTCCTATTTACCGATTCATAATGACTTCCTCCTTGCTCTGATTTGGTATGTAATACACGTTTCTTGCCTTTCCGTGTGTAAGATTCCCTATCATGCTTTGTCTTTCCAAGTAGAATAAATTTGCAAGATAAAATCAGGAGGAGCAAGAAGTGAAACCTCTTAATTCTAATCTTCCTATAAAAAGTATTTTTTCAAGTTTAAAACTAAAAAAAAAAAAAATATTTTCTCCCATCAGTTTTTAATCCTTCATCCCCATCCCCAAACCCTCCCAAAGTCTTTTTTGGCCTTATCTCAACACAATCGAAAGGGTTTTTTGGTATTTATTCTTTTATTTTTATTTTTCCCATACTTTGGCTTTAATGAATAACATCCACATTTTAAGGAAGGGGGCAGTTTTGAATTCAGAAGAGAAATACCTTGCCTATAAAAGATAGCAGAACAGGGGAGCAGCTTAGACAAGAACCTAGTATAAAGGAACCATGGACATGGACAACAGGCGGGATTGATTTTGGGGGGAATGGGTGGGTGGGGAGGGGGACAGAGGGGAGCAAAAAGGGGATGGATGTAATACAACAACAATAAAATTAAAAAAAAAAAAAGAACTGTCATAAATTCTGTTCAGCAATGATGTGTCAGTGTGTCATTTACCTGATTCACATGGGAATGGATGGTGGGTTTGGAGCATTTCTTTCGCACTTGCTGCCTACAGGATGGAAATTCATCCTAGATGAGTTACTACCAACATGACTAACCTGTAAATTTCTTATGCATGTTGGCAAAGAATGACCTGGAGGATGTGTAAGTAAAAAATGAATTAGGTCGTAACGGAATTCAGAAAACGTACTAATTCTAGGGGCCATTGATACACATACAGTAATTCTCACTTGGCACAGGTCTTCAGAAATTAACAGGGTATCAGATTCCTTTAGAGATAAATACTTCACCAATCATCTTGCATTTGGAATGTTTCAAATGTTCATTATTTTTGATTTAGCAAGGGAAGATTTCAATAAAGCAAGAGGTAAAGTCCTGTTACTATGAGCCAAGTAAAATAGTATTAGCATAATTCAGCATTTTTCAAGACATTATTTTTGGAGAGGAAAGAGGTGAATTTGTCTAGTTCTACCCATTGCCTTCACCGTGCTTCCCCTACATCCTTTTGCGGAATTTGGTTCCCTATTTCCAGGCATGGGAATTGCAAGTATCTGTAACTATAAGTAATCAAATGTCCTTCTTTATGTTTAAAGATCATCAAAAGCATTTCTCTCTCCCCTTGAGTAATATACAACACATTTTTTTCCTACATCTTGGGAACATGCTGTGTATGTGTGTTATAGTTAATAATGAATTTGGTGAGGAATGATAACAATGATGCATTTGCTTTTACCATGTTTTACAGCCATGCCTAGGTTCATTTTTGGCTTTTCCAGTCAGTTTATAGTTTCAGATATTAAAACATTAAAAATGAAAAGATTATTTAATTGCAGAACTTACTCATTATTTAAATTGTTTAATCAAGTTAAATAAAATTATAAGTAAGAATATTATAAATTATTCTATCCATTTTAAGATTTATGAATAAGCCCTGGCTGGTAGCACAGTGGATAAGGCGCCGGCCTGCGAACCCAAAGGTTGCAGGTTCTATTCCCCAGCCAGGGCACATAACAAGGTTGTAAACCAGGTCTCCAGTCAGGTCTGTGGCTGAAGACAGGTGAAAGGCAACCATACATTGATGTCTCTCTCCCTCTCTGCCTCTCTCTCTTCCCCTCTTTCTAAAAATAATTAAATAAAATATTTTTAAAAAACAAGAATTCTTTAAAAATTTTATGAATAAAACTTTATCAATTAGGAGAAAATATAGAGCAGTTCCTCTAATGAATTGGACACAGAAGAATTTTGAGATGTATAGTCTGCACATATGTCCTGAAAATGTTTTAATTTCTTTGGTATGGTTGCCATGTTGGTTGAATTTTCATAAGGTGATAAACTGCCACTAATTCTTAAAGAATATAAAAAGGAATTGTGAGTTTGTAGAATGTTGTGCTTTGGCTTTTACCAGGTCTTGCAGTAAAAACTCACAATCTTGCTAGAACTATATAGCAGAGGATAGAGTCTTGAATAAGCTGCTGAAAACCTAGGCCAAAAACACTGGGAATGGGAGGACAAAATTTTCCAGCTGCCCAACTGATTCCCAAACGATGTATGTGTGATCCCCAGAAAACAGCAGTCTTGAATGAGAACCTACATTTGGAAAATGTAACCACCAGCTCTTGTGTCTGATCTCACCCTCCTAGTGTAGTGAGATGAGGGGTATCAAAGACATCAAGGCATGTACTATGAGTATCTACAAAGAAATACTAAACATTATGTGTAAACTGTTAAAAGATTTTAACAGCTTTTGTAAACCACAATATTAATCCATTTTAAGTGGACATTTCAATGATTTCTAATAAATTTATAGTTATACAATCCTCACCACAAGCTAGTGATAGATCCTTCCCTTGCCCATTCCCTGTCCCAGGAAAGTAATCTGCTTTCATTTTCTGTAAATTTGCCTTCCCTGGAATTCTCATATATGGAATTTTTTATTATATAATTATAATAAATGGAATTATATAGTTTTTGTGTCTCATGATGTTACTTAAAATATCTTTAAGGTTCATTCATGTTTTAGCATCTTTAATTAGATACCATATTCTGCTTGTCTTTTTATCAGTTAGTGCACATTTCCTAATTTTGACTATTATAAATAGTGCTGCAATAAGCATTTGTGTCTGATCATTTGTGTAGCTATTTACTTCTCTTGAATAAATACCTGACAGAGAAATTCTTGGACTGTATGTTCCTATACAATAAGTTTAACTTTTTCCAGAATGGCCACATTGTTTTCCAAGTGGCTGCACTGCTTTACATGTTCACCTGTTTTTCTCCATCTTCTTATGTAAATATTTATAAAATTCACCAATAGAATCATTTGAACCTGGGGTTTTATTAAATATCTTTATGGTTTACAAATCTAGATTTTTTTTTTATTTCTTGAGTCAGTTTTGATCATTTGTGTCTTTCTAAGGAATTCTGCCATTTATATATTTTGTTGACATGAAGTGGTAAATGATAATTTTTTAAACTTTAATTTCTAAAAAATTGGTAATAATGTATTTTTCATCCTTTATATTGATAATTTATCTTTGGTTTTTAACTCATCATTCTTACTAAAGCTTGTAATTGTGTTGATCACTTTTACAATCAACTGACTTTTGGTTTTGTTGATTATTCTCTATTTTGTTTTCTTTTTGCTTTTTTATTGGTTATGCCACACAGTAGTAATCTTCTACGTGATAGTGTCATTAAATATTTATTCAATATTGTAGATGCCATCTGCAAAGTTTTCTTCAAAAATTAGAGAGCCTGATTAAAATGCAAACTTAACTTTTTATTTAATCCTCACCCAAGGATATGTTTCCAAACTTGCAACTGCAAACCTAACATTTTTTAATCCAACATTTAAACTTCCATGACTCTTTGGATAAAATTTCTGTTCAGATAAAATTCAGAAATTTAACCTGATCAATATTGTGTGTCAACACAATTGCCTCCCTCACTCCACAACCCAGCTTCTCACCATGTTAACCTTTTTGTTGTGGGATAAACCACTTTTATTTCTTAATTTTACCTTCCTATTCTTATAAAATGCAACAAGGAAATTCACTAGAAGAATAAAATAAAAATAAAAAACACATACGTAGCAAGAGAGTAGGTAGAAACCCAACAATTTCAGTAATATTACTAGATGTAAATAGACTAAATTACCTGATTAAGAAGCAAAGATTATAACATTAAGTTAAAAAGCAAGACCAAATAACATGCTGGCAACAAAAAGCCACTTTATATATAAAGGCATGGAGTAGTTAAATATAAAGAACAATATATCAGATATATCATGGTAACACTAACCCAAGTAAATGTCAATACACTGAAGTTGCTATACGAGCCATTGAGTTCTAGCTTTTGAGTATGAGCTTCTTGTTCCCCTGGATGGTGCCATTCATAACAAAGTAGCCAATATTCTTGGTGCAATTCTTGGGGTCTAATTGTTTGCCTCTGTAGTTCCTGGGGGATGAACTCTGTTGTATAATATAGTTAAATAATAAATCATGTAATTTTTTTGCTTAATATTGCTTCTCCTATATTACATACATCTATGTCATGAAGTAGTCATGTATTGCCCCTTGCTTGAATGAATGTGTTTTAGTGATTTTCACAGAAAATCCATAAAATAATGCAATATTTTATTATTTAATAAATTATCAACTATAATTAAAATGCAAAAAGGAGAAAAGCATGTCAATCATATAAAAGGAAAATTTGGTAGAATATTGAAAATTAGAAGAAGTTTTAAAATTTAGAATTTTTTAATAAACACAATTTTTAAAGTGTCTAGTTGCATGCTATCAATCACATTTAGTTGTTTTGATCTGTTGTTCTTGATGTCGTTATTTTTGTTGTGATACTAAAAATGCAACATTGGAGTTGTAATGACTGCATCCAACAAAAGTCTTTCTGTTTAGACTCGAAAGTTAAAATATGACATTGTCACAATGGGACAGTGCTCAGTTAAATGGCTTCTCTCTATATGCCAAGAGTTGTGGGACTTGGCATTTAAATCTTAATTACAAAACAAATCAATATCAGATATTAAAGCTCTGTGGGGAAATTGAATGAGTCACAAGAGAGAGTCCCAGTGTTAGATCTGTTTCAACATAAATTTAGGTCATTCATATAATACAAGTACTCCATATATATATAAGTCAGTATCCATAAGAAATTTCAGCCATTCATTCTAAAGAAAAGGACTCTTCTACTGAAATGGAATTATATTGTAGATTGGGAATAAATGTGATCAATGAATAATAATACCTTGACTAAGACACTGAATTAACCAAACTAATTGTTTAGAACTACTTCAGTATTGTGAATACTTATGAGGGTTAGACGACACTGAACTTCACAAAATAAGTTTATCCCAAATTCACAAGGTGTACATACTTTGTGAGAGAAAACAAATAGTCAGTGAACGGCTAAATTAGCTAAGCAAGTTGAAGAAGATATTACCAAGTGAAAGGCTGGAGGTATCTTTCCCTTCTGCCGCACATCTGACTGTCACTCTGCAACAGGCATTAGGGCTGATGGGAGTAGGAATGGGAAAGGGCAGACAATTTACAGGGAAACCTCTCCTAGTTAAATAGAGACCAATTTCAGATTTAGGAGAACAATAAAAATAGTTTCATCACATGTGATTTAGGAAATAAGCAGTGACAGTTTTCCATTGATACTTGCTAACTGTTCCAGCTATATAGGGCATGACTGATCCACGGTAAATAAAGAATATCAGGAAAAGTGGTCAGAGACAAAGAAGGAAAACAAATATTTTGAACCCCATGCGTGAGTCTGTTGATCTGTGTGTCTATTGAACCCTCAAATGACCAATGGGAAAAATAATAGGTTATCTTAAAATACATGTTATCTCAAAATTAACTGATTTCCAAATTAACCAGAGACAAAGATGATCAATTTGAGTTTTCTTGGTTTGTCTGTTTGTTCAAATGTTTGTTGACAGAGACTGGCAAGTCAAATAAACCCAAATCAATAAAATGTATCAAATGTTTTATACAACTTACATATACATATACCAGAATATCACTGTTTTCCCCCCCTGCTTCCTGGTATCATCCTTCTCTTTACTAGTTAAATTTAATTGCTTAAGTAGTTATTTTATATTTAAAAGGGTCATGTGTTTTCATCAGCAATCCCTCTACTACATGTGCTTGTGGTCAGCTGTGATACGGAATGATGGTTGACTTCATGCTTATGTCTAAGTCAGTTCAACCTCCAGCTCCCACAATGGTTCAACTTACAACTACTGCCCCAAGTTGGCCTCCGAGTTCTGCGCCCTTAACCTCTGACACTGCCTGGAATACCAGGATGTTCATTCCTTTCCATTCTTTTATTGAGGGCTAGGTAAATAATGTTAACATGTAGTAGGCTTGTACTGACTTTTTACAGGCAAAAGAGAGATTTTATAAAATAAAAAGGTTTGAATATAATTCAACCTGTAATTATTCCTACAAACGTATCAGTCTTCCTCTCTGTTTAGAATTGGTCACCATTTTTTCCTTGCACTGTGTCCCAATTAAGTAGCAATGTTACAGGTCCTTAAAATACCCAGTAAAACCACCTTTCCTTTGGTTTTTCTGGGTTTTTTGTTTTTCTTTCCTTCTTTGTTTTTTTTTTTTAATTTTTATTTTTTTTAAATTTTACCTTCATTTCAGTTCTTTGGAAGTTGTTCTGTTAAGAGATTCTAACATTACTGAAGAAATATTTTGGCAAAATATATATCTTGGAGGTTTTCAAGGGTTTCAAATTTATATACACAGAGTTGCTTTAGTGTTGTTATTTTCAAAATGTTTATCTTTTGGTGAGTTTTTTCCCATTTTTAGTCTTTGGTTTGTGTTTACAGTTCCCATCCTCCCTTAAAGTTTTTAATTAAGTGGGCTAGGATTTTGACTGCTTATTAAATATTTTCCAGAAAAATAGTTTTATAATTGTTATAATTAGCCTTATTTTTTAAATAATTTTGATTTTTAAATTAACTTAATTTTTTCTCCTTTTTATTTTCCATTCTTGTTTTTTTATAATGTAAGCTTTTTGTTTACATATTTTATTCCTTTAAGTTGTAAAAGTATTGATTTCCATGAATTATTTCTAAGCATTGATTTAGAAATATCTGATAGATTCTCACATATATATGGCTTTTTAATTTTTTCTAGATATTTTCCAATTTCATTTTTGTACCAACAGTTGTTTATTAGCACTTGTTTTGGATTTCCGATTCAAAGGAATTTGTTTTGTTGTTACATTTTTTGTTGATCAATAGTTTTATAAATGAATTTTAATATGTATTACTTTGTGATTAGATAATGCTGATTGTATCATTGATATTTGGGGTATAGTTTATTTTTTACTTAATACATGGTCAGCTTTTCTGAACATTCTATGTAAAACTGGAAAGAAATATTTACTAGAGTTGTGATTCACAATTAGATAAATATCACTGCTGGAATCTATGATATTGATTATACTGTTTCATTGTTTTACATTCTTATCATTTGTTGTCAAATTAATTGATTTCAGTCTGTGAAAGGTATGTCAATATCTCATATTGTGATGCTTTATGTGTTTCTACTTGCTTCTTTGATAGTTTGGTTTGTATGAAAATTATTCATGTGTTTGCATTTTTAATTATACCCTTTAGCAGTATATAGTGACTTTGTCTTATTTAACTATTTTTGAGGGGTCATAGCTTGTTCAATTTCAAAACCATTAAGTTGATTTTTTTTTTTTTTTATTTCCTGATATAGTCTTGACTATCCTTTTCTTTCTCTCATGCACTTTTTGTGTTTATTTTTTCATTTTATTTATGGTTTATATAATATAAAGTCTACAATAGTTAGATTTTGCATTTTAGCCACCTATAACTATATTTACAGGTAAAATAAGGCTATTTACATTTATTAATAGGACCAATTACTGGCTTGAATTATCCATTCTCATTTGTCTTGGTATATCTGTATTTATAGCTTCCTAAAAGTTATTAATTTTACTAATTAGCTCTTATAGGTACTGCTTTTAAAATATTCTATAACCCCAATATATTCAGTAATTAAACTTGATAGTAATGTCTTCTCTATTCACTACCTAAGTTCAAATTAATTTTAAGTATTTTACTTTAAGGCTAATATGTATGAGACAATAATCTTTCTTTTCTGAGATATAACTGACAAATTAAAATGGAATTTACAAATTCCAACTTACTATTAAACATAGAGCCTGGTTGATGGCACACTGGATAAGGCATCATCCTGAGAACCCAAAGGTCTCTGGTTCGATTCCCAGCTAGGGCACATAATCAGGTTGCAAGCCAGGTCTCCAACCAAGTCCATACCTGGAGACAGGTGAAAGGCAACCATACGTTAATGTCTCTCTCCCTCCCTGCCTCTCTCCCTTCCCCTCTCTCTAAAAATAATAAATAAAATCTTTGAAAAAAAAAATAAAAGTAGTGTGTTCTCTGTATAGTATTGTTACAACATATGATTATGCCATTTTTATCCTTGTAATTAATTTCCATATAACTCAACAATGCCTCCAGATATTTTGCTGAAGTTTGTTCTAGGTTTTTTCCTAGTTGTCTGAAATACATTCCTACGAAAATGTATAAGAAGTGCTTCAGAGAACAATCCTTTGGCTTTTTTTTTTTCATTTTGCTGTTGTTCTTAAGAAAAAAAGTTCAAAAGATTGTATTCATTATTTTTAGAGATAGGAGAAGGGAAGGAAAATATCAATGTATGGTTGCCTTTTACTTGCCTCCTGCTATGGACCTGGTTGGAAACTTGGCTTGCAACCCGATTATGTACCCTGACTGGGAATCGAACCAGAGACCTTTGGGTTCACAGGCTGTCACCTATCTACTGAGCCATCAGCCAGGGCCCTGGTTTTGAGATCTTAGTAACAAAACTACCAGTCTCTGGCCTTTATCCTTAAAGTTAGCTTGACTTAAAAAAAAACACCTTAGCTAACATTTCCATTCCATGACTACCTAAAATATGTTGCTCCATTGTCTTTAGAGACTAAAGGTACCTAGCTATAAGGACTTCTTTCCTTTATGAGAGACTTAGATGTTTGCCTTGGATGACATATCTAAAACTCAGGAGTTTAGTAGAATATATTCTGACCTAGAACCATTTTTCAGTACATAGTAAACCCTATCAATATGAAAATTCTATTAATATTTCTATTACTGTTTCTTCAGAAAAATATACTCACAAAGACACTAACAGTCATACACACTATTAATGTGTCATTTACAGGATTTTTGTTCTATTCATTTTTATTTTTAAACCTATGAGGATTTACAGTTTTATGACTTAACCTAAAATCCTTGTCAGCCTCAACAGGTACATACACCCTCTGTGTCCAGGTCTGAAATAAAATATGAAGAATTGCTTTTAAGCATTTTCACCAGGATGTCTTCAGAAATTACCCTCAGAATTAGCTGTAATAATATGCATGAAGTGTATCCAGAAACTATCCAGCCATGTACTATGAAAAAAGTAGAAACCTTTACTGAAGAGGATACAAGATACAAGAAACAGTGTACAGAGGACAAGGATGCCTCAGTCCCCTTCAAAGTAGGCATCTGGGACCTCACCCAGTTGCAGTTGCCATCAGCTGCCCCATCGTATTTTACTGAATCTCATTGACAGTCTGAAATCTCTTCCTTTTTAATGGTGATTTTAGTTTTGGGAAAAGCCGAAGGTCACAGGGTGCCAAATCGGGGCTGAGTCACCTGGGTGATTTGATGTTTCACCAAAAACTCTGCACGAGAGGTGACACAGGAGCAGGCATATTGTTCTGATGAAGCTGCCCTTCTGAATCATTTGAATATTGCTAATGATGTTGAAGCTAATGCAAAATTTGAGGCAGATTCATTGTTCTACTCGTCATTTGCAATGTGATGGCCGCAAAGTATACTCGGTCACTAAGGGCATCTACTGTCCCCACTGACAGTACAGTGAAGTCATCACTGTTCACACGTGTGTATTCCAGTCCACTATCCTTGGCTGATACGTAACATTGATGTCATGCAAACCATTCTCATTACATTAACCATGGCTGGACTTTTTTCAGGTGGACCTCATATATGTCAATATCTGCATTTGACATTAGTTTATCCAACAGCAGTTCCTCCTAAGTATATTATAATAATGTCTTTCTTTTTCCAATTTTGCTAGTAAAAAAGATACTTATATTCATTGTTATAAACAACAATTACATAGTTAAGGCAATAATATAGGCATAATATTTAAAATATTAACATTAAAATTGCCTTAAAAGAACTATAAATTACTTTCATTTTAATATATAAAATATTTTAATAAAAATGCATATATTTTAACTAAAAGCCAAATTTTAAAGAGGAACAGTAAACATGACTCAAAAAAAAAAAAAAAAAAAAAAAAAAAGAACATAATTCCATGAGGTTAACTCAAACATAATACAAAGTCTGTCCTGAACACATTGAACCAACTCAGTATAATTAAATTAGTTTGTATGGCCGATACTGTCGGAACAGACCTTGTATACATTTATAAAAGTGTGAAACAGAATGGAAAGAGAAAGCCTTTAATATTGAAAACACCTGGTCATTTGAAACCAAGGAAGTTATATTTAGTAAATTTCTTTTGCTTTAGAATGAACAAAGCTAGAGTAATAAAAATTCCATTCTTATATGAAGAAAGACTCTTTTAAATTGTATGACTATATTCTTTGCTGTTTGATTTCATTTTCTAATTGGTAACTTCAAACTAATTTTTCCTTCGAGTTTGGCCAAATTGGGAAGGAGATTCATTAAAAATAGCACTACATCCTGGCCAGCTATCTCATGGTTGGAACTTTGTACCACATGCCAAGGTTGGAGGTTTCATGGTTGGTCAGGACAAATACAAGAATCATCCAGTGAAAACAGACATAAGTGGATCAACAAACAGATGTCTCTGTGTCTGTCTGTCTTTCTCTCTTTCCTGTCCCCTGTCTCTCTCTCTCTACCTAAAATCAATACATAGAATTTTAAAATAAATGAATAAAAGCATTACTATTTGTAATGCCATATCAAGAAGATTAATTTGCACAACATTTAGTATAGGTTAAACAAATGTTAAAGGTGCGTAGTCCACACAACTGCCTCAGGTGAAACACTACCAGGATCATTTATCAGCCGACATAAATCCAGCAAGGATATGTTTAAAAAATTATATTGTTAATTTGCTATGATCCTATAAATGAATCTGAGCTAAAATTATTTTAACAAAAAGATAAATAATGTCTTTTGGACATCAAACAGGATGCAATTGAAATATCTCATCACTTTTACTTCAGAAAACAATCATTCAAAATAAAATAATGGCTATTGTTAGGACTTTATTGTGGTAAAGTGCATATACCATGAAATGTACCATTTTAGCCATTTTTAAGTGTACACTTCAGAGGCCTTCAGCACATTTCCAATGCGGTGCAGCTATCAGAATTCTGCACCTCATCATCCAAGACCCACACCATGTGCCACTAAATCCCTCCTCATCATGTCTTCCCCTCAGCCTCTGAGAAACACTATTCTACTTTCTGTCTTCACTAACTTGCCCATTCTATGTACCTCAAATATGGGAAATCATACACTATTTATCCTATTGTCTCTGGTACATTTCATTTAGCATAACGATTTGAAAGATCATCTATATTGAAGCATATATCAGAATTTCATTCCTTTTGAAAGCTAAATATTATTGCATGGATATACTTCATTTTATCTATTAATCTGTTGATGAACATTTGGGGCATTTTTACCTTTGACTGAACAGGCTGCTATAAACATTGGTGTATGAATAACAGTTAAATTCCCCTCTTTCAATTATTTTAGATATAGTCTTAGGATTCTATGTTTAAATTTTTGATGGACTATTATGAGATTTTTCATGTAAATTTTTAAAATATGATTTTTTAAAAACTTTAATGGCTAAGATAGATTACAGATTACCAGAAAGTTAATAAAATGAAAATATGTGCATAATATTAAATTTTGTTTTTTTTTTTAAACAAATTAATTGACCATTTTAGTGTTCAAGCATATTGCCTTTTCTGAACTTGCATAGTCCCCTTTTAAAACAGGCATAATTTCACACCTAACTTGTTATAAACAAAAAACAAAATTTGCTGTTTCACCCAAATGATAACATAGTGTTATCATTTTTGTAGAGTATATTTCCAGCATATTTCTACATATAGACTGTTTACCATGTATGCACAAGTTATTTTATAAACACAAAATGGGATATTATTATGTACATACTAATCTACATACTTAATTTATTTTATAACATAGCGCTGTATATTTTCTTATTTTTCTTAAGAAACTTTTTCTTTTTTTTCTTTTTTTAAAGATTTTATTATTTTTAGAGAGGGGGAAGGGAGAGGGGGAGTGAGACATCAACGTATGTTTGCCTTTCACCTGCCTCAAGCTACAGACCTGGCTGAAGACCTGGCTTATAACCTGGTTATGTGCCCTGGCTGGGAATCTGGGAATCAAACCAGCAACCTTTGGGTACGCAGGCTGGGACCTGATTACTGTGCCACCAGCCAGGGCCAGCCCTGTATATTTTCATATTACATCATTAATGTAAATCATTAAATGAATAGAGTATAATTTATATAACAGAATCTTTATTGACAGCATAGACATTTTTAGGATTTTGTTATTACAAATTTGCTGCATTTATAATTCTTAAAGATACATATTTCTCAGACTATGTAATTCTTCTGGATGAAAATGATTAGAAGAATTCAGAGGCAAAGGATTATATACATTCGAAGTTTTGCAAATTTTTATAAAGTTTAGTTTTACCATTAGAAAATTTTTTCTATAACTCATTATGCTAAGAAAATGCCTTAATAACTCAAGGTTCTAAAAATATTCTCTGTACCTTCTCACATTTTAATATGTCTAAATTTTATTTTTTCATGTTAATACAAATAAAATGTAATTGATATTTTCTAAAAAGTCTTAGCTATATTGATAAATAATTTAGACTATAAAAATATATTTAACTAGTATCATTTGACACATATTGATATATAGCAAAACTTGTTGAAAATCTGTTACATGAATTTCAATTTCTTATTTTGAGCACAAGAAAATCTATTGTTCTTTATTATAATAATATAGTAAACTAAATTGTTCCTTACTAGATTAAATAAGGCAAATATATAAAGACTGGTTTAATATTATTGAGAGTTATAAAATCAAACCATGTCTTACCATAAAAATGCAAAATGAGTGAAATTCACTTTCAGAAAAGGCTTTCAATTTAACCTAGCAACTTCAGTTACCTTTGCAGATAAAAGAAAAAATATTATTAATTCTTGCCTTCAAAGAGGTTACAATATGTGTGAAATCATATTGTATTATACCCAAGAAGAAAAGGGTTAAATATATTGTGAAATTAAGGTCCAGGAGAAATTTGTGGATATACATCAAATGCTGAAATAAAGAAAACATAACAGTAAAATATAAACCATTGAAAAGTTCCTGATAGAAGTCTAAATGTAGGCTCTCTAATGAAGCTATTTATGAATCTTCAAGCTATAATTTAGCAATTACCAAAGTTTTACCCCATTTATTTTTATTTCATTTCATATATTTAAATTTTTTATGTATACATATTTGTAATACTGGGACATATAGTGAGCTATACAATGACTATTAGCCAATGATACTTTTTAAATTTTATTTTAATTTATTACTTCCAGAAAGAGAGGAAGGGAGAGAAGCAGAGAGGAAGAGAAACATCAATGTATGGTTGCCTTTCACCTGCCTCTAGCCAAGGACCTAGCTGGAGATCTGGCTTGCAACCTGGTTATGTGCCTTGGCTGGGGAATCGAACCAGCGACCTTTGGGTTCACAGGCCAGCACCTTATCCACTGTGCTACCAGCCAGGGCTTAACCAATGATACTTTGAAGAATTTAGAATCCTTTTGCAGTAGCTTAACATATTTCCATAGCTTACTAAAAATCAAAGAAAAGCTAATAAATCTACAGAGAAGACAAGATCATACTTCTCAAAGTATATTAAACTTACTATATTAATCTGGGGAAAACATAAATCATTATTTATTTTCTTTCAGAAAGATTTCTTAAAATTATGCAATTAATTTCTGCATTTTATAGACCATGATGTAGAATATACTCCTTTTTTTTTTTTAATCTCCTATCTATGTAACTTTTTCCTTGGATGGTGAACTACTTTTATAATAAAACCATAGTTGCAATACTGTATGCCTTCATTTGTAGAAATAAAACCAAGCCTTGGATATCCATTAACTTTAGTTTTATCTTTTCTTTGCCCTGCCTTTTTTTAATGTTGAAAAGAAAATGATGATATAATGGAGTTCATCATCATCCTAAATCAACTTATGGGTGGAAGTTAATGACAGAAAAATAATGAATCACATAGTCCTTAGTGCAGTATTATGTTAATGCAAAACATAAATGGTATCTGTTTCAGTGAAGTTGGTTATGATTTCTCTGAGTAAGCATAACTTTGTTTAGTAACCTGGTTCATAGCAGAAGTCAGACAATTGCTGTCAACTTAACACAGCTGTTGAATCTTTTTATCTGCTACTAATATCCTGACCATCCTTTAGTTGATTCTTACATCTCAGCTTTCAGAAAATGAGTGATTACATCTCCATACCCTTTCCCTTCAGCTTTATGGAATGAACTGAATTACTTAATAGGTCTTGCTCTGCCCTTTGAATTCCAGGTCTGAATTCTCTGCTGAGCTATCTAAGAGTCTTAAAAATAAATTCTCAATGAAGTCATAGCCTACATTTCTCTTTGAACTTTTATACAAATGTCACAATGCTCTATTATATAAAATTAATTCAAAACATAATGTTACATATACTCTTACCCTTTAGATAACTTTCAACTTCAGTGATTCCTCATTGCCATTGTATGAATTTCAGAGATATAGGTAAATGGACATAAGGGCATTAACTAATAAAAAACAATGTTCAGTTTCATACAGCTCTTTCTGAATCATGCAATATACTGTATTCAGAAAAAAAAGAAAATGGGTTTTGATTATGGTTTTATCCTTTCAACAGTGTTATTTCCAAGGTAATTAGTCCAGCTCATTGTGATGGAAAGCATATTGTCAAGTAATAAAGTAAAACATGATACCATGTAATGGAGTTCTAGAAATAAAATAGTGGCATGATAAAATCCACAATATTTAACAGCATTGCCAAATTAAATGTGTAAGCTATATTTGTACTTTTTAAGTGTAAGCTACATATCTTTAAAATTATGTAGGCAAAGTAGTATACAAATAACCTAAAATGTAATGGTAAAAACAGATTGTATTGTAATGAAAAAAGGGAGAAAAATAGAGGGATCATAGACCTTTAGTTGGACATGTGACTTTAGAAATAATCTCAGCCAACTGTGTCAACTTAAAATGGGAAACGTATAATCCCGAAAAAGAAACAAAACTGCATAGGGCCCTGGCTGGTGGCACAGTGGATAAGGCGCCAGCCTGCTAATCCAAAGGTCACTAGTTCAATTCCCAGCCAGGGCACATAACCAGGTTGCAAGCCAGGTCTCCTGCCAGGTCTGTAGCTGGAAGCAGGTGAAAGGCAACCATACATGGATGTTTTTCTCCCTCCCTGTCTCTCTCTCTCTTCCCCTCTCTCTGAAAAATAATAAATAAAATATATATTTTTTAAAAAACTGCATAGGAATTAGATCCAAAACCTATTTTCTTTATCATATCAGTAAATTACTAAGCCAATATTATTCAAGAGAAAATATTTATTTTTGATTTCTCAAATCCCTTATCACTGGCAATTTATTCTATTCCTTTTAGTTGTTCTCCTTTAAGTAAATAATGCATAAAACTTGACTATAAAATAAAAGTAATTTTCCAGTAATATTTGAAGCAAATTTTGGCATTGGGTTGAGATTTAATTAGAAAACCCCTACAAGAAATTTGCATATGCAAAATAAAATATAAAGGAAAGAGTAGAAAAATTAATTAGAAATGACAATAATATTGGGTAGTGATTAAAAGATAGAAAAAATAATATGAAAGCATAGAAAAATAGAACAAATAGCATATGTACAGAGAGAGATGAACAATGACTACATGGTTTTTAAATGAAATAGGTACACAGGGAAATGCTTTCAAACCTCATATAGTTTCAGGAGGAACAAAGTTCCTTTGTGAGTTAGGTAGTTTATGCATGTGTCCACCCTTCATGTCAATAGTATAGAAGTGTGGTATTAACATCTAGTTAGTTGGAATGTTAACCCAAAGCTAACTTTCATCACTGGTCTTTCCTACTGTGATGCTGTCTTATTCTTCTCTAGTCTGAAACTTCTCAACACAGATGGAAGAAAACATGTCCTCTATACTACAGGGAGTAGTTGCCAAAACCTCTGATTTTTCTAATTGTCTTTATAACCTCAAAGCTTGGCCTTATATACTTTTTATATAAAGAAAGATCTGGAAAAACATAGGAGTTTTTTAAAGGAATGAACAAGAACTTATTCCAACAGAAGAAATAACTGGAACACAGTATTGGGAAAAAATAAATAAATTTGATTTTCTGTGGCCTATCCATTTGTGAGAAGAATCCAGAGAGTAATTCAGATGGCTAAAAACTGAAGGATATGTACTTTGCAGATATTTACTGAAAAACCATCACATACAACTCTTTGTTGTAGGTCCTACAGTGGCTGAGGTGAACAAAACAGTCATGGTCTCTCTCCTCCCTGAGCTGGAGAAAATGTTCTAAATAAAATCATAGCTCTGGCTGGTATGGCTCAGTGGATTAGCACTGGCCTGCGAACCCAAAGGTTGCTGGTTTGATTCCCCAGCCAGGGCACATAACCAGGTTGCAAGCCAGGTCTCCAGCCAGGTCCTTAGCTGGAGGCAGGTGAAAAGCAACCATATATTGAAAATAAATAAATAAATACATAAAATCATACAATAAACTTACACTGATGGTGAGTATTCTAAATAATAAATCAAGAGTGCCAGGACAGCATATCATAGGGAAAACTGGCCACACTTGGGAAGACTCAGTAGGTTAATAAGGCCAATATTTTTTTTTTTAAGATTTTATTTCATTATTTTTAGAAAGAGGGGAAGGGAGAGAGGCAGAGAGGGAAAGAAACATCAATGTATGGTTGCGTTTCACCTGCCTCCAGCCACAGACCTTGCTGGAGACCTGGCTTGCAACCTGGTTATGTGCCCTGGCTGGGAAATCGAAACTGCGACCTTTGGGTTCACAGGCCAGCGCCTTAACCACTGTGCTACCAGCCAGGGCTAGGGCCAATATTTTTACAGGTGAATCCACATAAGGAGTTAAAAAGAAAGAAGAATTATGAGGAATTGGTAGAACAGAGAAACTTGAGAAGAAAAAATTTTAGAACAAACAACAAAGGATTTTTGTTGTATTTTCTTCTCTGAGTGTACATTATATATCATTGATTATTGTTTATGTAAATAATTATTTAGCATATGTGCAGTTCTAAGCTGGATATCAGGTCAAAGTCCAGATTTTCAAGTCCCATCTCTAGTCCACTTGGATTTGTGGTCAAAAAACAAATTGCTTCCAAGTTGTCCTTGCTGATGCCTGAGCTACCACAAATAATGAATTGTATTTTAAAACTATATTTTAAGGGCTCAAAATAAGTCAGTATTATTAGCTTTCAAGAAAGGAAAACATATGAAAAGTTAAATATCTTCTATGGTTCTTTTAGTATATAGTGCTTTATGTTGGATCTAGTCACTATTGACTGGTAAGAAAAAAAATGACTGATCAATTTGAAGGAGAAAAATGCATCTACCTATTATGGAGTTTCTTCTTTTTCAAATCTTATAAACCACTTGGGTAAAAGGTTTACTAGCTTGAAGTTTGTGACTGTCTTTGACATGTCTTCATACCTTTCTGAAAGTTTCCATCTATAAATCTCTCAGGAAAATAACTGTATGGATACGCACACAAGTGTTGTTGAAAACTTATTCCTAAAAGAATATGTAGCAGATAGGAATTATCTTTTCCAACCCAAACAGGCAAGACTTTACATAGCTGGCTAAAACTTAAGATGTAGAATCTACATACTTTAAGGGCTTCAGATTGTCAGTGATTTTATTAAAGGGATAGAGTAAAACAACTTTCTTTTCTTTTTTTCTGAAGAGGCAAGAAAAAATAACCCACATAAGATTTTTCAATTATGTTTGGGAAAAAAACAACAATACCAACAATGCCCACAAAAAATACACTTGTTGGATCCCAATCTTGGAGTTCTACGACCTTGGATGATAAATAATCATGTGCTTATCTTTGCTCTTACCTTTTGTTATCTTTCTTCTTTCATATTTATTGATACAAAAAGTTGGCAAAGTTTAAATCAAGTCTAGACTTATTGATTGCAGCTTGTCATTTAATTGTATCTTCTGCTATATAGTAACAATAGGAAAGCATTTTGAGATGTTTGCATGAAGGGTGTCATGCATAGCAAATCAGTGATGGATGGATGATGTACTATGTTTTTAAAAGTATTAGCTAACTTACTAAACCACTTAAAATATGTAGTTTTAAATCTTCAGATCTAGGAAGACAAGGAAGACTGGAGGGAAACAAATGCTGTATTGATTATTTTTAAAAGTTAAAAAGACTAATCTCAAATAACTTGAAAGAATGACATCAATAATGACATCAATACTTAATAAAATAATGGACCAGATAGAGAGGAAATGTTAAGTCCAGAAGCAATAAAATCAAGAACAATAAAAAAGATGAGTTTTCAGGTGAAAATCATGACAGGTTATCAATATTAACTCCCAATAGAATTAAAAAAAAATAACTAGCAAGTAGAAGAAAGAAAAACAGTGTGTATGTACATGCAATCCTCAGTTAATAAATGAGGTCTAAAAAGATCTATGATTTTATCAAGTATTCTCAAAGTCATATTCAAGTACACCTATTCTTATACTAACCAGCATTTTTTATTTGCACCCTTAGCTTTAATTCTTATGTGCTCATTGAACTTGAAATATTTCAAACTAAGTAGAAAGAGCTTTGGAGAGGAAATACATAGACACAAAAAGATTATGTTGTAAAATGTTAAATTTCATTGTGGGTTTCTGAAAGCAATCTCCTGTCTATGCTGAGGGGCTCTAAGATACAACTGTAAGAGGGTAGATATTGGATCTAAAAGGCTTAACTTAAATTTTGATCTTTCTAATATTCTAGACAAATAACTTTAAGTGATCTGCTTAATATGTATTATTTTTATCCATATAAAAGGGGTTATAATACATTCTCTGCAGTTTTCATGAGTCTAACATATAAAACATTCTAATCATGATAAACACTATATCATTTGGTAGCTGTTAAAGCCTGAATTATTTAAGATAATTTTAGATATTTTCATCACCTTAAGTGTTGTTAATTTAGTAACAGATTTTAGTAAAGAATCTGCTTAATTCCAGGTGCTTTCCTGGGTACTGGGGACACCATAGTTAGGGAAAGAGGTCAAGTTTTAAGCTAATAGCAAGTTAGCCTAAAGGTGGAGTCAAACTTAAACTCAGAACGGCAAGAATAAAAATGACTCAAAACATATTAAAAATTTCATACTTCAATAAAAGCTAAAAACAGAAGTGATAGATACTAATCTGAACCTCTATTGGCTCTAAAAATCTATCAGTTATGTTTTTTTCCCATATGAACTGCTTTCCTACAGGTTCTGGTTCTTTAACCAGGAAGGAAGGAAGGAGAAGCCATAAGGAAATTTTTAAAAGTTCAATGGTTCTAGGGCACCTATAGAATGACTGGAAGCTAGAAAGGTAAGGAGGGCTAAGTGTATTCAGGAATTGTAAGACCTAGCAGATAATTTGACATTTTCCTAAGCCAGAAAAGGGTTCTCTTGAAGGAACAACATGATCAAATTTGTGTATGTATTGTTCTAAAATCCTGACACTCCTCCAACTTTTTTAAAGATTTTATTTATTATTTGTAGAGAGAGGGGAAAGGAGAGATGCAGAGAGGGAGAGAGGCATCAATGTATGGTTGCCTTTCACTTTCCTCCAGATACAGAGCTGGCTGGAGACCCGGCTTACAACCTGGTTATGTGCCCTGGCTGGGAATTGAACCATTGACCTTTGGGTTCACAGGCTGGTGCCTTATCCACTGTGCCTCCAGCCAGAGCTCCAACTTTTTAACTCCATCTTTTTCACAATTTCAATTTTACATAAACTGTATAATGCTAGAGCAGAGTGAATGAACGAACTTTTGGGTCACCTTTGGCAATCTAATATGGAGACATTACCAAGCCATGTGAGTTTGGTCAAGTGCTATGTCAAAACTAAGGTAATGGGAGGTAACCAAAATGCCCTTAGGAGGGGCCCTGGAATACCCCAAAACACAAGTCTAGACACGTGGATAAGGACTCCATCTGGACACTGATATGAATGACACCACTGCCCCTTCAAGGTTATAAGAACTCAGAAGTCTGACCACCCACTAGTTGAGCTTGACTGTACCATAGGTCACTCTCCAAGCCCTACCAGGCCTCCAATATACCACACACACCACCACTGTACCCACCTGGCTTGAGCAGAAAACCCATTTCTCCAACTGCAGGTGCCACCAATGACTGGGAATTCCAGCCAGACACTCCACTGGCTTCTGTCACCTAAGCTCCCCCTCACTGTGAGTAATCTGTGTATGACTCTATTGGCTTATTGCTGAGGTCTTCCCTAATAAACCTGGCATTGTGGAAAGACATATATGTAAATGAGTGACTCCTTTCAGGGGTGTTCCCTTACCTATAATGGTAAGCAAACTGTACATGGGCAATATGCACATCATAGCTTTAGTACTAGACATCATTCATTGCTTTAGACAAGGTTTCCTTGTTAGCCTTCTCTACTGCAGGTTTTTCTGTCCCTCCAACCTCCCCACTGCTCTGTCTAGATCGTCACTTCTCTGCCTGCTATAAAAAATTCTTCTTTTCCCTTCAGGCCTCCTACAAACTACCACAGTGCTTTTACTTTGTCTTCACACTTCTTTCTATTAAATTCAGGGCAACTTCTTTGATATTCTTCTTATTCATTGAGGGTATGGCACCTTTTCATAGCAAACCATCAAATTGTATTTCCAATTTGGAATGAACTGACCAAGTGAACAGCTTCTCCAACCTCACTGTCAAAGTTATCTTTATAAGGACACTGAAGATATTAAGGTCAAATAAAGTTCAGGCCAGGTCCTCCTTTAGGCCTTTGCCTTTGACTTCCCTTTGGAGGCCAGCAGGACTTGTGCAGAGGAGTATCAGCCAGACACCAGTGCTTCCTACATGTCAACTCTGCCTATGACCTCTACTCCTCTCCTTTCTGTGTCAATCACTTCTATTCTTTTGTGTTGCAATTCAACTACATATAGTCAAACTTTTCAACAAGAAATACTCCTTTTTTTTCCCCATTGGACTAAAAAGACATTTATGTCAAAAAATGTGTAAATGGTATACATTTTTAGACCATTATGGTATAACTGAGGAAACATCATTTGTTATTACAAAAGGGTGGATAACAGGACTGATGTTTCAGAATCCTCATAGTTTATCATAAAATCCTAGTTTTCCTGGAAGTGTTGTGGATCCAGAGAAGAAAGATTTATTTGATAAGAACCCTAAAAATAAATGTATTTGCTGAGATGAACTCCCCATGGTCATCCAAGGGTCCAAATTGTTTGAATAATAAGAGTCTAGTGGTCATTGGCTGACAGGAGCTTACCCCATGTGCTATATACAGGGAAGAATCATAGACTGAAATCCAGGCTTCCCATGTGATGCTTGTTTTTTCTTTCAGAATTAAGTACTACAGGGAAACCCTGGTTTCATCTTTCTACTAAGGAACTGAGACCTGAATAATGTGGATACCTAATTAACATAAAACAGACCTGATAGAGAACTTCAGTGGGAGCCTTCACTGTAAAAGGTGGCCTCTCCTCTGTCTCCATGGAATACAGTTTAGGTTCTGCCTGGATAAATCTGTCTCCCAGGCTGTAGCTCCTTTTTGCTCAGATAAAAGTATTTTATTCTTTATTCATGCCTAAAATTAATTCTGCCTCACACCAAGATTAAAAGATTGCTCAGTACCTACATTTGTCCTCTTAAAAAAGAAAATTTAATGTTTACATATTGAGATAATATTTATTAAGTGAAAATTTGCATTAAGAAATCCATCCTGGACCCTGGCTGGTGGCACAGTGGATAAGGTGCCAGCCTGCAAACCTAAAGGTTGCTGGTTCGATTCCCAGCCAGGGCACCTAACCAGGTTGCAAGCCAGGTCTCCAGCCAGGTCTGTGGCTGGAGGCAGGCGAAAGGCAACCACACATTCATGTTTTTCCTCTACCTCTCTGCCTCTCTCCCTTCTTCTCTCTCTGAAAGTAATAAATAAAATCTTAAAAAAAAAAAAAAAAAAAAAAGTCCATCCTCCTGAATGAAAAAGATGATATACATTAAACCTTCATTATCAAAACTTAATATTTACTGCAGGTAAAAATGAACCAAAGGGAAATAAAGTGATTTTTAGTAAACAAGTGAATACAAAAAGATTTGAAAATCAATGAGGTAAAATTGCTTTCCTCTTAAAATAATTACATTAAAATCAAGTTATTGTCACATGATGGAATACAATTCATTTCATCATTACTTTCAGGATTCAGAGGGTTTAGTAATCATTCCTGGCAGATTACAGACTCATATGTATCACCAATGACTTTGGTGTGCTTATTGATAAGGGAGACTTTTCCATAAGGATGATCCCAGCGACGATCATCAAAGCAAAAGTATTTTAGAAAGGTTTCAAATGGTATCTACAAGGCTGGGTTAACCAATAGTGATTTTTTTTTTTTCTTTTTTAACAGTGGTATTGAGATACAAATATGTAAAATAAACTATGTTTATTAATATATATTAAACTACTTAGTGTACAATTATATGTGTGACAAATATACACATCTGTAAAACCATTGCCACATAAAGATAATGAACATATCAATTTTCCCCCAAAGTTTCCCTGTGTCCTTTTACAGTTGTACCATCTTCTTGTCCCCCACTGCAACTCATAGTCCTTCCTATTCAATGAATTATTTTCTGGCACCATTATTAATTTGCATTATCTTTAGTTGCATGAAAAGAGCATCATATAGTATAGACTCATTTTGTCTTTCATTTTTCCCAATATATTCACCATGTTAATAAAGATAAAAATTTGAAAGAAAACTAAATGTCCATCAACATAAAAAATGAACAAATTGTTATGTATCCACTTAATGGAGTATTACGTAGGAGGAAAATCTCAAAATAATGGTGCTGATTAAAAAAGAAAGAATATTATAATAAACAGCATCTTTATTTTTATAAAACTAGAAATATTTACAAATCATAACTTTGATAATCTACTCTTCAAAATATATCTGTTCTGTCCTTTCCATGGTAACATGTCTTTGCGACCACACAGGAACTTCACGTCTTTAATATGACAATTTCCTTAATTCAAGCTAGCTCTGTCCAATCTAATAAGCACCATGACATGCCAGATGACCCAATTCCCTTAATCATTAAGCCCATAGGACATCAGGGTTTGGTCAGTGTCAAACTCCCTTAAGAATAAAACCTCAGGTCTGTTGATCAAGTTAATAGAACTTTGGTCAAAATGAAGATACCATCTTGAACTCAGTTATGTCTCAAACCTCAGGCCCATGAAAGCAGAAGGACCACGTTGACCACACCCTCTTGAAATTGGAATGATTCCATCACTGACATCAGGACTGGATACTGTTAGCGTAGATAGCTAGTAGGTTATTTACAAAGAGAAGGGGCGAACACCAGCTCAAGTCTGAAAGCTTCAGCTTCTAGACACTCTGGGGGAGAGCCACATTGCCCTGACAAGAGGATCAACATCCCTCCCTCCCCTGAGTAGAGAGAAAGGATGAGCTTTCCAATATGCCCAGGGAACACCCAGTCATTCTCTCACATTACAGGGGTGGGGTGGGGAGGGGGGCGGCAATGCGCGGGGAACTAAAGGAGAGAGTCCTTTGCTGGGTGTATGAATGATGGAAACCAAGATGACTCAGGGGAAGGTAAGTACATGTGCAGTGGAAGCCACGTGGCCAGGCGAAGCTTTGGGGCCTGTAAGGTAGGAACCAAAAGCACAAAGAGGAGGAGCCTAACCGGGGAAGGTTTGCGTAAAGAGTCAGAATAGGACGTGTAACCCTGGAAGATCCAGGAACAGGACTGACTCGGGGGAGGACCCAAAACAAGCCTGTGAAGATTTAAGGAAAGATTGGTTAGTTTGAAAGAAAGCTTACTCCTTTCCAAGCCCAACCTTCCCAATCAAAGCCTCACAAAAGCCCGGGATACCTTGGTGCATTCCCTTACTGTGGCAGCCACGTGGGCTGCAGAACAGACCCGTCAGGCCCAAGTGCAGACAGAGAAGACTACGCTGGACAGCTGGGGCCCAGGGCAATGGACCTGTTGGGCGTGTGCTCACAAGGCCCAGGGTTTCTTCCACAGCGAGGTGGAGCTGAGCTACCTGGTTGTGGGTGAGACATTGAGCACCTGGGGGAAGCTCTTTGTTTTTGCTCCAATAAAGCTTATCCACTATGCCTCCAGTCCTAGTGTGACTCCATGGAAGAACCCTGTTTCTACCAGCAACCATACAACGAGCACCTCTTTCCTACCCTGGCCCACATTAATTAGTAGAGCCCAAGTCCCAGACTCCATTAGTCACCATGATTAATTTTCCCCATATAGAAACTGCCCCCTTACTGGCCAACAGAGACATAGGTTTTAGAAAAACTATCTTCCCTGTGCATCCAGGCTTGGTGCCATTTTTTAAAATAAGGTTTTACTTCCTTTGCTGCAAACGGCTGTTTCTGTCTCACTGGGCTTTGACGTGCTCAGGCAAAGAAACTCGGTTAGTTTGGGAACAGCTTCTATACTGTGTCAAGAAGAATCACAAATTACTCCCATTTCCTTTGAGTATCTTGCAGTTAGGCATATATTGTGAAATGTATCAAATTCAGTTATTACTCTTTTACCAATAAATTCTTATTGAGCAACTTTGCGTCGTTCATAAATTTCTGGAATCTACTAACGTTGCGGAGTATTATTTTTTAGCATATTATTAAATTTTCTTTCCTATTATTTTACTTAAGAACTTTGCATTTCATTTTCTGAACGTAATCTTATTTTCATTGACTCCATCAGTTTTCGAGTGTGAGATGTTGTGGTTTCTAATATGAAATATATGTTTGATCTTACTCCCACTCCTGGCATGGAACTCCTTGTAACTTCCTACTTGAGAAGAGCTATGGGTGTATCTCTTGTTTTAATACTTGATCTTTTGTCCCCAGTTCCTGAAATACCTCCAGAGCAATTAAGGTAAAAGGACTATCTTTTGTTATTCACAGCAAGCCTCTTTTAACTTACACCAGTGTAAGTTGGTAAGTGTAGGTTAATAAGGCGAGTACTGGAAGGCTGCGGGATGACCACAGGGTGGGAGCTAATTGCCAGGGAAACCAAACCCAGCCTTCTTGGTAAGGGAAGAAGGGTCAGGGGTTGTCATCCTCAGTGGCTGATGATTTAAACAATAATACCTAAGTAACAAAGCCTCCATAAAAATCCCCAAAGTATGGGGTTTGAAGAGCTTCTTGTTGAGAACAAGAACAAGCCCAGGTACTGGGAGTACCTGGTACCACCTGCTGCAGGGACAACAGCTCTGGTGCTGAAGACTTCCAGATCTCACCCTTTATGTCTGCCTGGTCTTTCATATCCTTTTCATAGTAAGTAAACTCTTCCCTGAGTTCTATGGGCAGTTCTAGTGAAGGGAAACTTTGTTTTGTGGTGTCAATGTAAGAGACATCTTAACCAGATAGGATTTTTATGAGTTTCTTTGAACCAAATTGATAACAATTGCCAGAAAGCAAAACCTCAACAGATAACGAAAATGCTACAGAAAACGGCAGTTTTGCACTGCATTTTATACATTAAAATCAAAAGAGAAGACATAACTGGGTTACATGAAATCCGCTGGTGAGAGATTAGGGAGGAGGGAGAAAGCAAAGTGGGGAAACCTCTGGGACTGGTTAAAAAGTAAAATGAAAGACACATGTTTCTTTTCCATAGGTGGTACAGGATAGATGCAAAAAGACAATGAGCAGGCTTAATTAAGGTAAAGATGAGCTTTTGTCAGGGAAAATTCAGGACATGATCAGCTTTTAGTTAGAAAGTTTTCATTTCAGATCAACCTAAAATGAAAAGTCAGCATTCATGGTGCCTGTCACTACCAGAACTAATAAGTAGAGACAAACATTGAATCTCTAAGGCTGCTCTATTCAGATGCTGGTGTCTGAGGAGACAGTGAGTTAGATTTGTGCCTGGAAGAAGGAAGGAGTTGAGTGGATCAGTTCAAAGATTTTATTGAAGGCTGTTCAAGCAGGTGGGCTGAACCCAGCTAATCCCAAGCAGAATGGAGCCCTGAGAAAAAACAGAGCAAAGATTTTTAAGGGGTCAGACAATTAGTGTGACTTTCAAAAGTCCAGATGGAGCTAGTGATCAATAGGGAAGTAGGCCCTGAGACCAGGCAAATTACCAAAATCTTGTCAGCAGAAAAAGATATCTTTGTTAAACAGGATAACCACAGGGCATAGGCAGCTACTGGCATCCACAGTTATTGGGAGGGGGACAGCCAATTTATTGGGGGCTAGCTAAAATTAGACCTCAATTCCTGGAATCTAGGTCTTATGCCTAAGAGTCATCTCAAGCCAACATTTTTATAGGGAGAAAGAAAGAGTAGGTATAAGGGGTTTGGAAAATCAGATTTTCCTATTGCTTTTTTTTTATTGTGATTACCCATTTTTTAAAAATTTACTTTTATTGTTGTTATATTACATCCATCCCCTTTTTGCTCCCCTCTGTCCCCTTCCCCACCCACCTGTTCCTCCCGAAAGTCAATCCCACCTGTTGTCCATGTCCATGGTTCCTTTATGCTGGGTTCTTGTCCAAACTGTTCCCCTTCCTTGCCTCTTCCTCCCCCCTTCCCCCAACCCCGTTCCCCCTGACCAATGAAGGCCTATTCCCTGTATTCATATATCTGGTTCTGTTTTGCTTGTTTTTAGTTTTTTGTTCATTATTGTCCTGTAATGGGTGAGATCATATGGTATTTGCTCAACATCACTAGTCATCAGAGAGATGCAAATTAAAACCACATACCTCACACCTGTCAGAATGGCAATTATCAACAAATCAACAAACAACAAGTGTTGGCGAGGATGTGGGGCAAAGGGAACCCTTGTGCACTGTTGGTGGGAATGCAGGCTGGTGCAGCCACTGTGGAAAACAGTATGGGGTTTCCTCAAAAAACTAAAAATGGAACTGCCTTTTGATCCAGCAATTCCAAATTCTACTTGGACTATACCCAAAGAATCCTGAGACACCAATTCATAAGAACCTATGTACTCCTATGTTCATAGCGGCACTATTTACAATAGCCAAGGGCTGGAAACAGCTTAAGTGCCCATCAGTGGATGATTGGATCAAAAACTTTGGCAGATTTACACAATGGAATTCTATATAGCAGAAAGAAAGAAGGAACTTGTACCCTTTGCAACAACATGGATGGAACTGGAAAGTATTATGCTTAGTGAAATAAGCCAGTCAGTGAAGGCATACCATATGATCCTATTACTTCTTGATCTGCTGATCAACAATTCTTTATCTTCATTACCTGGTGACCTGTCCCCAGATAATGGCTCGGATGCCCCCTGCAGCACAAAGGAGGTCTAACAGTCAAGTATTTCCTGCATTCCAGTTCCTGGAATAGCATCTTTCCACAGGCACTCATTACTTAAGCCTATCAACTGAAGATAAAATCTTCTACTCCAGAGTCCCACTACAATCCCATGTAGTTACTTTAGGTCTCTTAAGTTTGTGAGTCTGTCCTGCAGGTCTCCTCTGAGTTTGTCAGGCTTAGTATGTGGCCCCTGTTCATCCACAGTGGAAAAATTAGACTGGATTAGTGGGAAATCTGGGGATCCACCACTTGCAACTGACTGTCTTGTGGAACTAACTCCTGGAATTAGTGGCAGAACTGAGTTAAATACCTTTGTTACTGAACAAGAACCAGACTCAGAGTGGGTCAGTGAGTTCTTGACTTTGTGCTGGAAAGATTTCACATTTCGAGTCCAGGTGATTTTGATAGTTCTTTATTAAAGGTGGGGGGATAATGAGGCAAGGAAGGAAGGGCTTGGGACAGAAGCCACAACAGGAGAGTGCCTAGGCAGAGCTGCTTAGAACTCCAGAAATGTCACAGGAAAAGAAACGAGCTGAGGTGGTCTTGTTTTAGCTCCCTGGAAAGTCAGAGAAAGGGGCCTTGGAGATGGGTTCAGGGGGTTGGTGCACAAGGAGCTGTCTCTGTCCACTTCTCCCCTGGTTATAAGTGTCCTGGGGACCCTTACAATTTAGAAGATGCTTGCCACAGAGGGAGATCATGCTTAGGGTCCTTTGTTTAGAGGGTTTTGTAGGCTGGGAGTTTAGGGGAGTATCCCAATAGAATATGCATTGGTTTTATGCTGATATACCAAAACGCTGAGTGTTCCCTTATCTTTATCTGTCCTTGTAGGTGTTTGTCACAAAGGACACTAATTGGATTTTGGTTCTCTATCTCGCTGAATAGGGTGATTTAAGCTATTTACCCTCTGGTTTGGGGAAGAGAAGTATGAACCATTCATTCTTAAGTGTCCTTGGTGAGGAAAGATAAGATTTTGTCCCTTACTAGCTGGCTGTAAACTGCTAGGCCTTTCATGCTCTGTCTCAGTGTCCCTATTCCACCTGTCCTGGCTTCCCGGCCTGTTTTGCCTTCTCATATTCATTTTTTTTCAGAATGACTATGTTCACTTGATTTTTGCTTTCTTCCTTCCCTCCCACCCCTTGCCTCTCACTTTCTTTTCCTGCCTAGGAACTTGAAGGATTCGTTAAATTGAACTTTATAGAATTAAAATTAAGAGACATTTAAGGAAAAATTGTAATACAACAATGTTGCTATGGTATAGTATACCTTTTTGACCTACAGCTTCAAGCATGTTTTTAATTTCAGGAAAATATACTATTTCATTTTGAACATGCTTATTTTTCTCTTTAATGAAGGAATATATTTTTGAAATGTTACCTCCTCTTTCATTATTCTCTTGACTAATGTCTTTTAGTATTACCTTTCCTCCTTCATTTCCTCTTTTGTTTCTTGGATGCACCTTATTCCTTCATGAAACTATATAATTTTCTATTTAAGGTAACAGTAGTCTATTTAGCTTAAAACAATGAATATTTATTTTAAATATATTGTTTTTTATCATCACATTAATAGTTTTTAGTAAAGAATGATAATTAATGGGAATCTTAAATGTGATTTGAATGTCTATATTTTCTACCTTAGAACAAAATTTAAATTAATTTATATCACATGCAGAGTTACTTGGATGTAAGCAAAGGACTTATATGTGTCTTTGGCTGGTTATAATTAATACAACTTTGGAGAATTTGTGAACTCCTTTAAACTATAAGGCTACTATGTATTAATGTAGATAATAATCATATATCTTTAAAAATAAGATAAGATAAATATTTTCTGAGAAAATATTTGACTTATTTCTAAGGAGGACTTCATTTAACTTGCAGGCTCTGGTCAAATTACCCTTTTTAAATACTAAGTATTACCCACTTCATTCACTGAAGATGCTGGCCTTTTCATCTTGTTTGGCTGTCCTGTGGAATAATTCTGTCCAGTCAATTATGCAACATTTGGTCATGCAAGGAATAAGAGCCCTATAAAATAACAAACCATGCAAGTGAAATACTGATGAGCTGCTTCTATATTGCTTTCCCCCCATTGATGTTATTCTAGTAATTTTGTTCCCATGTTTAAGATGGTTAACCTGGCACTTATTATGATAACAGCATATGCCAATAAAAGAATAAATTACAAAGTGCATGATTCCTATTGATGTAAGCATTTGTTCTCTATCAGGAATGTGCCTGGTGACAACAGTCAAACAATGCTCTTTACCTTTCAAATTGAACATTGCACACTGCCTGACTTTAGATATAATTACTTCACATAATTGTTTCTGTCAAGAATAAATGAAGCCTTAAAAGAACAATGCAGTCATTACAAGTGGAACATCTTAAGATATATATTATACTGGACTGTTTGCCCTTAGTGCTTTCTGGATTAATATTAATGATTAAAAATTCTTAAAGCATGCATCTTCAGGCACCAAAAGCAGGTTTCTGGGCACTTGAGGTCTTCATGGGTAATTTTAAATACACTTTTGTTACTCAATGAAAACCTAGTAAAAGCAGTATTTGTATGCAGTTAATTTGTTTAGCACAAATGAAAACATGTTGAAGATGTAGGGGTAGAATAAATGTGGGTTCAATACCCATATGTTAATACCAAACAATTCACATTTTGCATTGATAAAATAAGTGGTTTCTTTGAGCCACTTAGCTTTATCTTGAAATTCCTGGTTTGCAATGTGTATTTACCTATCATATGCTCAGATGTAAATATATTGAATGAAAAAATTATACGGTAGTTGGCGTACATATATAAACCTGAGACAGTTATAACTGCATAAGGAGGTGATGCATTGAACTTTACCTGCAGTGACGAGATTGAGAGGTTATCAAGATTCATTGTGCTTGATGGCTTTTTATAACTTCATTTATGCCCAAATAGGAAAGACACCAAACATAAAAATTCCTGGGTTTCCAATACAAGACATGTCTATGCCATGGGTATAGAAGTGAAGTACCTTACCATAATAAAGGCCAGTATAACAAACCCTCAGTTAATATCATACTTGATGGTGAAAAACTGAAAGCTTTTCTTATAAGACAAGAAACAAGAGCAGAGTGTCCACTCTCATTGGTGTTATTCAGCAAGTCCTGGAAGTCCTAGCCAGAGCAATCAGGCAAGAGAAAGAAATAAAAGCCATCGAATTTAGGAAGGAAGAAGTAAAAGTGTCCCTTTTTTGCAGATGACATGATTCTTTATATAGAAAACCCTAAATGAGCCCTGGCTGGTGGCTCAGTGGATAAGGTACCAGCCTGAGAACCCAAAGGTCACTGGTTTGATTCCCCAGCCAGGGCACATATCCATGTTGCAAGCCAGGTCTCCAGCCAGATCCATAGCTGGAGGCAGGTGAAAGACAACCATACAATGATGTTTCTCTCCCTCTCTGCCTCTCTCCCTCCTCCTTTCTCTGAAAATAATAAATAAAATCTTAAAAAAAGAAAAGAAAAGAAAACTCTAAATAGAATGCTACTCAACCCAAAGAAAAGATGAAATACTGCCATTGGTGACAACATGAATGGACTATAAGAATAATGGGCTAAGCAAAATAAGTCATTCAGAAAAGGCTAAGAATGAGATGGTTTCACTCATATGTGGGATATAAAAATAAAACTTACAGAAACAGACTGTAGTATGATGGTTACCAGAGGGAAGGGGGTGAGAGGGCACTAAAAGGGGGACAAATGGTGAAGAATAATTTGACTTTGGGTGGCTGGAAATTTATACTAAAAACCTACATAATCTTATTAATCAGTGTCACCCCAATACATACATTTAATAAAAAGATAAATTAAAGTAAACATATTTTTCTCACCAGAGGGGGAAAAATCCTAAAGACCCCACACACAAAAAAATACTGGAAACAGTAAACAAATACAGTAAAGTTTCAGGACAAAAAATCAATGTACAAAAATTTACTATAGTCATATATACTCACAATGAAATTTCAGAAAGAATATTGAAGAAAAGCCAATTCCTCTTTCAACTGAAGGAAAGGAATAAAATACCTAAAAAAGCACCCAAATGTTGGGACAGTTTTATCATACCTTCTATGAAAAATCCCAACCTCACCCTCAATAAAAGATGCACTGAATTCAAAGCTTCATCAATACCCTCCTGGCTCATATCCTCCCACCCCAATGAAAAGAATGATGGGAAGATCTTTGTCTCACATCATGTGCATACCTTTTTCACACTCATACAAATGTTTGCGCTTCTGATAGTTCTATTCTCATCTTCCCAAAACCTATAGTCATAAATGATACATAATGTGTGCAATGGTATCTCCTAGGATGTATCAGTCTAAGGTAGCAAATAAATGCTTTCTAACTAAAATAGGCATATCTTTCTAATCTCTTTTTATTATTTGATATTATTGATATTTTCTTCTTTGAAAAATTCTATTTTACCTTCACTTTTGATACTATTTTTATCTTTTCTCTGTCTCTTATGTTCTCTTTCACTAGATTTGCTTCCTCTGTTGTTCTAAAAATTATAAAATTTCAGTGATTTGTCCATAGCCCTCTTTTGCCTTAACACTCCCTTTTTGTAATCCCATTCATTCTTGTAGCTTGAATTGCTTTTTTTTTAATTTAATTTTATTGTTGTTGTATTACATCCATCTCCTTTTTACTCCCCACTGTTCTCTTCCCCACCCACCCACTCCCCACAGTCAATCCATGTCCACGGTTCTTTCATACTAGTTCCTTGACTAAAATGCTTCCCTTCTTTACCTCCCCTCTCCCCCTGCCCACTGAAGGTCTATTCATTGTATTCATGTATCTGGTTCTATTTTGCTTATTTATTTGTTTTGTTCATTATTATCCTGTAATGGGTGAGACCATATGGTATTTGTCTTTCACTGACTGGCTTATTTCACTAAGCATAATACTTTCCAGTTGCATCCATGTTCTTGCTAAGGGTAGGAGTTTCTTCTTTCTTTCTGCTGTGTAGTATTCCATTGTGTAAATGTACCAAAGTTTTTTGATCCAATCATCCACTGATGGGCACTCAGGCTGCTTCCAGCCCTTGGCTATTTTAAATGGTGCTGCTATGAACATAGGGGTACATGGGTTCTTATGAATTGGTGTTTCTTCAGGTATAGTCCTAGTAGTGGAATTGCTGGATCAAAAGGCAGTTGAACTGCTTTTTATAAATGAATAACAACATGTAGATGAGGGGACAGCATTATAAAGAAAGATGCATGGATTTGGTGCCACTTATGGTTTAAATTCCAGCACTACTACTTCCTGACTGCAGACAAGTTTTTTTAATGTCTCTGAGTATCAATTATGTCATTGACAAAATATATATGTAGCATACTCTATGACTATAATACAATATTTTTTATGAATTTTCAGAGAACCCAAGATGTACCTCATAGGCAGTCAACAAAAGATTTCTCTTATTATAGTCAAACCTAGTTCTTCATCTTCAAAACATACATTAGGCTTTTTCTAATCAGTTTCCTGGCTGGTTTGCTTGCTCCAGGAAATTTTTTTCTCCTACAGTTTACCTTATTTGATGCAAGGATCATTCTTCTAACACAGATTTGCTATGCATTGCTTTGCTAAAAAAATAAGAGTGTCCCTTAACACTTTAAGCCAGGACCTTTGAGGCCTTCCTTGTTCACTAATGTTACAATTTCATCTCTAGCCATTCTGAAATATGTGCAGTTTCCATATCACAGTATACATTGTTGGTTTTCTGCCTAGAATATTCACTCCTTCACACTCACTCTATTCAGCCCCATGTTTGAATCAAATCAATATCACTTCCCCTGACTCATCCTTATCCTAGTTAAGATCTAACTCGTGTTTCTGTAACTAATCATATTATTTTTTGTTGACAAATATTTGCTTACATTCTCTTTTCTCCTTTGCCTGTATATGTTGTGCTTAATGTTTTGACCTTGAGTCATTTTTAGAATGTACTAGGTATCAAGCATATGTTTTGAAGCTGTTAATTAATGAATAAACAAAGTGTTGGATTTTTCTTTCATTTCTAATATTTTATTTATTATTTTTAGAGAGAGGGAAAGGAAGAGAAGCAGAGGGGGATGTACGGTTGACTTTCACCTGCCTCCAGCTACAGACCTGGCTGGAGACCTGGCTTGTAACCTGGTTCTGTGCCCTGGCTGGGAATCGAATAGATTTTTTATTAAAAAACTATAACATCCTTCCTATGATTATATTTCCTTATGATGTTAAAGTATTTCTGCCTTTCATTAATTTATTTTTATTAGTTGGGAGTATTGCTCCTAAAGCCAGAATAACAGGAAGTAAACCACAGCTTTTGCCATTGACTTGATTTGTTTGGAATAAATTTAGAAGTTATTCTGGAAACCTCTGTCATTCTTATGGGCAAATTGTTATGCTTACATATGAGGTACAGTGAGCTTAGAGAAAAATGATCTAGATTCATAATCATGATTCTTGATTTTTTGATCCTATAAGTGAGCAAATTATTTAATTATAGTACAATGTTACATCATATAAATGATCATAGGTGATAATAATAATTTTCTCCCTACTAATCTTTAGAAATGAATAGCATAATTGCTTGGAGACTACATTTAGAATAAGGATATGAGTTATATACTCAGCTACTTTGAAAGAGAAATATACAACTTTAGAAACAAAACTGAGGCAGGGAACTTACCCACATTACACTTGACCATTGAAATACCTGAAGTATTTTACAGATATAGAGAACAGAAAAAGACTCATTACTAATTTCCAAGATCAGACTTTCCAAAATCTCATGCTTGAAATGACTGTATTTGATATATGATTTTTTACAAATAATTATTTTACAAATAAAAATTTAATTCTACTATTAAAAAGTACAATTTTCTTGAATCCAAAATTAAATATCTAGGCATTCTGTTTTGTTTTACTTTTGGAGGAAAAGCCAAATGGCCATGATATGGGGGGGAATATAGCCCCATAAACAGACTTTGTATATTACATGTTTACAACCGCTGACTTGCATACTGATGTTTATTTCCAAATTGAATTAGAGTGGCTAGCATGCAGGGCACAGTCTTAATGGTAGGAACTCCTGAATATTGTTTCAGTGTAACCTCTTAGGAAGCAACTGCATTCTATATTTTGAGTTGTCGCTATGTATGTATATACAGTCAAGATAAGGTTATCTCTGAGTATAAAATATAAATGACCTTGACTTTTAACAGACAGCATCTAAAATATGAAATCTGAAGGATTAACAAAGTTACCTATTAGATTTTTAAAAAATATATGAGGCAGTCTTTTTACAGAGTTGAGCTGTTAATTGTGTTGTTAATAAGATAGTGTCAATACTAATTTTGTAGAATTTCAATAGGAAAGAGTTTGCTAATCACCTTTTCATTTTAAAAACAACAATAGCATTACTTGGTCTTGGAATGTGTTTATTTTTTGAATGCCAGCAGATGAGTCCCTTCATAATTTAACATTTTAACCATTTCAAGGTGATTTGCTTTTACTGTGAAAAGCCCTGTGCTGGCACTTTGCCCATGTTTCCTAGGCATGGTCACATATTAGTTGCACTTTTCTCTGCAACATACAACTTAATTATGCTAAAGAACAATGCTTATTTTTAAATAAAAGGTGCAAAGTGCCACAGGTATCCAGTATGGAGTAATACTAAGATTGGAAACTCATTACCCCTAAAAATGTCAGTTCTGATGAATCATTTTTAAAAATTCCAAGAATCAAATTCAAAATGTCTTTACTAAGCTGTTTTATGATAGTGAGTACCATTGGAAATGTGATGAGTCTTCATGTAAAAATGCTGATTTGAATTAGATTTAGAATGTATGTCATCCTCAATTAGCCTTTCCTTCATCAAAATGATCTCACAAACACAGAGAATGAATCTTTATTTCCTCCTTTGCACATGGGAGGTCATTTGTCAGATTTAATACACTTCTTCCTATGTCATCCTACATGCTTGAAGTTCAAGATGGATGACCATGGACTTCCAGAAAAAGTTTCCAGCTTAAAACTTAAATTTCATTTTCATATAAAGCCAAAGATATTCATAGTGAGGCTGAAAATTAGAATGACATTTACTAACATAATATTGATTTATTTCTATTGGAGAGGAACAAAACATGTTTTCTCTTTCCTTTTCCCCTCCCCCTATAAGGGCAAATTCAAATATAAGTAATTATCTAGATAATCCAGAGCAAGAGACATTATATGGTGAACAGTTTTTTCTTGAATTAATACTACTGCCTGTGATGTTATATAAATGCAATCACTTCTTTTGTGAATGTTTGTTAAAATCAATTGGCCTAAAGAATTTTATACATCAATGTCTAGCAGTTGGACAATTATGGTGACCTTATACATAAAATAGGTATCAATTTAGTGATTATGATACTCATGAAAAATGCAATCTGGATAGATTGATTAGTAGTATCATATTCATACACTGGATGGTTTTCCAGGGGACCCCAATACATGATTATGATTGGCTTCTTAAAAAATGTACTTAATCATTTATTAAGAGGCTCTTTGAAAACCCAGTGTTCACAAGGCCAGTCCCTGAAACTTTGCTGCCTATGAGAACATTTGAGTTCTTACATTTATAATTGAACAGTGTACCTTGGGAAACATTTAAAAATACCTTGATTTGCTTGAAGGGTGAAAACTCACCCTCTTTTGCAAGGCTCATCACCGTCTCGGGATTCTCAGTCTAATAGCAACTTTAAGGTGAGAATATAGGGCAAGATAATAGGAGTATCTTTATTCTCTCACAGTGGTAAGAAACATGGTAACTGCACAATTTTGTTTTGTATAGTGTCTGCTATTACTCACCAGTCATACAAGTCATTAGAAAATACTGCTAAAAACTGCATGTTTATAAATTTACAACCAACTTTAGCATGTTACAACAACACAATACTTTGAAAAGATTCACTGGAAGATTCAAATGCAATAAAAATAAAAATTTGGTTTGCTCACAGAGATAACAAAAGGATAAATGGAAAAGTATGTATGTAAAGTTTTATGAATTTTAAAGAAAGATGCTTTATAAATATGAGGTAAGAATAAGTATTTACTTATATTCATTTTGATATGAATTGGGATAATAACATTGACAGTTGTTTAAAAAAAATTTTAGGTGAAATAGAAAAGACCCTAAAGTTTTTGATCTAACAAGCAGTATATTGAAATAATTGTATCTATAGTTACATTTCAACTTTCTAAAGTTAATAAAAATTGAATATTGTGCTATAATTTATATTTTAATAAAAAGTTACAATATTGACCTTATAATAATTTACAGAAAGCAAAATAGTAATAATTGTATGACTTAAATATTAAATGACTTTATACTACCATCATTTTAAATAGTCACATGCAATTGGCAAAATCATTAGTAGAATATGAATCATATTTTGGAAAACAAAGGATATATAACCCCATAGTTAATGTTGCAACAGGGAATTAAAGCTAAAATTTGAAGATAAACTATTTTGGTGTTCATTGTTTCTTATGTTTTAAAATAATGTATGTGGTTGGCCCTGGCTGGTAGCACAGTGGATAAGGCGCTGGCCTGTGAAACTCAAAGGTCGCAGGTTCGATTCCCCAGCCAGGGCACATAACCAGGTCTCAAACCAGGTCTCTAGTCAGGTCTGTGGCTGGAGGCAGGTGAAAAGCAACCATACATTGATGTCTCTCTCCCTCTCTGCCTCTCTCCCTTCCCCTCTTTCTAAAAATAATAACATCTTTAAAAAAATAAAAAATAAATAAAATAAAATAATGTATGTGAGTACAACATAAAACAAAATAGCATTGTATTTTTCTGATGTTATTTTAAAATATATAATGTTTTCTGAATTATATAAAATAAAATTACTATAATTATATACTTAAGGTTGAAATATACATTAATTTTTTTCATACAAATTTTCTGAGTCTTGTTCAATACTGTACCCATTTTGTGGAGTGTCTGATCTCATGGAACTTAAATCATACCGAGAAAGAGGCAACTAACATGGAAGATAACCAATAAATAAGGTAACTTCAGTAGTATTGTGTAAATAAATCATTATAACAAGGCAGGCACTAGATGACAAGAGTAGATAGACAGAGAGGGCCTATATGGAAGTTACCAATAAGCTAACAACAGCGGTCAAGGACTGAAGGCAAATAAAATTCCTGAATGGCATCCTAGATACAGGAAGCTGAGATATAAAGGCTCTGAGAGCAAGAAGTTGGGTATGGAAAAGAAGCAGAGGGAAGGTCAGTGTGGCCAGAAGAGATCATGAGAAAGAAGGTAAGGTAAGAATATTAAAGGATCAAATAGCTATGATAAAGATAATGTCAGCTCTTCTAACTTTAATTGAGCATTAAATATGTACCAGTCATTTTTTAAAACTTTTTCAAAGGGATTTCATTTATTTATTTTTAGAGAGAGGGGAAGGTGGGAAAAAGTGAGGGAAACAGAGATGTATGGTATCCTCTTGTACTCCTGCAACTGGGGAGTTGGACTGCAACCATGGCATGTACCTGACTGGGAACTGAACCAGCGACCCTTTGGTTTACAGGCTGGCACACAATCCAACAAGCCACACCAGCCAAGCTAGTCATAGTTATAGTGTTAACATGCAGATGCTGTTGGGCCTTATTCATAGGGTAAGACATTTAGTTTTTATTCAAAAAGAGATGAGGAAAAGAGAAGTCTTTAAGGGATACCCTTAAAGTTATCTCTTATTAGATGAAATTTGCTCTAAACAGAGGAAATAGCAAAAAATAACATGGCTTGAGGAAGTGATTTTTTTTAAGATGATTTATTTTAAGGTGTGTTTACAAGAAGATGGGGGAAAATCTAGTAAAGAAAAGTAATAATTTGGTGTCTTCATCATTAATAGGAGGGAATTAAAATTATTTGTTGTAATAATTGAATAAAATTTGTATGCTACTAAGATGATGATGAGGAGGAGGGTGGTAAAGGAGGGGGAAGAATATCAGAGGAGGAAAAGGAAGAAATTACCATCACAAATCCTTGGGTACAATTTATTATCTATCTATCTATCTATCTATCTATCTATTAGTCTGAATAGAAATAAGGCAAATATGGGTGAAATATCATGAATTTGATTAATTTGATATCATAAGGTTGTTAGTGCTCACCTACTTCTATTTTCTAATGAAAATGCAATTTACTATAGCAACAAGAAAAATAAACTACCTAGAAATAAATTTAAGGAAGGAGCTTAAAGACTTGTACTTGGAAAACTGTAGAATATTGAAGAAAGAAATGGAGGAACATACAAATAAATGGAAGCATATGCTGTGTTCATGGACTGGAAGAATAAGCATCATTAAAATGTCTGTACTACTCAAAGCAATCTATAGATTCGACACAATTCCTATTAAAATACCAATGGCATATTTCACAGATTGAAAATGAATATTTCAAAAATTGATATGGCCTCATAAAGACCCCAAATAGCCTCAGCCATCTTGAGAAAGAACAACAAAGTTAGAGGGATCGCAGCACCCACAAGGCCACTGTAATCAGAACAGTCTGGTACTGGCATAAGAACAGACACATACATCAATAGAATAGAATAGGAAGCCCAGAAATAAACCCATGTTTTTATGGTCAATTAATACTTGACAAAGGCGACAGGAGCACAAAGTGGAGTAAAAACAGTCTCTTCAACAAATGGTGTTGGGAAAACCAGACTGGTACATGCAAAAACATGAAGCTAGACCACCAACTCACCCATACACCAAAATAAACTCAAAATAAATAAAAGACTTAAATATAAGTTGTGATGCCATGAAAGTCCTAGCTGAAAACATAGGCAGTAAAATTTCAGATATCCCACGTCACAATATTTTCGCCAATATCCTAGGGCAAGGAAAATAAAGAAAAAATAAACAAATGAGATAACATCAAGCTAAAAAGCTTCTGCACAGCTAAAAGCTATCATCAAAATGCAAAGGGAACCAGACATATGGGAGAACATATTTGCCAATGATAAATCAGACAAGGGTTTAATTTATAAAATATATAAAGAATTCCCATGACTCAACACCAGCAAGACAAACAATCCAGTTAAAAAATGGGCAAAGGGCTTGAATAGACACCCTCCAAGGAGGACATACAGGTGGTAAACACACAATACAGTTATAGATGTTTTGTTCTACAATTTTGCACTTGAAACCTGTATAATTTTGTTAAACCAGTCACCCTAATAAATTCAAGAAAAGAAAAGGAAAAAAATACTAATCATATTAATTTCACTGCACATGAATTAGCATGACTGATCTATAGCATTAGCTATATTATAAATTAACACATAATGTTATGCTTTAATAATGAATAATCACTGACACTGAAATTAATAAAATAAAAAAACAAATATATCTTCTTCACTCTAATTTCTAATAAAATATATAGATTATTAATTATATAATCTATAGATTATAATGACAACGGTAATTTTATCTCCATCAATTCATTTTCTGTGTCCATCAGTTAGGTGACTGAAATTTGGCTGAAAAGCTCAATAATACATTCATAGAGCAGGGTTATTTTCTATATGATTAATATATTTTCATTAAATATACACCTAATAACATAAAAAGAGTAGGAAACTGTTTTCTAGTCCCTTCTCTTCTAATGTAACTGTATATCCTAAATAAGTCACCTAATCTCTTTAGTTCTCACTTTATTTATCTATACATTAAATTTATTAGGCTTCATCTTATACAATAGACCTAGCAAATATCATAATTATTTTTAAATGCTATATACTGGTAAAATTCAAAAAAATATAATCTCACTATACTATATGAGAATGCAAGAATGCATATAAATGCCACAATCAAATTATTTCATTTTTCCATAATATGAACACTTTTATTCATATAAAATAATGTTGGGTGATAGCTAATTTCATCATTGGTTGAGTCATTCAAAAATATTGAGAATCTACCTTGTGCTAGATATTGTGCCAACTTATGTTTACTATAATTATTCGGAAGATCATCTAAGCATTTACCACCTAGATCATATAGATAATGTGCTCTAAAATTCAAGTTATAAATGATGACATAGTTTTGCCTGTTTTCTTTCTTTGTTTTTATTTTAAAGATTAAAAAATAATTTTATATTATTTTTTTAGAGAAAGGGGAAGGGAGAGAGTGAGCGAGATTTCAATGTTCAATGTATGGTTGCTTTTTACCTGCCTCCAGCTATAGACCTGGCTAGGGACCTGGCTTGCAACCTGGTTATGTGCCCTGGCTGGGAATTGAACCAGCGATCTTGGGGTTCACAGGCCAGCACCTTATCCATTGTGCCACTAGCCAAGGCCCTGTTATTTGTTTTTTTTTTTAATTTCTTTTTTATTGTTCTATTGCATTTGTCCCAATTTTCCCCCAATGCTCTCCACTGCCCCACCCTCAATCCCTGACTCCTGCAGTCAATCTTTGCCCTGTTACCCACGCCCATCAGTCATTTATACTAGTTCCTTGACTAGAACTTTCCCCTTCTTTCCCATCTTCTGCCCCTTCCCCCCACCTCTGGTCACTAGCCAGGGTGCGAAAGATAAATACCATACGATTTCTCCTATAACAGAAACCTAATACACAAAATAAACAAGCAAAATAGAACCAGAGGCATGGAAACAAGAATTTTTTTCTATGATTGAAACTGCATATATGTAATGAAGTCTCTATAATGTTTTAATAAGATATATGTAACAATTCCTTTAAGGTACTTTATACTTTTCAAAATCCATATAATATAAATAAGCTGGTGAGCTTTGTGAATAAGAAAAAAACAAAGAGATAGAATAACTCTCTGACTTGAAAATAGCTAGCTGATGTCTTGACTTCATGAATCACTGTCCATGGTGTACTCTATCCTGTGACAATGACATATAAGTTGTAATTAAATGATCTTTAAGAGAAAAATGTACTAAATCTAGAATGCATTTTGTTTAGTTAGTATAGATGAATGGCATTCAAATATCATGTCTAAAGCAGTCAAGTAGGTATACCACTTCCAATAACCAGCAAATGGAACCTTTATTTAAAAATCTGAATAGGGAAAACTGGCAACAGAGAGCAGTGCTGATGGCGTTCTTGAGCACCAGAGCAGCTGGAGGATAGGGTAGGGAGCATGAGACATCTGCAGATCCCTACAAATTGGAGTGGGGCAGCTCAAAAACAGTGTATGAGATGAGATAGAAGGGGTGTCTCTCACTCAGCCAACTGGAGGGAAAGAAGTAACACATACAATCAATCTAAAATACAACCAGACAGCCCAAGATAATGCCATAAAGGCCACCCCAAAAGCAACAAGTGGAGGAAATCTAGGAGACTGCAACACTGAACTCCACAAATCTCTAACACAGAAGGGTGCTCCACAAAAGCAGGGAATCAAAGCAGATTACTCTAAGACAAAAACAAGCAACAACAGACACCCAAAATGGGGAAAAAGAATCAGTCCATCACCAAAACGAAAGGAGGAATACCCAGAAAGATCACTAAGTGAAACAGAGGCAAGAAAGCTATTATATATGGAATTCAAAATAATGATGATAGAGAAGCTCAATGAGCTCAGCCAGCTCAAAGAAAACTAGAAACAACCTCAGGGGAACTACAAAGAACTCTAGGGAAGCTACAAGGAACTTACTGAGAGCTACACCAGCATTAAAAAGGACATAGAAACCACCAGTAAGAGCCAGGAGGAAATGAAGAATACACTTTCTGAATTGAAGAATACAGTAGAAAGAATCAACAGTAGGCTAGAGGAAGCAGAGGACGGGATCAGCGAGTTGGAGGACAACATAGAAAAAATATTCCAAGACAGTGCAAGAGAATGAAAAATGACTGAACAAGAATGAAGAGGTTATAAGAGAGCTGGGGGACAACATGAAGTGTAATAACATCCATATCATAGGGATACCAGAAGGAGAAGAGAAACAGGGAATGGAAAACCTGTTCAAAAAAGTAATGATAGAAAATTGCCCTAACATGATGAGTGAAAATGTTACTCAAGTTCAGGAAGCACAGAGGGTCCCAATGAAGATCAACCCAAACAGACCAACTCCAAGGCACATTATAATTATAATGACAAATTTCACATACAAAGAGAGATGCTTAAAAGCATCAAGAGAGAAACAGCAAATAACATATAAGGGGGCTCCAATAGGGCTATCAAATGATTATTCAACAGAAACAATTCAAGTCAGAAGGGAATGGCAAAAAGTATTTCAAGTAATGGGAAGCAAAGATCTGTAACCAAGAATACTCTACCCAGCAAGGCTCCCATTCAGGATAGAAGGAGAAATAAGGAGTTTCCCATACAAAAGAAAACTATAAGACTATATCTCTACCAAACCAGCATTGCAAGAAATGCTAAAGGATCTGCTTTAAGAAAAAAAGAAGAAGAAGAAACAGAGTCAAAGAGGAACATAGGTACTAAGTGGGAAAATGGCGATAAATATGTATCAATCAATAATACCCTTAAATGTAAATGGTTAAAATGCACCAATCAAAAGACATAAGGTAGCTGAATGGATAAGAAAACATGACCCACATCTATTCTATCTTTAAGAGACCAACATCAGAACAAAAGATCAACACAGATTGAAAGCGAAAGGATGGAAAAAATATATATCAAGCAAATGAAAGAAAAGGCTGGAGTAGCAATACTTACTTCAGACAAAATTGATTTTGATGAAGGCCATAAAAAGAGTTAAAGAAGGACATTCCATAATACTTAAGGGAACCATCCATCAAGAAGAAATAACTAGTAAACACATATGCACCCAACTTAGGAGCTCCGCAATATGTAAGGAAAATCTTAAAGGACTTCAAGGAGGATACAGACAGCAAAACACTAATAGTAGGGAATTTCAATACCCCACTATCAACAATGGACAGATCTTCCAAACTAAAAATCACCAAAGATGTTGTGGCATTGAACAACACTCTAGAGGAAGTGGACCTAACTGATAGGTACAGAACCTTTTACCCCAAAGAAGCAAAATACACATCCTTTTCAAATGCACATGGAACATTCTCTAAGACAGACCACATGGTAGGTCATAAGACAAGCCTCCACAAATACAGGAAAACTGAAATCATACTAAGCATCTTCTCAGATCACAATGGCTTGAAATTAGAAACCAATCTCAAGGGAAAAAAACAAAAATACTCTAACTCATGAAGACTGAATAACATGCTTTTAAGTAATGAATGGGTTAACAATGAGATCAAAGATGAAATCAAAAATTTCCTGGAAACAAATGACAATGAATACACAACAGTCCAAAACCTTTGGGACAGAACAAAGGCAGTCCTCAGAGGGAAATTCATAGCAAGACAGGCCTACCTAAAAAGGGTGGAAGAAGCATATACAAACAACCTAACCATACAGCTGCAAGAACTAGAGAAAAAACAACAAACAAAGCTCAGAGCAAGTAGAAGGAAAGAAATGATCAAGATCAGAGCAGAACTAATTAACTTAGAGATTCAAACTACAATTCGAAGAATCAACAAGTCCAGGAGCTGGTTCTTTGAAAAAATAAACAAAATTGACAAGCCTTATCCAGACTCATCAAGAAAAAGAGAGACAGGGCCCAAATAAACAGAATCAGAAATGACAGAGAAGAAATCACAACTGGTACTTACAAAGGGTTGTAAGAAATTACTACAAACAACTATATGACAAGGAATATGACAACCTGGGTGAAATGGATACATTTCTGGAAATATATAATCTACCAAAACTGAATCCAGAAGAATCAGAAATCCTGAATAGGCCAATAACAACTAGTGAAATTAAAGAAGTAATCCAAAATCTCCCTAAGCACAAGAGCCCTGGACCAGATGGCTACACAGGTGAATTTTACCAAACATTTAAAGAAGAACTAACTCCTATCCTTCTTAACCTACTCCAAAAAATCCAAGAAGAGGGAAGACTCCCAAACTCTTTCTATGAGGCCAGTATTATTCTAATCACAAAACCAGGTCAAGACACAACTAAGAAAGAAAATAATAGGCCAATATCTCTGATGAACAAAGATGCTAAGATTCTCAACAAAATATTGGCCAACTGGATCCAGCAATACATTCAAAAGATCATATACCATGATCAAGTGGGTTTCATCCCAGGGATGCAAGGATGGTACAACATTCACAAATAAATAAGTGTGATACATCACATCAAGAAAATGAAAGACAGCCTGCGAACCCAAAGGTCGCTGGTTCGATTCCCAGCCAGGGCACATAACCAGGTTGCAAGCCAGGTCTCCAGCCAGGTGTGTAGCTGGAGGCAGGTGAAAGGCAACCATACATTAATGTTTCTCTCATTTCTCTCCCTCTCTGCCTCTCTCTCTTCCCCTCTCTCTGAAAATAATATCTGAAAATAATAATTAAAATCTTTAAAAAAAAAAACAAAGAAAATGAAAGACAGAGACCATAGAATCATATCAATAGAAGCTGAAAAAGCATTTGATAAAGTATAGCAACCATTTATGATAAAAACACTCAGCAAAATGAGAACAGAGGAAGCATACCTCAATATCATTAAGTCCATAATGAGAAACCTGAAGCCAACATCATAGTCAACAGGCAAAAACTAAAAGCTTTCCCCCTAAGATCAGGAACAAGACAAGGCTGTCCACTTTCTCCACTTCTGTTCAACATCGTTTCGGAAATTCTAGCCATAGCTATCAGAGAAGAAAAAGGAACCAAAGATATCCAAATTGGAAAGGAAGAAGTCAAATTGTCATTAATTGCAGATGATATGATAGTATACATACAAAATCCAATAGCCTCCATCAAAAACTTACTAAACCTAATAAGCAAATTTAGCAAAATAGCTGGCTATAAAGTCAATATCCAGAAATCAAAAGCATTTTTGTATACCAAGAATAAAATATCATAAATAGAAGCTAGAAAACAAATCCCATGTAGCACAGCAACAACAACAACAACAAAATAAAGTACTTAGGAATAAACTTAACCAAGGAGGTAAAAGATCTGTACTCAGAAAACTACAGGACACTGAATAAAAGAAATTAAGGAAGATACAAATAAATAGAAGCATATACCATGTTCATGGATGGGAAGAATTAATATTATTAAAATGTCATACTATCCAAAGCAATCTATAGATTCAATGCAATCCCAATTAAAATACCAATGACATACTTCACAGAAATAGAAAAAATACTTCAAAAATTTATGTGGATCCAAAAACACTCACTAATAGCCACAGCAATCTGGAGAAAGAAGAACAAGGTAGGAAGAATCACAGTACCAGACATCAAACTATACTACAAATTTACTGTCATCAAAACAGTCTGATACTGGCATAAGAATAGACATATAGGTCAATGGAACAGAATAGAACCCAGAAATAAACCCAGGACTCTATGGTCAACTAATATTTGACAAAGGGGGAAGGAACATAAAATGGAGTAAAAATAGTCTCTTGCATAAAATTCCATTTTGCTCCATAAAATTCCATTTTGCTCCATAAAATGGAGTAAAAATAGGTGTTGGGAGAACTGGACAGAAACATGCAAAAAGATAAAACTAGACCACTAACTTAGACCATACACCAGAATAAACTCAAAATGAATAAAGGAATTAAGCATAAGCAGTGCCACATAAAGGTCCTGGAGAAAAATATAGGCAGTAAATTTTTTGATATCCTACACAAAAATATGTTTCCTGATACTTCACCAAGGGCAAAGGAAATAATAGAACAAATCAACAAATGGGACTATATCAAATTGAAAAGTTTCTGTTCAGCTAAAGAAAACACCAGCCAAGTTCAAAGGGAACCAACTGTATGGGAGAACATATTTGCCAATGATACCTCAGACCAGGGTTTGACACCCAAAATATATAAAGAACTAATGCAACTCAACACCAGGGAGACAGAGCCCAATTAAAAAATGGGCAAAGGACCTGGACAGACAATTCACTGAGGAAGACATACAAATGGCCCAAAGACATATGAAAGAATGCTCAACATCACTAGCCATTAGAGAGATGCAAATTAAAACCACAATAAGATACCACCTCACTCCTGTCAGAATGGCAATCATCAACAAATAAACAAAGAACAAGTGTTGGCGAGGATGCGGGGCAAAAGGAACCCTCATACACTGTTGGTGGGAATGCAGGTTGGTGCAGCCACTATGGAAAACAGTATGGAGTTTCCTTAAAAAACTAAAAATGGAACTGCCTTTTGATCCAGCAATTCCACTACTAGAACTATACCTGAAGAACCCTGAAACACCAATTCACAAGAACCTATGTACCCCTATGTTCATAGCAGCACTATTTACAATAGCCAAGGGCTGGAATCAGCCTAAGTGCCCATATCAGTGGATGATTGGATCAAAAACTTTGGTAGATTTATACAATGGAATACTACACAGCAGAAAGAAAGAACTCCTACCCTTTGCAATAACATGGATGGAACTGGAAAGTATTATGCTTAGTGAAATAAGCCAGTCAGTGAAAGACAAATACCATATGACCTCACCCATTACAGGACAATAATGAACAAAACAAACAAACAAGCAAAACAGAACCAGATACATGAATACAATGAATAGACCTTCAATGGGCAAGGGAGACGTGGGGGGAGGAAGAGGCAAAGAAGGGGAGTAGTTTAGTCAAGGAACTAGTATGGAAGAACCATGGACATGGACAACAAATGGGATTGACTTTGTAGGTGAGTGGGTGGGTGGGGAAGGGGACAGAGGGGAATAAAAAGGGGATGGATGTAATACAACAATAAAATTAAATTAAAAAATCTGAATACAGTGAACTTGGTAAATATTTAATAAGATAACCATTTTTTCAAATAGTTTCTAAGGAAAGTAAAAGCAGTGTAAAATTAAGGCATTTGTTGCTGAGGTAAGAGTTACTAAAGACATGGTATCCACCAGCAGAATTAATATTCAAGTGGCTATATTTCTCCAGGCACTTGAATATCAAAAAGGAAGAAGATTTTATTGATCTGGGAAATGGTAGCAGGTTATGCTTATTGTCTATAATAAAGACTATTGATTTTGTTAAGCAAAAAAAAAAGGCACTTTACAAAGCCCATTTCATATCAACTGCAACTGAATGATACTTTCCACCAGTCTAGAAGTTTTCAGAGTCATTTTTAATGGAGCAAAAATGGATAATTTGCCAGAAACATCCTTTATACCAACCAAAAAAGAGTGCATTGCTGTAATGAAGGTTTTTCTCTAACATCTAAATTGAAATTCAATCTAGGTTAAAGTTATAGGCAATGTTCTCCCTGCAATAAAGTTCCTTCATATTAAGAATAATTTCTTTAGCTTATACCACATAAGGATTTGAGAGGGAAAAGATTTCTTCCTAAGAAAATTGGGAGATGTTCATAGTTTGATGATGACACTTGAACAGAGAGCCAAGACACATTATTTTAGTACGTTGTACTTATTTAAGTGAGTAATAAGATTCAAAGTGCTGTAGGCTTATTAGAAGTTCCTGTACTCTACCACTGAATCACTATTGATGTTTTATAATACTCTAATGGGGGTGACAAAGCGTGCCATGATTTTTATAAAATAATTTTGAAACATGACCAATAACTTTTGGGTAGTTCTTTGAACTTCTGAGCAGAGTGATAGTCAATAGTACCACAATATCACTAGTAAGCAAATTTTTTTTCCTTTATTTGTTTTAGAATTGACAGATTCATTAAGAAGTAAGTTGTTCGTAAACAGGTTAGAACTCTAGTTTGGCCTGATTGACCAGATATGTGAGCATCTCTGAGAATGATCTCAAATTCTTTCAGGGGACATGGCAAGATGACATTTTTCAGATTCATTGGTGCAGTATGACCACGTAGGTAAAACCTAGCTAACAGAGTGTGAGAAGCGATACAAGCCAGTCCCATGACTGGACCACCAAATATGTCCCCATGTGTTTACCCATACTCTTTTCTCTTAGCTTACTGCGATGGTGACACAGGTGAAAGACAAGTACAGATGATGGCATAACTACCTTTCTGAGTCCCTGATTGATACAGGAGGGAGAACTTCTCTTCCCTGTTCTTGTTTTTGCTTTGTTTTTTTGTGCACTCAGCACCATTGTATCAGCAAGAAATGAACTCAGTATATTTGAGTTACTTATATTTGACTTAACTAATATTTGCAAGAATAGCTGGCATCATCCTGACTAATATAGAATTTTGTAGCTCTAACAACAATCCTAAATTATTATATTGGCTTGTGTTACACTTTGAAATGCAGGCAGCAGGCAGTGAGGAGACAGATTTAGCAGACTGGAAAGCTTCGGGGGTTGACAACACTCTTGCATCATATTTGGTAAAACGGCTGCTAGCAACAATGTGAAAACAGGGTAAGTGCTTCCCAGGGCTGTGGCTTTAGAGGAAAATGTTGGAAAGGGCCAGAAAGGTATGATGCATTTTTTTACTTGCTGCTTTAGCAGCATTATTACAAGAAAGAGAAGACTCAGTAAAGGAATTGGCAGGTGACAAACACAAATAAAAAGGAACAGGTAACGTTCGCAATTTGAAAACTCCCAGGAATGGGAAAGGAACAACCTCTATCTATATCCTAAATCATAGGGTAGACGCCTAGAAAAGTTTTAGAGCAACAAATCCCATAAAGACTCATCAGCCTAAAACAAACAAACAAATAAATAAAAGATCCAGCCTTGAGCCAAGATCAGGTGCTTAGTGAAAAGTCGGTACCTTCCCATTATAGCCTGTTGTTATCCAAGCTTCAAGAGGGTGGTTGAAGCAAAGAAACCAAGAAAACAGACTGAGAACTGGGACAAATAAAAAGCTCTGGGCTGTTAACAGGTCCTAGAATTGCCTTGAAGCAAACAGAGAAGAAGCATTCCAAATTTTAGAGGAATTTTGCTTCCTTGACTCTGTCCAGAAAGCCTATGTGAATACAACAATTTGAAGATTCCCAAAGTCTCCTCACACAAAAAAAAGTAGTTTATATAAACTCTTCAGCCCTCTGGGAGAACAAATGCCCAGTGCCTATTTGAGGTGTGGCCATCTGAGGTAATGGAGGGGACAGAAATGGTGTGAGAATTTATTCTAGAGGCCAAATCTGGCATCATGAAAGGATTTTCTTTAGGCAGGAACGTGGTAGCACATTTATTGTTCTCAACTAATGCTGCGACTTGACCGCTATTACTTCACCTGGTCCACCCAGCTCTGGAGCATTGTCCAGCAAGAAATCTCTAGCACGAAACTTTGCAAACCACTTTTGACATATTTGTTAAGTCACAGCACCTTTTCCATACACTGCAGAAATCTTACTGCCTTTCAGTGGCATTCTTACCTCTGTTGAAATAATAAAGTATAATATGCTGAAAACATTGCATATTTTCCTCCATGGTCAATATTAAAATAGCTACACAGAAATTCAACAATTTTGATTTTTTAATGAATGCAGATATGAGAGTTATCACAATAGAATCTAACAAAATTGTTTTGAATGATGTGAAAGACAACCAAGCACTCCTAGAGCCGTCTTACAGAAAAAAACTAAATGAACTTTTTGGCCAACCCTACACTAGTTTATACTAGAAGTTCAAATAGTTCCATATAAACTAGAAGTTTTGGCCCTGGACAAGCAGTTCAGTTGATTAGAGCGTCATTCTGATATGCCAAGGTTTTGGGTTTGATTCCCAGTCGGGACACATATAAGAATCAACCAATAACTTTATAAGTAAGTGCAACAAATGAATGCTCCCTCTCTCTCTTTCTCTCGTTCCCTCTCTGTCTCCCTGCCCCACACCTTTGTTTCTTCCTTTCTCTCTAAAAAGAAGTTTTAAAATGTTTATATATTCCTTCAAACCATGAGGAGTTCTGGAGATCCTGGACTTGGAGCTGTATGCACTCACTGGGTAAATCACTTTCAATGAATTATCTCAGAGAATAGGTGACTATCTCTCTTTGTTTGCTCAACTGGGTGCACGTTATATTTTTCAGACACACCTGGGCTCAGGTATGGACATATGACTGATTTTTACAGTAAAGAATATGAACAGAAGTCATGTGTACCATAAACACAGTAACATACTCTCTTACAGACTTTCTTCTGTCCGGTAGCTTAAGCATTGACAGGTGACCATTGTGACTTGGAAGTCATAGTTGGAGATGGAAGAGCCTCTCTTTGACCTCTGCATCAGACCAGGATGCTACATGCGCAAGACCAACTTCTAATGTTTTTAAACGTTAAAGATTCATGGACCAAAATTTTTAGGCATTTAACATTAATCTTTCCTCATGTTCCTCAGCTCTCCATATATTAAAAATACTATGAAGTATAAATATAGAAACAAAATTTGAAAGAAAGATAACAGGTATCTCTGAATAAAGCATTTTCTTAGGGTTAAATTTTTTATCTCAAGAAAAACAATTATAGAAAAAACTGATAGAAGTACTGAAAAATACTCTAAAAATGCCAAACGTTTTATGTGATGACATACCTGTGATTCAAAATGTGTGTGAAATATGGAAGAAAATGTAATGTATAAAAAGATTTACATTTTGGTTACCTTTAGATTCTAATATCTATGCTTACATCTAAAGCACCTGAGGAGATTTTCTCCCCCAAATTTTAAGTTACATTTTTTGCTGTTAAGTTTGTTACTCCTGCTTGAAGCTGTAGTATAATATCTTTGCAATCTTATGGAAACGTCACCTAAGTATCAGTGTCATTGCATTTGTAGAAAGTTACCTGCTTACATGCATTTCTTCCTATCAGCCCAATTTAAATGAATGAGCTCCATGACCACACCAGGGAGTTGATTTATAGTCTTCTAACCTTCCATGGCAATTTGTAATTTAATATTACTTTATACTTTCTGCCATATAGTACAGTTACTTTAGGAGAGCTCTTATTGATTAATATTATGAAAAGCTCTTTGACTAGTTTCAGTCTTTGTTCATCCTTGTTCTTTATCTTCAAGCCTCTCCAGTTTATTAAAATTTAAAACTTTGTTTTGCCTAATTATTATATCTACTAAATAACACATTCATTTCTCTAGGTGCTTTTTGGGTTTTGCACTGTACCACAGTATGACAGAAAGTGAACTATTTCAGAATATTATGACAGTGTAAATCATAGAAGATAACTTTCTCCTGAGTTTTCCATCTAACGGAAATTTGCATCTCTGTTAGGACCCATGGTGCCCATTTCCTATGTTTGGCAACCACTGGCCCCTCATGGATCTGTTTAGTCTGAATTTCCACTCTGCCAAAAATAATACATAGAATGAAAGTACACTTCTATCTCTTAAAGGCCAGAATCATTTATATTGCTTATAAAACCAATTTTAAATAATATTTGTGTGCATAGATGATGAACAAGAGCTAATGTAATACATTTATTTTCCCCATTTCTAACAAATTTGATATTAGGCTGATTTTAGAGGTAATACAGGGTCTATCCCAAAACTATTGACTGTGCAAATGGTTTTAATTATATTGACATTGGCTGGGGGCAGACCTTGTAAGTGCAGTTCTCAAAAACTTACATAACCTAAACTGGAAAAAAACAAAACAAAAAACAAAACATAAGTCTTTCCACAAATACAACATTGAAAATAAATCAAAGAAACAAAAATAGCTCTTTTTTCTTGCAAGAGGAACTTGGGGTTAAATGGGGTGGGATGTAAAGAAAAGAAAATGAACTTCTCTGAGGAAAGAGACAATATGAAAATCTGTCCCTGATGGTCTTATAATATTATGGGCTATCACAACATAATTTATGTCTATAATATAGAATGTGAATTTTATATTATACGTATAGTATAGGTACAGTTTGTGAATTAATTGTATACCTATACACAAACTTTTCCAGAGCAATGTCAGTAGAATCTGTAAGCATATATTTGTTCTGATCGGAGAAAGAAATCTATTTGCTTTTTTATACTTCAACATTTGACAAGTATAAATTTAAAAGGCAACAGCTACTTTTTTCTCTAAAACCCTTTCTAAAAATTAAGACATAAATAGGAATGGGCTTCTTTTAAGAAAGAAAACTGATGAGGGAAGTAGATAAAAGAAGACAGAAAGGAAACTGGGTGTTATGAAGCCAGTTTCCTCACTCTCCATCAATATTACTGGGTGAAAGCAGATGATCCTGTTCTAAGCTGCAGGAGAAAGAACACATTGTGCAATTATGCCCCATGCTGAATATATGGTTGGCATTCAACCAATTAATAATAACAAGAATGAAAACTCTGTCTGCGATCAGAATAAGACTTCCAATATTAGTCACGGTCTGCTTAGCTTTGGGTTGGTTTAGATAAATGTAGTAAAGACAAGGAAAAACCTCCAACTCCTAGTGTTTGGCTAATTTAATATCTTCGCTAAGTGCTTAAAGAGTAGGGTGACAGACACAAAGAAAAATGTGTGGATTGATTGCACGGATAGATAAATAGAGTCCATTTCAGCACAAGGAAAAAACCTTATAATTAGATGTGAACACCTGGCTTCTTCCCATCCATCACATATGCAAGTTTAGGGAAGTATTTTTGTAATGAATTAGAAATGAGCGATATTTCACAATACGATGTATTATACACATCCTGACTTCAGTGGCTTAGTCCGTGCTGACAATCATAGGCTGCAGAAATAGCTTGACTCTTCAAAAACCTTTCCCCATACTCCTCTGCCAAATTTTTTTGAACAACTTAGCATTTTTTAAAATACTTGAGTCTTCCACATTTATGTTTTGTAAAACTTTTCTGAAGCAACTATTAAAATCCTACTTAAGTTTTCAGCAAATTGAAATCCAATAATACTCCATAAATGGAGGAGGTACATACCACATATTTCTATTTTAACAAAGTAATACCACTAAGAACGTAAGTGAATATAGTAACATGGGCTTTTTAAATAAAATATTTATTGACTAAGCAACAATGGGTATTTCAGTTTACACTCAGACCCTGACAGTGAACCAAGAGATGAATCAAAAGAATCTTATACTGTAGCCTGTAACTTGATAAGACAGAAAACAAACATACTGATCCCAGGTTGATGAGGGGAAGGAGAGTGGAGGGGTGGGAGAGGAAGGGAGAGCAGACCAAGAATATACCAAGATGATTCATTCTAATCAGATTTAGTTAGCATGAGAACATTGATCAGACACCCAAGCACACCAGAGTAATAATTGGAATATTGGAATAAATAAGAAATAGCCTATAGCTTAAAAAGAAAGTTTGAGATTTTATATTATTCTGTAGTAGGAAGTAAATGGCTTTAAAGGTGCAAAATAAAAACAATAATCTCTGAGTTTACATAGCATTCAGGATTGGCTGTGTTTTCTAGGTCAGGTGGCTGCCTCTTCCCCCAAATGAGGCAAAGCAGAGAGTAATTTTACCGAAAAGGTTTGTATTTATCACTGAAGTGTTCTCACCCAAAATCCCAAAGTAAACGAAGCTAAATCGCAACAACAATGATGATGAAAAGTAAAAGAAAACAAATGCGGCAGGGTAGTTCTAAAAAAAATTCACTTAATAAGAAAATTTACTTAATATACGTAAGAGTTAATTTACTGTATTTTCCCTTAAGCTTCTGGCTTACCATCAGGGCAATAAGGCATATTTATTAAAATCCTATTTTTAAATGTTCATTTCTTTTTTTTTCTAATAAATGTTCATTTCTTACAAAGACTAGGTAAGGGGAATTTGCTTATTTTCATTCAACTTCACAAGGCCTTGCAGAAACATTAAACAGCATAGTTTTTAAAGATTTTTATTTATAAATTTCTCTTCGTTTTTAGACAAGAACAATAATTAATGATCTGGTGCGTATAATTATTAATGATTCTGAATTGCCCCTGATCCTTAATTCTTTGACTCAGGTAAAACTTTGACAATACAAATGAATAAAATACATTTGAACAATTAGAAAATAATGAAAAGCATTCAAGAATGACGTTTGACAAAGGCAGATAAGGGAATATTGTACTTGAAAAAATGAAAATTTATAGATCAGCTGCCGCTGATGTGATATATCATAGTTTATTAAGAAAATTGTGTACCAGTATATTGAGCCACTTTCAATTAATTTGGGGGCAAAAGGAAAATGGACTCTGCCTAATTAATAATGACAATGAAAGATGTTGATTCAATATAAGATGTTTATAAATTGTAAATGAGATAAAAACGTATAAAACTAAGAAAATGGGTCTACATTTGTTATACACATATAAACCTAGCAAAAGATTACAGAAATAAAACTATTGAAAAATATACACTCAACAACAAAGAGAAACAAAAAAAAATTATTTAACATAAAATGAGCTATGAAGAAGATATGAAAACAATGTGCCATTGAGCTGTATAAGGACAGTATGAATAAATGTAGCCATGAGCTTTGGAAAAACATAGAGCGCAGTTTAGAATCCCAATTTAGGTACTAGCTGCTGTACCGTGGGCAAGCTGCTTAATTTTTTAAGCTTTCGTTTCCTTTCCTGATAAAAACACCAAGATCTGCATGAAAGGTTGATATAATAATGTATTTAAAAGACTTAGCTCATTAGTGTATTAGCAAGGAGAAACTGATGTATGCATTCAATTTGTACCTACAGCAAGTTAGACTAACTGCTACTTTACTCATACATGATTGGACTCGGCTATCATTGTTACAATGATTTCTTTCTCTGAGTTTCTCAAGTTCAGTGCTTCTGAAACATATCAGATTAAAGAGTACATGCACATTAAAAGGGGGGTTAAAGATAGCCCAATAGCTATCTTGATTATTGTTGTTAAATAATTGTAACTACAATGACCATTTTAAGTGTTATCTAAAACTGTAACTCTTAAATGACAAAGGCTGGAAAAGGTAATTTACATAAAAATTAAAAATAACCTCCTCAAAATATTTTAATAAAATTTGTCTTATTTATACCTACACCATACAGGTGAGTTCTTACAATGAAAACATAATTTTTTAAAATTATTTTTATATTAAAAATGCTTCCAATTCAATGGATAACACAGTCTTCTTTTAACACTTTCCATGCACAAAAATTAACCTCTATCAAATGTATATTTTCTTCCTTTTCAATATATACTATCAGCTTTCAGAATTTTATTTGGTAAACAATTCTTAGGAATGCTATATCTAAAAAGTTACTTGTGAAAAAATTTGCTGAGAATGAAAAGAAGCATGATCATGTTATTTTTGTTTTGTTCATAATAACATATTGCATTAATCAAGGCTTTCCTCAGATTACTTGAAACTGGTTCAATTTCCTCTGGTCAAGGAGAAGAATATAAATGTGACACAATTGTATAATTGATTTTGTGATTCAAAAAGAGCTATTCGGTAAAGATAATTTATCAAGGTTGATGGAAATGGTAAAATGAGTATTTCCTTGGAATTTGGAGAATTTGGAAATGTTGAACTTACCAATGTACAATGTTACAATAATCGGACTTTTCCCACAAAAATGAACTAGCTCCTTAAAGCTTTCCTCATATTTGTAACTTTTAATTCAATTTAAATCTTCAACTTTATCTCATTTTGATTCTTTCATTAAAAATTAAACTGTGAAGGAAAAGCATTGGTATGTATATACCCCATAGAAAGAACATAATCAATTAATTAATCTTCACTGTTAGCCTTCCAAAATATATACACATTGCACATTTTGATTGTACCTTGAACATTGTTTACCAAAAGAATGCTTGCCGTCAGAAAATTGAAATAACAACAGTCCAGAATTTTATTAAAGGGCCAAGTGCCTTACTAGACTAATATACTAATAAAAATTTTATATACGTATATGTATACACACACACACACATAGATACACATATACATATATATGTATATATGCATTATTTCGGTTTATCCCTCATTTTTTTGTAGCTCCATGCAATTTCACTGTGTCTATAATAATAATATTGGAAAAATAATAACCTTCACAGCATCAGATGAAGTCTCTGGTGATATCACATCCACTCTGACATTTATACTGACTTCATTTATGACAGACGGAAGGTGATGAACAGGTCCAAGCAGGAGGTCACTTTGTGTCAAGACTGGTGTACAATCTGTCAAATGCAGTGACTATGCGTCTACTAATGAGGAATTAACTAGACAAAATGTTGCTATTTGACTGTTTTCATGCACTCCAAACCCCTTAAACAATGCTAATCAGGTGTTTATTAAGTGAAACCATTATGCCAAACGTGCTGCAAACTTCACCATATGTCAGAAAGGTTGTAACACATTATTCATCCATTTTAAAGCCAGATTAATAAGAGTCATTCCCTGAACTTTTCTTTCCTTAGCCTTTGGCTGTGTCTTGGAATCAAGGCTATACTTTTAATTTTTCCTTAAATGGACACAATTCTACAAAACTATTTTAAGTTAGACCATGCCTCTTGATGAAAAGCTCTTTTCATTATTTTATACTACAAATAAACTATATTAAGAAGGAGAGTAAAAAGAAATTTCAATTTAAGCAAAACAGATCAAACCAATAATGGTTTTATTTTTAATTTTTTGTTTTTTCCATAATGTTTTAAATACTGGAATAAAATAACTTAAAATCATTATTTTATAGAATTATATATTTTAGGCTAGAGGTAGACACATTGATTTTTCAGATCTTCACTTTGCAAATTAATTAGGAACAAGCAGGTAGTTACAAATAAATCCTAAACCAGCTATAATAGTACTTGAGATGTCTAAGGACTTTTATACAATATTATAATATAATATTTTATGAGCTAATATTTCCTTTGCATAAACAGAGATTATTTATGGGCTCCCCTGTAAATAATGAAAATAAATATAAAATGTCTTTCGTTTTTCTAAGACTAAAGTCAGTGTTTCCTTATTACATTTGAACCTTCTAGATGCTACAACAGTTATTTATGTACTCTATATTTTAACATTACATTTTCATTGTATGAGAAATTGTAAGTTATAATATCTCCCTTCCTATCTAGAAGCATCAACCTACAGACCATATGATCTTGAACAATTATGTATTCTATCACTTTTAAATTTGAAGTGAAATATTTTCCCTGCATGATTTTTGAGAGAATCAAATTAGAGTGATATATAATATATATATAGATTCACTTTTAAATACTTTAAAATTAACTGTAAAAATCAATATTAATATCTAACAAATGTTTAACATACATGCAAGCATTTTATAACGTCCACATGTCCACATGATGACTGACATTATTACCATACTCTCCTTTTGTCACCATCCGTACCATCTGACACATTCTACATGTGTAGACATTTCTACTATAGATCTCAGCTGGCTGAAACTACATGTTTATCATCCTTAAAAAGTAGTCCTTCTATCAAAGGTCACCTAAAATAATAGTGTATTATTTACAGAAGTCAGCAAATAACATTTTATTGGTGGTCTGTGCATACAGGAGATTTAGTGTCTAGATTAGCAGGCTCAGCTTCATTTTATGAGGCTGTTGAAATTCCCTGAAGAAAATTCACACTTTCTTGGAAATTTGCAAGACTCTTTTAGTTTCAAAAATGAAATTAAATGCCCGTTCTGTGGATTCTTCTAACAGTGTACCTCTTTGATCAGAATATTATCACTACTGCACAAAACATAAGTTCTGTGAGGATAAGAGACTATGATATGTATATGTAAGTATGGGGTGGGTAATATAGGCTTACTGTTGTGGCTATGCAAAACAGGGTTTAATCTTGTATTATTACTTATTTGTTAATTATTATGCTGTTTGTATTATTATTAGTTATCTTGCATTCTTACTTATGATTTATCTTTTAGGTAATAATAGCGGGTAACTTAACCTACTATTGCCCAACACTTATGTGCATGTGTAGTATATGTATATATACATATATGCACACACACATATATAATAGGTGATACACACATATACACACACACTGATACAGGTAAATATATAGTTAAAATGCAGTGAATATATCATTTAATATTATTATTATAAAATAAATAATATATACAATACTTAACCTGGAAAAGATCTGGCTCATAGTATGTGTTTAACATAAATATTCTTTAATAGTAGCTGACACAGTGGAGGAATGCCCATTTTTACAGCTGTTGGAAGAAAAACAGTATTTAGGTTGCAAACATCAAGCTAAGAGTACAGATTTCCTTCTGAGTTTGCTCACTCTTTTTGCCTGACCCTGACCAGAGGCACTCCTGCCTGGGCCAGATGCCTTCCCTCTCTCTAATAATGCAGACATTGAAGCATACCATAGGTAATGAAGATAATCAGAGACATGACAGGAAAACCTCTAGATAATTTATATTTTATGATGTAGCCTTTTAGAGGTGTGGGGTTTTAAAGGCAAATAAATATGAGAGTTCATCTAGTCTAAGCCTTTATACTGTACTAGTAGGGGGCACCCCATAAAAACTGGGATTATCTTCTGGAGGGTCACCCCTTGTAGTAGAGGTGCTAGATGAGTGTTCTAGAGAAACATCTGTATCAGTGAACCAACTGGCGTTGTTGTGAGAGGCTGCATTCGGCTTCAGTGAATTTTTCTGAACACACTTTCAATGTGTTTGCCCATTCATTAAGGTTGATTTACAAGCACATCTGCCTATATCACACTGAGTGGTCATCAGTTTTTGCATCTGTTAAAAAATGATACATAAACAATGCTAACTCTCTTGAAAGTTAGCAGAAACTTAGTGACCATTCAGATACTTTGGGTATAGAGCAAGAAAAGAAAGAGGCATTTGATTTTTAGAAGAGAGAAAATTGATAAAAATTTAGAAACCCAAACTTAAAATATATTGAAGTTTTATACCAAAAAGCAAATTTATTAAAAAAATAATTCCATATACATATATTAATAATCTCAGTGATATGGTAAAGACTAACTGTACAGACTTCATTCTGATCTACAGCTTCTATTTCCTCAGTTGCTATTTTAGTTTAATGTTGAGTTTTTCTTTTTCTTTTCAAATGTATAAAGAAATGTTGAGAACTTTAATGGGAGTAAAAAATGTAGCCAGTTGCTTATTATCCAATTTACCACTTTTTAGAGGCATTAAAATTGATATTAACACTTTATGACCTTCATGCTTCTAAAATTGAATATTTTTATAACACAACTGGAAATCATTATTTATAGATTTTGATAGAGTGAAGCTGAGTATTTTACAACTTAGACGCTCAAGTTTCAAACTCAGTTATCAATTTTCCTATCTGCATTTGAAAATTTTATCAGTGACACAAACTTGTTAACTAACGTTTACGGAAAACTATGGACCCTGGCTGGTGGCACAGTGGATAAGACTCCAGCCTGCAAACCCAAAGGTCGCTGATTAGATTCCCAGCCAGGACACATAACCAGGTTGTAAGCCAGGGCCATAGCTGGAGGCAGGTGAAAGGCAGCCATACATTGAAGTCTCTGCCCTCTCTGCTTCTCTCCCCTCCCTCTCTCTAAAAATAATAAGTAAAATCTCAAACTGAAAAATATGCATAGTTTATTTTAGCTATCAATATTAACAAATTACTATTTCAATTATTAATGTATATTCATCATGCAGAAGTCTAGACACAAAAATGTTAACATTAGCTGTAAGCTACATGTAAACTCAAGAGTAAACTTAAAATATTTTAATGGTTTACATTCTTTAAGTTTTATGTTTATACTAACCTGATTAAGAAATTACTGGGGCATATATTAACTTGGAAGGGAAAAAATTCACCAATGTGTAAAATTATACTTTCTGCTGCAAACATACCTGCTTGAATTGTTTCCATTTGCAATTTTCTGAAAAAGCTCTAGCAATGTAGTTATCAATGCAAATCATAAATGTTAAAAAACTGGACGGAAGCCAAATCCATCAACCACTCTAGAAGGCAACTTCCCACAGACCATCCCAGATGACAGTGCCTGGAACACCTTTAACTCCTCCATCAGAACCATTTAGCATGACTATGCTTCTGCACGGCTGGAATGTCTCAACCATTGTCAGAACCAGGCAAACAAATTTATGACGATGTTCCTGGGAATATGGAACTAATGCAGAGGGGATTTCTCTGTAGTTCTTCATTAACATTTTATTCATTACAACAAGGGAGTTTTAAGAGTTTCCTTTTAAGCAAATTAGGTCACTGCATAAAAAACACACAGCATGGAAATAGTGTGTTACTTCACAGAACAAAAGATGTGGTTAATAAATTATGATAATGGGATTAGCCACTTGCTAATATTGAAAGGCACATTTAACTAACTACTTTGGAATTAACTTATTGAGAGAATCTTTTTTTTTTTATGTATGCGTGTGTTCCTTGTGTTATACTTTCATGTATTTCATTTTTATTATTTTTATTTTTATTTATTTTTTGCCATTTTGTTCTCTGAGTATGTGTAGAGCTCTTAGATACTTTGAATCACTTAGATAGAAGTTACCAATTTTAAGCCTTAACTAAGAATAACCATGGGGGAAAGCAACCCAAGTAGACTACAGACAGAATCTGGAAGACTTTTTCTCATGAGAAGCCTTTCTCTTTTTCACATAAGTATTAAAAGATCCATTAAAAATTTTTCTTTCCAAAATACAGCCAAGCCAAGTTCTTGGTATACCTCTTCTGATGCAGAAGTAGTTTTTACTTTCTCATCATTTTTGAACATCCTTTGAAATGTTGAATGTTCTAGGTGAGAGCATGGACACTTAGTTTTTTTTATTGCTTTTAAAAAATGTTCTGCTCTCTTCAAAGTTCTTTCAATATCCACCTTACAAGTAGGAGAAAATGGAAGAGAATGAGGGATGCTAATTCATGTAAGGCAGCACTGTCTTGGCTTGAAGTCCTCAGAAAACGCTAAGATAAGGGGTAAGGAGCATGTGATCTTTCAGAGCATGCTGTTAGGACAGAAGAAGAGAAGAAGCAGGATGCCACAGGTGAATTCACTTGCTTCAGTTTACATGCCACTAAGTTAGAAATAGGACTCAACCATGCCATTATTTTATTATCTATTATGTTTGAAACAGTGATCTTTCATTGACTTTTAAGGGAGATGAAATTGAGACACCATGAATTCAAAGTACTTGGGCTATGTAGCAGAGGTAATAAGTAAAAACTAAGGTTTGTATCTAATTGCTATTGAAACATGACATGCCCTGGCTGATAGCACAGTGGATAAGGCACTGGCCTGCGAATTGCTGGTTTAATTCCCAGCCAGGGCACATAACCAGGTTGCAAGCCAGGTCTCCAGCCAGGTCTGTAGCTGGAGGCAGGTGAAAGGCAACCATACATTGATATTTCTCTCCCTCTCTGCCTCTTTCCCTTCCTCTCTCTCTGGAAATAATAAATAAAACCATTCAAAACGAAAAGAAACATAATGACAGTCCAATAAATATAATTTGTAAATTAAGTGCTTTACGCTTTTTGCAAAATATTAGAAATCACACATTTCAGAACGAAAATTTTAAGCACACTGTATTTAATTATTTTTTTTTAGTAAAGTATTCAATATTAGGTAAAAAAATGGCAGTTACACAAAGAAATTGATGTCTCTAGTACAAAGAGAGCATAGTCAATGGTTAGACTATCTGGTCTGGCAGAGGGAGAAAACAAACTCTTAAGAGATCCTCCCTTGGCCAAATGATGCTAGAAAAGCAAGCATTTGCTCAGCAAAATTTTACAGAGGTGGAGAACATGAGGCATTCCTTGTAGCTTATATTGTGCCTGACACATAGAAGGTCTTCAATATATGGTTTTGAGTCACTAATTTTAGGCAAAGCAGATGGCACAACCAAAACTCAGATGACAAATACCAAGGAATATGCAGGGTGAAGGGGTAGGAGAGGGCAACAGGAGGTTAGGATGAGAATGAAGAGTCAGGCAGGAGTTAGGCCATGGTGGCTTTTGTGAGTTTTAGGGAGTCTCTGTATTTTGAGACAATGGAAAGATAGTACCTTTCTCTCAGGGAGAGAGTACCATTTTAGAGCTTTGCTTTAAACAGGCCAATCTGTCTGCTTTCTGGAAATTAACATAGAGGGACAATAGGACTGGAGTCAAGGATACTTGTGAGGAAGATGCTATCTGCACAATTCTGGTGCAGATAACCTGAATAAAGACAATGGGAATTGAGTTAGAAGTGTGAAGATATCATTGATCATATTTGGAATCCAAATGAGAAATTTTAACTCAAATGTTAATCGTCACTGAGAGGAACAGAATGTTGATGGATTTGGCAACATGACTTCCATACATCTGTGGACCTTCATTCACAGGCTATACCAATGCACTTCAGTAATTACTATAATGGGAGAGTGATAGCATTTAAGGAGTCAGTCCTGATGATCTAGGTTTATGAGTTGCATATCTAGATGCATAGTAGTCTACCATTTGAATTAAAGCACACATATAATGATTCCAGATTTGAAAGTCAAAAACATAACCTCTGAGAACACTTATGAAATCATAAACATTGTGGAAAGGATTGAACATGCATGTGAACTTCGGCTAAGTGTTGAATAAAATTAAAATAATGTTAAAATAGGAAGAAATGAACAATTTATAATGCCTGTTTCTCTAAACAGGGAATAGAAAGCCTTTTTAGCCCAGTGCTATACATCTCTCAGGTACTAAGCATTAATCACACTTCTGTCCCACTTTTCCCAAACAAAGCCTCACCATCTCTGGTCTCAAGGTTTTAGAAAACTATTCATAATCATTTGTTACTGATTTTAAACTTGTTTGGCATCCTTGGTCTTTGCTATATCAAATATGTAACAACTAAGGAAAATAATCACTCAATACTATTTTTGGTCACATAATAATGCATAAAGTTTTTATTACCATAGGTAGGAATGTGTGTATATATGTATATACATACTATCCATACACAAATATCCCTGTTTTAAAGTGTATAGATACATACATGTAAACACATGTACACATATATGTACAGGTATGTACACACATAAATATATATGCACACACATATATATATATACACATAGAAAAATGAAAATGTGTGTTGCATTCTCATATATGTATCCGTATATATACATACATATATATATACATACATACATATATATATATATATATATATATCCATATACTTGAAAACACTCTTTAAAAATAAATGGTATCCATGCTTAGAAACACCTTAATGCAGAACCACTTCATAACAAAAGCACAGATCTTGTACAACAAATAAGGCAGATACAAATTAATTTGACAACAATCCAGGACTAATAATTCTATTGAGATCATGTATTTCTTCAATAAATTCCTCCTTTTCTCCCACCTCCTCTGCTGTTTTCCTGACCCCCAACTATTTCAAACGCAGGGCAAAAACAGCTACTCAAATGGGAGAAATCCTACAAAATCATGCAAGCATACAAAACAGATAGCAGGGCTACAGGCCCCATCAATTACACTCTTCCTGCCTCTTAAATAAATCAACCTCACTTGCAGGTTAACTGACTTTTGTGAAAAAAGTCCCTTGAACTGAGGCTATTCTTGACAAGTAGAGCAAATAAAATTTAAAATATTACTAAAATAACAAAAGCTAACACTGCTTTCTGTAATCTCAATTTTCTACTTTCATGTAAATGTGCTTTTCATCTTAATTGTCTGGATTGACACAGCCAAAGACAAAGAACCAAACTTACAGGTCTGGCTCCTATCAGCTTTATTAGAAAATGGACTTTATTGCCCAGGACAAAAAAAAAAAAAAAAAAAAAAAAGATTTGTTGAAGAAAAAGGGTGGAACAAAAGAACCCAACATAGTAAAATGTTACGAAGCCTTATCATTAACAGAAAGAGTCACCTAAGAAACAGGAATACAGAAACAATATTTGGAAGAGCTGATCATCAGAGACTAAGCACCTGCCCTTTCTATCTTACCTTCTTCCTTGTTTTACACAGTAAACTTAATTGTCAGCCTGGTTCTTTCTATTGTTGTTTAAAATATAAGCGGGAAGCCCTGGCTGGTAGCACAGTGGATAAGGTGCCGGCCTGAGAACCCAAAGGTCGCAGGTTCGATTCCCCAGCCAGGGTACATAACCAGGTTGCAACCAGGTCTCCAGTCAAGTCTGTGGCTGGAGGCAGGTGAAACGCAACCATACATTGATGTCTCTCTCCCTCTCTGCCGCTCTCCCTTCCCCTCTTTCTAAAAATAATGAAATAAAATCTTTTAAATAAATAAAATATAAGTAGCCTGCATTAAGTTTAAATAACAAAATCCTCAGATAAATTTTGTCATAGGAAATATTTTCCATTGATAATACACAAAAAATCCAAGCATACACATAATAAAATAACAAATGTGTAAGTGGACTTATTTTAAATAAATTTAAAAAATGGTACTAGGAGGGGAAAATAATCCTCAAATTATTCATGTCTAAATCCAAATTTTAACCTTTTAAAATTTTCAAAAATGTCTTTCAACTCAGAAATTGGTCATTTGGTAGTTTCATATTCATTATGTGGATGTTAGACTTTCCTTCTTTATTTCATTTTTGTTTGCAGTTAAACAGATTTCAAGCAACTTATCATCTCAAGTATTGAAAAGCTTATATACTTTAATAAATGTAGATCTATGGATTTGGTGACTTCACTGATGCTACACATTCTCTTCCTCTTCTCACTCTCCATTGCTCGGTTCTCCCTTCCCCATGCTGACTTAACTCTGAGAAGGGCTTACCTGTATGTTGTTCCACAAAAAAATATACCAGCAACTTAAGAGCTTCTCTCTTTCCCTCAATAAATATACAGCCTTAGCTGTGATTGAAGCATATGTCCATACGTAAACCAACCACTTTGGCAAAATGAATATGATTGATGAATTAACCAGGCCTAGAGGTTGTTTCAACTCCTGGAACCAAGCACAGAATGAGCTCCCTTCAACTTTCATGGCCAGAAGCTGGGAAAGTAGGGGTTTCCCATGCTATATCTGAGTGAAATCAGAACATTGGACAACTACAAAATCAAGTTGAATGGAAGTCTGACAAGTATGGAATTAAAGAAGCCATATTATCCAGACTGATAGAATGGGTGCAGATGTGTAGCGGGCTAGTCCCACACCCACTAGTGGTGTATAAAAATTCAGGAGAGATATCTCAGATCCCCCAGTCCAGGCTTCCATCTCCAGAAGTCCCCACAACTTCTGGTTGCAGAAACCAGCAGGGACTGAGTCGATGGAAGAAACTTCTGGAGACCTAAGAACTTCCTTTTACAGAACCCACACATGGACTCACCTACTCAGACTGACTCATTTTCTCTGATCTCCAGCACCAGGATAGCAACTTGAAAGGCATCAGTGGCATAAAAGGGGAAATTGAAGTGTCTGGCATAAAGGTGAGCAGAGGCCTTTTCTAAACCCTTCCCCCATTGAGCCAGCAAGCTGGTGCCACATCTGAGACTCCATCAACCTGGTTCACTCTCTTTGACCCACCTTGGAGATCCCCAGAGACTCTGCTCCACCCAACTTATGGGTCCTCCCCGAAGCTGCTTTTCTATATGAACAGCTGGTCTTGCTTTCTGTTTCACAGCTTTCTAAACACTATCAAACAAGTAACAGCTTGTCTCAGTGAGCTCCAGATCGGGCACTAGCAGGAGCCAGTCTAGATTCACAGCATGGCGTCACCTAGGAATCTCCAAGCTCAGCACAACTAGCAGCATCTCAGATGCTTTATGGCTCAGGCAGGGTGGCTCCAGGCAAAAACACAGGTTGAGGCTGGCACTGGCCTACATCACACAGGAAACCCTAAAGCTAGGTCACCCAGTGGACAGCCACAGACCACATCAGAGCACCCTGCCCCTGCACAGCTGATCTTCCATGGTCAGTGGTCACAGACAGGCCTTGTAGCTGACTGGCCTGAGTAAATCCCTCCCATTGATCTGCCAGCAACAACTAAGCCACACTACCAAGAACAAAGTCAAATCAGCTCTCCCTAATACATAGAAACCAACAGAGAAATGGCCAAAATGAGGAGACAAGGAAACATGTGCTAAATGAAAGAACAGATCAAACTTCAGGGAAAGCGCCAAATGAAATAGAGATAAGCAATCTATCAGATGCAGAGTTTAAAACACTGGTTATAGGAATGCCTAAGGAACTCAGTGAAGAGCTCAACAGCATAAAAAGATCCAGTCAGAAAAAAAAGAATGTACTAAATTAAATAAAGAACAATTTATAGGGAAACAACAGGTAACACTGGCTCTAAGAAAATACTGAGGGTGTTATGCCCAAAAAGATTATTGTGATATTAACCCTTGTGACACTTTTCTAGTACTCAAGACAAGATTAAAAAAAAAAAGTTAATCCCATGCTAGCAATGTCTGAGTACATCCATAGTTACTCATTTGATGGGCCTTCCAACTGTGTTTTACATAATCATCAATAATAATGGATTTAAATAGCAGAGGAAATAAAAATCCTAGTCAAGATCAATAGAATAAGTAATGATGTATGTAATATAGAGCATGCTGGCCTTCAAAGCTACTTATAAGGAACTTCTTCTTAGTAAATTCAGTAAAACATCATAATGCAGAAAATATATAGACATTGGTAACCCTAATGTTAATATTGCTACTACATGAACTCCATTCTACCCAGGCTGTCTTCTGAAGTCATAAACCACCTTCAGTATTGAATTATAGTCTCTGTAGCATATTGAAGTAATATGAATTTTAAATTATACATGTGTGCAATTATGTTGCTCAATAAAATTTTGATGTTTTTAAAATTCACATTTGAATGAAAATGAAAGAATCAAATAGAAAAATAAAGACATTTTGCTTTCCCCTCCTCCTTTGAAATCCATTAAAAATAGCAAAAGCACCACATTACAGAAAGGTGACTGCACAAACATATCCCATGAATGATCTTAATAGGATCAACGAAGTGCCTAAAAATAAATCAAAGAAGGAAGATCTAAGACTTCTATGGCAAAAAGTATGCATCTTTTATGACAGACAAGCAAAGAAGTTTCAACAAAAGGTAGCTATGCCCTGACTGTGAATGAGAAAATACAAAATTATATAAAATAAGAATGCTTGACTAATTAACCATTAAGTTAGTGTCATCCCAGTTCAAATCTATTTTGTTGCATATATAAATCTATAGCATAACTGTCAAAGTTATATTTGAAAGTACATTTGAAAAAAAAGATAAAAATTTTCCACTGTATTTCAAACAAATTAAACATGTATGGCACTTAAAATATGATAATTATGTAAGACTAGGCAATGATAAAATATGAAACACAAGAACACAGGCAGTGATGTCTGGGAACTTGGAATATGATAAAGGTCTAATTTCAAACCAGCTATATAAGACTACACAAGACTACCTGACAAAAGTGTATGTACAATTCTGTGCTTAATAAATAATATTTCCTTCTCTTTTATTTTCATTCTTTGCTGTTCATAAAATTTCAATCTCAGTTTAATGGGAATAAAAGCCAGAAAAACTAAACTTCTTGTAATTTTATAACTTACAAAAATTGTAATATTTTTGTCAACTTTGAGTTTATGATGCATCCCAACAAAATATATGAAAACCTTGGGAATGAGAAATAAACACTTTTCTTAAGTTCTAAGTGCCATTAGCAGGCACCATACAAATCATACTTGTTCTAGGCAAGAAACTTTAAAGGATAACTGTTCACAAATGAATCTGTTTTTCTTTTACTAATTAATAAAAACCATGCTGTGACTAACTGGGGATAATGTACTAATAAGAAAAATCAATAAATTTATACTGTGGGTCAAAGTAATTGGTGGTACAGAACAGAAAATGATGTATCATTCATTGATCCTTTAGTGATTTTCTAACTATAAAAGAAGAAAAAGCTAATTGCTTCTGCAGGTATCTGAAAATAATAAGATTAAAACAAACTAATTACATGTTCTTGAATAATGACTTACTTTGATGAAAGTAAGTTGAGGAAAGTCATACTGTGATTCAGGCAAAGAAATATTAGATTTTACTAATTATAATATAATCCTAAAGAAGCTTACATAAAAACAGCAAACATTTTTAAACATTTAAACAGAAATATCTAGCACATTTCCCCATGCTATGCAAGATAAACTGAAATCCAAAGATGTTTGCATATATGAGATTGAAACTTCAAATTTACCAGGTACAAGGGAAAAATAAAAGTTTACCACCTTTTTCTAATAGAAATAGCTTAAAAGAAGTTTTACAATATAAATATTGACTTCAAAGAAAGTTCCAGAAATAAAATATCACAAGCTAATAGTCTTGAAGATTCATTTATGTAAATACTATTTCCACTTTAGATTTACAGACATATCATATAATCTAACTACTTAGCTTTCATCATAACACATTTAATTTGCATTTTCTCTCATAAAAATATTTTAGAATGGATACTAAAAGCTATATAGCTATAGAATTTGACCTAGCTTTTTTTTGCTTGAAAGCCTTTGTATTTTCCATGATTACTTGACTGTCTATATTTCTCTTCCCACAAAATTCAACACATGAATAGGTCAATTCAAGTTGATGTCCATTTCTCTCAGCTGTAACATTCAATACTACTACTACTACCCAGTAATACCTTATATTCAGAGTCACAAAGTGGATTAGAGCCAATGTAATTATTGCATCTGGCACACAAAATGGACTTATAATTTGTTTGCTGTGTAACTGGTAGACTTATTAACTTTTAAAGTTACACACTTTCTCTGCTTCTTAAGAACAGTCAGATTCTTCTCCCAGGCACAGAATGTGCGGTGAAGGTAGACAGCTTCCTGCCTCATTCATGAAGGATCTCCCTTGAGACTTTTCATGGACTCCCAACTTCTTTATAACTGCACGGACCACAGGAACAGGGAATGGGCTAAGGGCAATATACAAATTCTCTCCTCTTATGCTGTATAGTTGGTTAGGAAATACATTACCAAATCAAGTCAAATCAAAGGAAAAAAACATAGAGTCTCATAAGGATTTTCCATAACACAAGAATGTTCCTGAAAAAAACAGACTAAACTTATTCTCTGAAAAAATTATCCACTAGTCACAGTATATTACAACTCATAACTCCACTTAAAAAGGAGGAAGGGTAAAAGAAAATCAAAGAAATGGTGAGATAAAAAATAAATACCTAAACTAAACCAAAAATGAACTACAACCTCAGAGGGAAATGACCAGTTCAGATAAATACTGAAGAAAAAATTAAAGTCATTTGAACACTTGATAGTATCAAAAAACAAACAAACAAACAAACAAAAACCCATGAATGCACAGCTCATACTGAGATACGCTCATAGAATTCAAATAACCCAGGTGAAAGACCTGGACAAAAAACTATGAGACTCAGAGAGAACAGGCTGACAGCTGAGGGGCCAGCTTGGGAGTGGAGGGATCCAACAAAAAGGAAAAAAGAAAACAACCCATGGACACAGACAGTAGTGTGGTGACTACAGGGAAAAGGTGGCAGTGGAATATGGTATAACAGTGGTAAAGGGTAATGAAAAAAAACACCAAAAATATTTAAAGTTTTAAAACCTACGAGGAATAACAGATATAGATGAAAAGAAGAAGAGAGCCCATCCAGGCGAGATAATATTTGTGATGAAAAGTAAGAATAAATAGATGAAAAGCAATTACCTGTAACAAAATATTTCAGCTCTGCAAAGAGCTAGAAAAATGGTCCCCCACCGACTTGGTCAGTCAATGAAAGGAATTCACATCTGGAAACTACTAAGAAACTATGGAATTCAAACAACAAAGAATAAACAACTACAAAAGATCAAATTTTAAAATACCTGAAAAGAATAAATGTAAACCAACTTCATATTTCTATGAAAACCAAATTCTATTAAAAAAATTTTATGATCCAAGATTCATATGTCTAAATGTCCTTGGATGAATATTCTCTGGCTTGGAGAATATGGTAACAAAATCTTATTGCTACCTGAGTTATTTTTCCTGCTCTCTTTGCAATCAACTTTATCACCTTTCATTTTCTGGCAATTGTAAACATTTTTACTAAATCATATGATATCATACTTAGATCTTAGGTATTACTCTAAAATTTATTTAATCAAAGTGATTACATAAATTGGTCAAAATAGTAGATGGTATTTACATAATGATTTTATTATATGTTCATTTGACATATAAAATGTTCACATGACATTTTTTAAAGGCCCATGCAATGGTTCAATTTTGCAACTCAGCAAGACAAAGTTGAGCTTCACCCTCTCTGCAATCTGATTTATTTTAGGGGAGGTACATATTAAAAATTCCCATTATCTATTACATAGTATGAACTTAAAGTTCTAGGGGAAAGGTTATCTACTTATCTACATATTGTGAGTTCTTACCAGGATGACCTGCCAGGAGTTCAACTTGCAAAAGGAGAAAATTACTCTCTTGGCAAAAAATGAAAGGAGTTTATTACTAATGAGTGGAACCTGAGATTGGGATTATTTCTCCCAAACAAGAGGTGAAATGCAGGTAGCCCAGTTTTGTACAGGGAATGAGTCTCTATTCATGACATTCAACAAGAGTTATGGATACTCTGATAGAGTGGAAATAGCAAAATAAGGAGCATCATTTTTTTGTTTTTCTGTGAGTTTATTCTCCAGCGGTGATGACAGACAACAGACAGAAAGTTAAAACATTGGATGGAGTGTGTGTCACAACAAAGTTATTATTTACAGATCAGTAGGGAAACTACCAGGTACAGCATCCAACCCAAGAATGCGAGTCCCTGAAGAGAATTGGGATTTCGGAAGCTGCCTTTACCCAGCCTCTGACTTGGAACTCGATGCTGTTAATTGTATGTTAAGGTGTATAAACTGGGTCAGTTAATTCAATCATGGGGCAGAGAAAGTTAGAAAAAAAACTATTTTATCTCACTTGTCCTGGGCTGTTATTTCCTGATTTGTTCGTTGGTTGTCTTTTAAAAATATCGTTTTATGAGGTATGATCAACATACAAAAAGCTATACAAAATTCAATGTATATGCCTTCATGAGTTTGGAGTTAGTGTATACCCATGAAACTGTCATCATAATCTATGCCATAAGCATTTCTATCACCTCCAAAAGTTTCTTTCCATCATTGTTGTTGTTATTATTATTAGTAGTAGTAGTAGCAGCTTTGGGTGAAGTTGAATTTAGAATCTACACAATAACTTACAGAATGCATTTCTGTATAATGTATATTATTTTTCTCCTCATTTTCAATTTGTATGAATTTTTAAAATATATATTCAACTGAAAGGGATATGTTATAATTTAAGAATAATTGACAGTGGGGCAGGAAATCAACAGTATAGTTGACCCTTGATCAGTGTAGAAGTTAGCGGTACTAACTTCTTTGTCTGATCCCTGCACAAAAACCTTCATATGACTTTTGACCCCCCAAAGCATAATTAAAGACATCCTCAGTATCATCGGGGATTGGTTCTCCCTATCCTCTTCTGCTCCTAGTCAGCACTCCTCAGTAGCCACTGTCCTGGTTTACCAGTGTGTACTTGAGTGATTCAGAGGCCAGTTGTCCACAGTGCGTAAGAGTGCACTGAAAAGTGATGCTATGGAGAGCAGCAACATTTGAGAAGGCTTATATTTTTCACATTTAATACATCCAGCAGTAGGTTGAGTAGGGGAAATGTTATACCAATTCAGTATTGGAATCTGGAGTCCTAAATATGATGATTATTGCCCACATGAGCAAATTATTATTCAGCATGGCTTAGAGTTGTCACTTACACCGCATATATTTTATATAGACTTTTTTGGGAGCAAACACTTGTTCATGTCTTTCCAAATGATTTACAAACTTGCTTTTAGCAAAGCACAGCACTATTTTTTGTGTCACTCGCTTTTAGCTTCATTTTATTTTCACAAACACTTATGATCAATGATATGTTACCTATAGTCAGCACAGGCCAGCAAATCTACACATAATGACTATATATACATATACAATCATAACTGAGCTATTGATATCACTAGATTGTGAGTGTTTTAAAACTTACTGCCATAGTACAGCACAGGTTACTTTCTTCATCTGCTTTTATTGCTCAGCTTCTGTAATAACAATCAGTTTTTTTGCAGGTGGAAATGCCTTTTAGTTTGCATAATTCTGTACTGCAATATTGCACTATTTTCAAATATATGAAACTTTTATTTAAGACAAATAGGTGATAAAATATTTTAAAAGGTTTTCTTGTATTGCTGCCATAATGCTTTGTTACAAAACAAACAATAAAAGGCATCATCATTAACACTAAAAAAAGCACCATAAGGTTAACATGTTTGCTTTTACTGTGATATATTTACTGTACATGATTTGGCATCATAACAGTAAAAAGCAAATGGAAACTAAAATAATGAAGAGTTTCCTCCAGTCTCATCAAGGACCAAACCAAACAAAGCATAAAGTTTCATAACACCTTTGCTAAAATTGCTTACTTTGTTGTCAAATTAATAAGCGTTGAAAATGACTAAAAAGATGAAATATATAGACATTTCCTCTAATGCCTTTTTTTCACAAAAAGCAAAGATTAGGAAGTACTTATTCACAACATTTTCAGATATATATTACAGAGTTCTATTTTTCATGGTGTGTATAGTTATTAACTCTCAGAAATGTGAGCTTTTGTCCCCAAGGTAAAAGAGAACAAAAAGTTAAATATGAACCTAGCAGTCAGTATTTCTGATATAATAAAGATAATTCAGGTGAACAAACAGTTAAAATAAATGAATGACTGACTGGATAATAACTGCTGGAAGTTGGTGAATTTAACACCTTAGGGCCTTTGTCTTGTGCAATAGCTATGCAGCTCCTGTCTTACATGTTGTCAGAGTTTCCCGCAGGGTGAAACTTTAAGCGTCTTTAATATGAACTTGCTTGACAGCCCACACTTTATTTGTTCTCATATCTTCCCTGCCCAATTTTCCCACTTCCTCAGCAGTTCTTCTTAAACTTCATCTCAAACCTGCTCCAGGAAAATACAAACTAAGACAATGTGTGAGAAGCATAGACATTGGAAGGATAAAGAAAGTCGGAAGGCCCTACATCTATGCAAAAGGCATGGAGTTAAAAAAAAATGATTCACACAAATTTAAATAGTTCAGTCTGACTGGAAATTTAGAGTTGGCTCGTGGTGAGACATGAAGGTAGAGAATTTAGGTGGAGGCAAAATAATATTCTTTCATATTTCATAGAAATTTTAATTTGATGGGAAAGAGAAGTATTAATTTTAATAATTTTATACATTATTATACATTATAAAAATATATTGCTTTATGAGGTATCAAACCTAAGAAAATGATTTCAAATTTCCTCCTCATACTATAACTCCTTATTTTCTACTAATCATGAGTAAAAGACATGGTTTCTTTCTTTTTTTTCTTGCCCTGTCTGCTACATTATGACCATATTAGGTCTCAGTGGCGAGTAGGTCAATATACCTGTCTATAGTTCAACACTGTCAATATAGAAAGATATACAGCATTTATCTACATTCTGAAGAGCATTTATTTTTATTTTCGAATAACACACCACTTCACATATCCAAAACTTTTTCCTCCATATTTTCCTTAATTGTAACATATTTAGAAACATGTTAAGTAGAGAAACATGATGAAATTGAGAGAAAACACATTTCTAAAATAGATTTTATTATAATTCTTTGATTTTAGGAAGGAAAATGTCCTTGAAAGAAATGATGTTTTCAATTCAATACATATGAAAATGTACTCAAGTTGAAAAAAATTGAATAAAATGTGATCATAGTTTTCTAAGATTTCACAACTGTGTGGGTTGTGGGGAGAGGTAATATAAATTTGAAAATGGGAGAAAAAAGATTTCACTGTGAGAAGAGTGAAATGAAATTGTAGTTATTTATCATACAAAAATGATGAGCTGAAATTTTCTGAGCCACTAAGATGCTATAAATCTGTGAAAGAGGCAAAAGTGAGGGGCACCTGCTGTTCTTGTTTTTGTTTGAGGGTAGCACCTGCCTATCCTTCATTCAAGAACTCTGAGTTGTGAACTGACTCAATTATATAAAATTGAGAAAAGAGCCATGAATCTCTCCTATGGTGTCTGAAGCCTTCTGTTTGCCAAAAGTAGAAGGTATATTTAATTACTTATTTTATTTTGGTTGTTGTATAAATCAAATGAGTCCTTTGTACTTCACCTGTCAGATTCATTCTTGGGAATCTCATAATCTAGTGGCCATAACCCAGTGTCAGTTCTCCCCTGAGATGTCATTGTTAAATCACAGTGTTAATTCATTCCCTGAGATATGATTGTCAAGCCTGTCCTGATGCCACTATACCTTTTAGTCTATGACAACTGGCGTTTCCATTAAGGTTAAGAAACCATGCCAGTTCTAACTTATCAGGTGAGTTTTCTCTGTCAAGCAAGAACAGCAAGAAATTATTCTTAGAAGTTCTTTCTCCAGTTGAGGTCTCACTGGGAATTTATTTCTATCCAACAAGCTGCTAATTAAAAAACAAGTAAGCCTCTGAACAATAAGTCAGTATTAGAGCCTAGATGTTGGAGCCTAGATGTTGGAGCCTATACAAATAGGTGGAGAAAGAAACATTCTAAATAAGCATAACTGCAAGTAATATCTATAGTTCTTAAATTATTTTAAAAGACAGGGTGGAGTAGAGCTATACATAGATTCAAGGGCAGGAGCTAATGTACAATGGTTGGTGAATAAGGGAGATGGGGAAGGAAACCATCGATGGACAGTCTGTAATGGCCCAGAGTCTGAAAATAGTTATTTATGTATTTATGTTATGCAAATTCTTACCTATAGGTATGCACCAGGAATTACATATGCATGTGCGGGTGAATTTTAGGTTTTTTAAAAATGATAAAATTGTCAGGAAAACCTAACTAAGTATGTTTGTTATTTGCCTTTTCTATCATCCTGCTGGCACCAAAAAGTGGGTTTAAACACAAAGTATCCATGGACACAGAGAGCGACATATTGACTCAACAAATATTTGTTGAGTTCCTATCATGTGCCAGGCCCTTCTCCCAGGCTCTGACAAGGCAGCAATAAAAGCAGTAAAAATGATAAAACAATAAGGATGCATATTATCATTAAAATTGCCTGAGTGGTTAAGGATATTTATAGTTGAAAAAACATGACCATTCCCTGACAAAGGCTAGACTCCCCTACCAGCACTCCTAATATGGTTCTACACTGTTGAACTCCAGGCAGACTGATTATACTGGGCCCTTCCATTGGGACAGGCCATAGTTAGCAATATTTCTTCATTATAATAGACCTTCATACTTATTAAACAATTTTAAAAAGGTTTCCAATTACAGTTCACATACAAGGTTGTATTAATTTCAGGTATACAAATAGTGATTAGACACTTACGTAACTTACAAAGTGATCACCCCATTGACATTTATTCTTGATTTGGATTTATTTCCTGTCTTTCCCTTGGTCCTGCATTGAATGATCTCCTGCAAACCAGTGTCAAAATTTACTTCCCATTGTGAAATAATGGGATAATTTCTTCGCCATTCATTGGCCTTCGCACATACCTGTGTATCTAACACTGTGCCAATTGCTCTGTAGAAGAGTACAACAGCTACTGCTAAAACAGGAAAAACACACATCCTGTGAGGTGGAAGTGCTTTCTTGTGACATATGGTATATGCTTTGTGACAGAGCATAGTGTATGTGTATGATGTGTGCAGATAACAGGGGGCAAAAGTGTGGGTGATGTTTCTCATGATTATATCTAGTGACAAGCTTTGAGACTCATTTTAGTGCCCAAGGGAAGAAGAATTTTGTAGATCGAATAATGATCCCACTGAACCAGGGGTCTCTTGAGACTAGCCTAGGGTCAATTTACACTCCTCCTGCCACTGGAAAATAAAACAAACAAAAAATAGAATTATTATGATGGCTCAGTAAGATTCTGTCTATCCTAGGAAAATAATGTAAATGTTTCCATGGTAAATTTCAGAAAGATTTTGGATTGCCAGCTGAGGTTTTCTTTGGAATATCTCATTTCATAATCATGAAAGAAGAGGCAGTCTACCGCAATTCAGTTACCTTCAATTGATCAAACATTATAATTTGCATACATCGCCTCTCACTAATTCATATAATGGCTCTATTAAATTACAAGTAGCTTGTTCACCACAATGTTGCCATTACACATTTACTCTTACATTTATTCATTTGCCCATTCCACAATCATCTCTTTATACAGATTACCAAGCAAAGGTAAGTGTTAGTTTATACAAAGATAAATTCCTGCCCTCCACAAATTTACAAAGTTTAGTGGTAAAAGGATAAATTAGAAAACTGTTAAAATTTGGTAAGGAATATATTAGAGGATAGGCTAGTGTATAATCTGATAGATATCAGGCAGAAATGGAAGTGATCTTAAGTTATAGTGAAAAATTTGTTGAAGATCAAGCATAAGACTTACTGCAGAGAATATCTCCATAGCAGAAATGTGTAAATATTTAGAGGTAAAACAGCAAAGCATACTTTAGACATTACACAACCTCCAGAGTGAAGAATGCACACAGTGTATAGGTATGCTCATCTGTATACACTCTTGTACATATGACATGGTGCTCAAAAAATAATATGGGGACTAAAGAAAAGGCAAATATGAAGCCCCTGAAGACAAACTTTCTATCTGCAGTATTCTTTTGAATTCATGCCATGTCTTTAGGAAAACTCTCTATCATAGACATATATTATATATGAAACATTAATGTATAAACAGTCATTCAAAATTAGCAATGCATATTTATCAAATTACCTCTCACACAAGAAAGTGCCTGGTTCTGAAGGAAAGAGGCACACAGCAGGTAGTCTGATTGGAGGAAGAGAAAGAACATTAAGAATGTTCTAGTGAATGAACTACACGTATTCCAAGGAAGTCAATGAGAATGGGGTATTGCCTAAATAGGTAACAGTGGACTCTGGCTGGCTAGAATTTGGTGATGAAAAAATGGAATAAGACAAGAGTAGTTGTGTTTTTATTACTGGATTTGAGCCTGACTGTAACTAAGTCCCCAAAAGATATGTTGTTTTGGTAGTTTATTCCCACAGAGCTATTGTGACAAAATTCATCTATAGTGTCATGAAAAGCAAAGAGAGAATTTGCACTAATTTAGGAGAAAAATACTTTGCAATGCATGACTTTCTAATGATCTATAATTTTGCAATTTTGTCTTATACAAATATTTCATTTTTGTTCAAATGCTTTTACAAACATTTTAATGTCCTAATTTATCTTTTTTTTTTAATTTTTAAAAATGATTTTCATCATTACATTTAGAGAAAGGGGAAGAGATGGAGGAAGAAAGGAGAGAAACATCATTGTATGGTTGCCTTTCACCCGCCTCTGGCTGGGGACCTGGCTGGAGACCTGTGACCCGGTGCTCAATCCACTGATCCACACCAGCCAGGGCTATAATGTCCTAATTCTTAATTGAAGAAATGCACAGACCCATATATTTGAAATTCAAGTTGAAAATATCATGAGTTTCCAGGCCTAAATTTATCATCTCTCCTCAATGGACCAGCAGTTAATCAAAGCATCCTTAACACTTTTATTAACTCACTTCAGGTTCTCTTTTAAGAAGACAGCTTTTAATTGTCGGTAATAATGGTTTTTCTCTTTATAAACCACACAGCAATCCGTGAATAAATTTGATTACAATCTTTTCAATCCCCATATTATGTTTTAAATGCCAGCAGAGTCCATCACAGTATTAACATTCCTGCTCCTTCCTATAATGCTGAAATATTCCCACATAAGAAATGATTTCTCCTTCCTACCACATGGCCTTAGTCACAAATTGATAGTTTCTGCAGTGCACACGATTAGCTTGAGAATTTCAAGCTCCTATAAGAAATAGACCCCAAAACGATGTCTTAAAAACAGTAGTTCATTTTTTAATGTAACAATTCAAAAGACAAGCCAGCATCTTGCCTACATATGTGATTCATGGACTTGTGGCTTCAACACTCCCAGAAAATTACTATAGGCATAGAGAAAATCAGAGAAATTTCCCCTGGCGAAAAATGTATCTTTCAGAGCCTGTCCAGAAGCATTTTGCTATTGCAGACTGACAGTGACTTCTTTGGTTCTCACAATTTCCCCTTTGCCCAACTAGAGTTTTAATGATATTTTGTTGCCCCTGGTTGACAACTGTACATTGAATATTTGAGAGTATAGTGGGGCTGAAGGTATAAGGATAGGAGTAAATAAGAAGTGTTTTTGACTAGCTCAAGAAGACCAGTTTAGACCTGATGATGAAAACTCCAGTGCCTGAAACTGAACTAGGTTCATAGAGCTAGTGGAATTTCAGATTCTGTGCTTTGGAGAAAGATTATTTGCTCTGTGTGGAAAGTATAGTTTGCACAGATCTGTGTGAGAAAGTGTGACAGATTGCTAACTCCTTTCCAAGATTAGAGATTCTTCCTCCTTCCTGGGTACACAAGTGGAAGACAGTTCCTATCACCCCCTGTATGGAGTGTAGCCATGAAGTTGTCAGTGAGACACAAATGAAAGAAATATGTGCCTGTTCCATTGGCCAAATCTTTGGTCACTGCTAGAGTCACAAGATTAGAGGATTCTAGTTTCCTAAAGAATTATGTGGAGGAAAGCTTCTCACCCATTGTTGACACCAATTTCAACTAAATGATTAAATATAGTAAAGTCCCATTGTATGAATCCACTCACATTGTGTAACTTACCTAAACCAGTAATAGACATAAAAGCAAGAAGTTACAAAAGATATTAGCAGTAAAATGCATTAGAAAATAGGATCCAATATGCATAGAAGGAGAAAAGAAATCACATTTCCTTTTAACATTCCTTAGTAAGGTTTACTAAGTTGCCTAACAATGTCTTTAAGAAGGACATTAAAGCCCACTTCCTTTGACTCCTACTTCCTACCACAGCCTCTTCCTACCTCGTATTCTTATTAGTTATAATATGACCCATACTGGATTTTTTTTTTCAATTCCATATATGTGATGTGCCCCCCCACCAATCACAACCTAAATAGCTATTTTCTTTGCCTGAAATGTCATGTTCTTAGTTTTCCCAGTCACTACTCAAATGTTATGTTCTAACTTAATGTCACTTCCCTCAAGAAGGAAGTAATAAGCCCCAGGTCATTAGACTGGAGCAGACCTCTATGAGGCAAGATACCACAGCACCAGCTCTACATTCTTTCATTTAAAAAGTGCTTACTAACTCTCTCCTGCATACCAGTCATGATACGTGGGGTTGGGGATACTTGAGAGTATGATGTAATAGGTGGGGTGCCCACTTCCTGGAGTTTAAATCAATGAGGATGGTAAAGGGATGATAATAGTCTCACTAAAGATATTAATTTTAGATATTTTGATCTTAAAGAAAGCTTGATGGGAACACATAAAGTACACTGTTTTAAAAAGATGTTTTAACAAAGAAAATATTAATGGAGATAAGATTAGGATGAGGAGGAATATTTAAGAAATGTGTAAAAGTTACATGGTAGTATACTTCCTTGTGGCACATCTGTTTTTGCTTGTCTACAGCTATGTTCTAGAATTAGGATAAATGAAAACTACATGACATACAACAAATTTCATCCAACACCAATTAATTTTGCTTTAAGAGAGGTAACACGGTAAGCAGGAACACAAGGTTCATGACAAAGACATAGAAGCACTATCATAACTCTCAGAAATTCGGGGTATCTACAGGGCTAAAGGAATAAGAACCCCATGATAAGGAATCAGTAAGCCGTGAGTCCCTTTGGATTTATACTTTACTGGTCCTGTACCACTCAGGTATATGTGACAACAATCCATCTCCAGTGTAGCTGCCTATCATTAATATTGGTTACCCAATGCTCAGTAAATTACCTTGGCAATGACGTAGAGGTGCTTGCTTCTGTGCCCATTATCCTCAGATCCTCACTTATCTTGGATCCTATCTCTTGTCTACAGATTTCTTGATTTCACATTGTAATGTGAGTTAGCTCAAGGGTCATATCCTCAGGCTTCCACCCAACTGTTAGCCCTTGACTTGTAACCTGACACAGTAAGCGTACCTGGACAGCCTGAGAAAACCTTGGCATTGGTGAAAAGTGGTTGAAGCAGACAAAAGTACGTAATTCTAGCAATAAGAATGAATCCTTAAAGCTCAGTGGGCAAAGAGCAACTAAAAAAGTGGCACAAGAGGAAAGTGAGGAAGTGACGGTGGCTACAATTACAAAGGCCTCTTCTGTGTTAAAGAATTGATTCTACGAAAAACGGAAATTCATTAAATGGCTTTAGTGTTATGAGAGTTTAATGATAACATTTGATTTTGAAAATGGAAGTTCAGCTGCAACATAGGTGGTTAGGTAAAAGGGAAAAATAAATGTCAGGCTAATGTTATTGTTAGGTACAACTAGGGTAATGAATGTGGTGATGGACATGTATAAATTGAGGAGACATTTAAATGGTAAAATGGATATACTTGCTGAGAGATTGAATATTGCAAGGGAGAGGTATACCGTAGGCATTAGTTCCAACTGAGCATTTTGTGTTACCACTCACTGTTTAGTGAGCATGAGAAAATCAATATTAGAATGAAAATCACATTTTAGTTGTTGTTGTTTGTTCATTTTGCTTTAAGATTTTTAAGTCTTGGATTTGTTAGTTTTGAGACATCTTTGAGAAGTAGAAATATCCATTCGCAGGAAGATGCACGTATCTGGGGTTCAGAGGAGGTGTTGTGGATGGGCTATGGCTTTGGAAGCCAGGTAGAAATGGAAGCCATGGCCACAGATCACATTCTCTAAACAGTCTAGAAGAGAGAAAAATATGGAATAAAATCAAGTCTTGAAGACGTATAGATCTCCTGTATATACCAGGCAGGTAACAGAGAATGGATAATTTAAAGAAATGTGTAATATTGTGGTGATGAAGGGTTAGGAAAACCTCAAGAAAGTAATGTCAAAGGAAGGAAGCAAGCAAGTGTGTTACAAAGAGAAGTTGAAGCCTGAGTAATATACTTTGGATCGGGAGTTATGGAAGCAATTGGTGGCCCTTAGCGAGAACTGATCCATTCGAGTGATATGGCAGAAGCCAGTTTTGTTTAGAGGTGGGCAAGTGACAGTGAGAGACAGTATAGCAAACTCTTCAGGGTAGTGTGGTTCTAAAGGGAAGAAAGCAGGAAGCTAGAAGAACCTAAGACAAGATAAATTCTTTTAATGATAAAGATAATTGATGATGTGAAGTTCTTGAAGAGGCAAAAAATACTAAAAGAACTGTTATTACGTATTTAAACACTAATTTTCTATTTGATTAGAAACAATGCTGGATGACCATGGAGCCCATTCCCTTTCCCCTCTGAACTCCTTTGGTTTCTTAGCAGAGGGCTGGCTCAGCTGAACTAAGCCACCCTGCTGAGAGAGAAGGCCTGGGGCTAATTTCTTCATGCCTGGCAGGCAAAATAAGGGCCCTGAGATGTAAAATCCTGGGTGTTGTTTCTGAGTATGGAGACCCTAGATGATACATTTCTTTTACTCATGTGCCTCCTAACCTCACAGACTGACCAATAAACATATAAAGCAATGGGGTAGGGTCTTGCTCCCTCTTGGAGTGCTTCTCCCTCCATCTCGTGTCAGATCTCCAGCTCACTAGCTATGGGATGCCTCATCTGCCAGATCCCTGTGGTGGCTCATGCACAACATGTCTGCCCAGCCTGTGCCCCGGAATAACTGCACATGTGCTACTACTTCTCTGCTCATAAGTTTTCCCTCCTGGTAAATCCTTTCCCCTAATAAACCCTGGGTTATACCTTTGCATTCAGGTTATGTATCTGCAACCCTCTGGTATGACCCAATTTTAGAATATAACCTGTAGCAAATAAAATGGTCCTAGCCCTGGCTGGTGGCATGGTGGATATGGTGCTGGCCTGCAAACCCAAAGGTTGCTGGTTTGATTGCCCAGCCAGGGTTGCAAGTCAGGTCTCCAGCCAGGTCCGTAGCTAGAGGCAGGTGAAAGGCAACCATACACCAATGTGTCCCTCCCTTTCTTCCTTCCCTTCACTCTAAGAATAATAAATAAAATATTTTAATTAATTAACTTAGTAGAATGGTCAAATTATCTACATTGTGGATCACTTACAGTTATTCTACATTCTATTTCAAAAGATACCCATGAAACACCTGAAAGGACAGTATACATTACAAGCACACATGACAAAACCTCAAAAACTTCAGGTTTTTCTGAGGAATAAGAAAATGAAAAATTCTTACATTTTAACCAAGAAACAACAGAAAAAGTCCATTAAGCAAGGTCTGTTCTTTCTCTTGCTGCACACTACTCATAGAAAAAAAGTCCCCAGAGATCCCAGTGCTGCCTAACTGCATCAACAATGCAATTTGTACATCTTCGCAAAGTCCAACTGTAATATGAGGCCACATCTACTCTAAGGGTCCCTTTTTCTGGGTCAGTGAAAACATCTCAGCTCTTTTTAGGTCTGCCCTTCTGATTGCTAATAGCAAACATACATAAGAAATTATGCAGGATACATTAAATTTTTTTTAAATATTGGACCTTTCTTTTATTTTATGGGAAGCTTTAGAAAGGGGTGCTGTCACGTGTGCTTAAGTGATGTATAATGTCACTTTGTGCCACCGCAATTGTAGCTATTGTATGTTTCCACAGCTACAGCACTGAGTGGGTAACATGAATCTCCTTAACATGTCCCAAATCATAAAGTATCAGCAATCAAAAATGTTTCCTTTGATCAAAGGCCAACCTCTTATTTGGGGATATGTTATGAAAGCTGTTAATTGGTATATGATCAGACAGAATTTGCTTTTAAAATAATCTCTGACATTTCTGTCATCTATCATCATGTCACATTCAGGTCTATCATGGTAGTTTATAAGAAGACAACATAAACATGACACAATTTGTCAATAAACTCTATTATAGCAGAGGACCCTATTAAATGCCACAAGATTGAAGAAAAAAGTCAACAACTTGTGAATTTGAGACTGCTGGTCAACTGCCATAAGCACCTAATCTGATTTTACTGTGACAATAGCTAAAATATTCTTAATGTTGAATTAAATGCAAACAGGCATTACTAAATATTTTAATTCCTTCCATAGAAGAAAAATAATATATTCCCTCTCTTCCTAAACTAAGGACATTTAAACACACATATCTTATTACTAAAAATATTATAAACTATGAAGAATTAAGTGTTTACAAAAATAATTTAAATATTTCATGCCAGATACCTGAAAGAACGTTTCTCAAGGAAATTTTGATTTTACTTAATTTTATAGGCATGCTCATCGGGATGCTCATAGGGTTGACCAACTTATCAAAAAAATAATCTTGGGAAGAATCATTTCAATTCTTTTACAGAATACAAAATGATGTATGTTTTGTCTTTTCATTTGGCTTGAATGGCTATATTGTTCTTTCTGTCTCTTGCTGGCTTACATGAAGAACTAACCCCAAATGGTGTACAGAATACTAGATCATGAACATGCCAGATGTTTGATGCAATATGTAAAACCTGTCACATGAAAAGTTATTTTTAAAGGAATATTTGAGTATATGACTCCTATTTACATGCTTTTTTGGTAGACTATACACAGACTTCTATATAAATTATAAAAGGTGGTTCCGTAGATGAAAGCGGTCTGTAATGTGTAGAGACTATTTTCTTGTCAACTTGGTCATCTTTCTCATAGCTGTTTCATTATTAGGCAAACCAATTAAGTGTGCTCAGAGTCAGCTCCATATGCTAAGTACACAATTTGTATAAAATTCTAATCTGTTCATTACCTTTATACCACAGATTTTTTTCCCCCTGACTTTGGAGTAGTGGGTTCATTTTTAAATAAGCATTTTGTGTTAAAAATGGCATGTTGAAATGCCTGACATGAGAATTCTCAAACTGTCTTAACTAGATTTTGGCATTTAATAAGCTGTAAACTGCTGAAGCTATTTGCAGATGAAGTCTCATTTTTGTCCATCAGCAGGGGGCTGGAAGCATAATTAATTGAGTGAAAGTTAAAAGACGGACAGCACGGTTACATTTATGCAAATGCTGCAGCAGAACATCTAACGGAAATAAAATAGCTTGCAACCAATTGGTTTGGTTTCAGACCCAAATCCACAGGGTCCATTTAAATGTTGCAGGCTGTGCATCTCACAATTACGACTTATAGTGTTTTTTAATACTAGCTGTGATGGTAGGAAGAGTAGTCAAAAAGTCAAAGTCCAGAGAGACAGTTCTATTTCTGCTCTCATCTTTTTTTTACCTCTCATGCATGTTAAAATATCCCTGTAAAAAAAATCAAAAATCAAATGATGCATGCGCGTGCAACCATATGCCAGGCTCCACTGTTTGTTTCTTTTATTCATATCCCAGGCATATGCACCCTTGCACACCAAAGGTTCCATTTAATTAAAGTTAGTTAAAAGCTTAGACCACAGAGATCAGGACAGCTGCTTGATATATTAATGTGGGTGCTGCCTGGGGAGGGCAGGCCGCCTTCACTGGAATTGATCTCCTGTTTCATATTTTGGTGACTTTTTCCCAGTAGCTGTTCGTTTGCCTCGGTAGACAAGCGACTTTTCCTTAAATGGTTGGGAAACATTAGCTTCTCCAATGATCCCAGGAAATTTCAAATGGAAATTTTGCATATTTCTCCTTTGTATGTTTTCCACCTGATTGTAAGAAGCTGCATGGTTGCCTTGGTGATTGATTTTTGACTTGTCCCGTTGTGTGTGTTTTGATTTGTTGGCTGGTTAGCAGGAGGATGCTTCCCATAGAAACATTTCTTAACTACTCTTGTGTTTTTTCTTCTCATTTGCCTGTTCATAGGGATGGTCTAGTGGAGAGTTAACTCTATTTTACTTCTTTAAAAAAATGTTACAGTAGAAGTTAGACTTATTAGTAAAAGAAAAATGGATTCTATATGTGTCATAGAATTGTGTGTGCACCTCTCTTTGGAAAACTGGAAAAATACAACTTTTAGAAATTTTTGGAAGTAACCTTAACTGCAATTAGAAATAGCACTGATCCTTCCATTTGAAATTTTATGAAACTCAGTTCATAAAAGCTCATAACTAAGCTTCAACATGGTTGACACCTGCCAGGATATGTGTAAAATTTTTAAATAAACCAAAACCAAAACAATAAAATGTTCCTGACATGTTCTCACTGTAAAATGTTTTGAAAATAATCTAAGCTCAAAGGTGTATAGACATTAAAATATGAAAGGGTAGAAAACTAATTTAAATGAATTCATATACAGGTCTTTCAGATTTCATTTAACTTCCCTTATCATTTCTATTTCATGAAATTCTACTGCTTATTGTAAAATATCTTGCTACATAATTATTTTCTTCATTCAAACCAGGACAGACAGCCCGTGGGGAAAATATATTTATATATTGTTATAATTTTAATAAATGTAATTTTAATGAACATTAATTTCAAATGTAGGATATTACATAATCCTCAGTATTATCAACACTTGTTATTTTTATAAATGTATGTTTCTGTATAAGTATATAGTTTCAGCCTAAACAGTGAAAATATTTTAGGATCAATCATCTAAAGAGTGATATTAAACAATTTTGTCAATAATCCCTTCAGGAAGTTAAATAATTTGTTGTAAATTTTAATATGAATACGCTTAGCAATATCAAGTGCATAATACATATAAAACTATAGACCATGTACACAATTTATATTTTAATACATATATACAACTATATGTAAAATAGATTCAATACTTAGAAGCTTGTATTGCTTTATTTCAGCACATGGAGAATCAGAAAACTGTTTCTAAAGTAACCACATTTTAAGGCAATATCTGTCCAAACTAGAAGTTTTCCATTTATTTGAGTTATTATCATGATTTTTCTATACATTTTGAAAGTGAGATTCTCTTAAAGTAAAGCACTGCATTCTTTATTGTTGTTATTTTAGGCTGTTATCTCATTTTATTTTCATCCTGATGAATAAAAGCACCACTAGGTTTATTGAGACACTCCTGAATGCAACATCATTCCAAAATAGTTAAGCCATTTAATAATTTAGAATAACTCTTTATATATAATAGTTTAAAAAATAATTTCCATTTAAAATATTAAGTTAAAATTTTAAATTGAATAAATCCAGAGAACATTTATCTTAACATACAAAAAGTAAACATTTGAAGAGAAAAAAAGTGATTCTACCTGCTGCCTAGTTTCAATGCTAATATATTTTATGGTAACTAAATTAATGAGCACTGCCTCTTGTTTTCAAGTATCACAGAATTTTCATAAAGTGAAAAGGAACAAGGTGTATAGTTTTCGAATCTCTGAGAGGTAATTACTCAGCATATATGTTACTCTTGACTAATAAATAGCAAATGTTCTATCCCAAGGAAAAGAAAAGAAACAAGAATCAACCAACATCTGTCTTTTAGTGCCTATCCCTCTAGGATAAGTCCCAGTTAAGACTGCTAAAAGAGAATGGCAGTGAAATTCTTCGGGTTGTGAGGTAGTCGTCAAGCTTCCGTCTCCTCTTTGCTTGGAAAGCTCATGAAAAGGAAACACGATGAACACAAAACCACTTCTAACAAATCTGTTGCCAAATTAACTTTATCAAGGTCAAATATGAAATGTTACAGACAGTATGTTATGGTGGAATTAAATATTATACTTATGGGAGCAATTAGATTTCTGCTAGTATTTACTTTGAAAATAGAGTGTTTCCAGAAGTAACTCTGAATAAAAGAATACGTACTGAGCTTTCTTCCAGCCATTCTATTTAAATTATTCAAACATCCCTAATTAATTGGGTCAAACTAATTGACACTAGTAGGAGATGGACTATAACACCTAAGTATAAAATATATGTATATGTGGGTCACATAAAATATGTACATATGGGCCTTCAAATTTGCTTTTCCAGGAAGATAAAGGGTATAGACATGTACTTCATTTTATACTTTTTATAATGCCTTAGGTATAGTTCAGAAAAGGAAATCCTTTTTATTGGAATATGTGAGTCAATAACTATAAAAATTAGCATTCTTTCCTTCTGGTAGAAACATGTGCAATGGAAAGAGAGAGTAGCAAACACATTTACATATTGGTCAGTTTGATTTTTCATACAGAAAAATCTAAGTCTCAAATAAAATAATGATAATAAGAGAAAGTTCTTGCTCATTTAACATATCATACATCATGTTTTATATTATGTAATTATACTCTTTCTACCAATATGCTACCTATGTCTCAAGGAACTGGCTGAAGGAGGGAAGAATTAATAATATATAAATACTGAAATTTCAGACTAGCAAATGAAACAAATCATGTAACCATGTTACAGGGGACAAAAACCAAAAGCAGTAAAAGCAAGAGCCCACATTAGCCATCTGAGTGAAAGACATTGACAGTTTTCTAGCTGATAGTTTAAAAGTTAAATATCAGGCCCTGGCTAGTGGCTTAGTGGATGGGTGCCAGCCTGAGAACCCAAAGGTCCCTGGTTCAATTCCCATCCAGGGCAACATAACCAGGTTGCAAGCCAGGTCTCCAGGCAGCTCTGTAGCTGGAGGCAGGTGAAGGGAAACCATACATTGATGTTTCTCTCCCTCTGCCTCTCTCTGGAAATAATAAAGAAAGTCTTTAAAAATAAAAAATATATATATAAAAAATAAAAGTTAAATATCATCTCTGAGAAATCTACTGTTTTTTCCTTCAACTAGAAAACAATTTTGGTTCTGAACATCAATAGCTAAGAAAAGATAAAAGCAAACAGGCACCAAGTGGTCAAAAAGAAAATGAAAAACATTTACACAAGTAGTACATCTTGATCCAGCTCTATTAACTAATATTTTTTTTCTCCCATGGAAAAAAAAATGTGTTATTGGAATTTTTCATTTATTAACAGGAATAACTTAAAGTCATTTAGAATAGGTATGAGCTACCTTAATTCAATTTCAATATTGTTATATCTTATCAAAAATAAATCCATGCCCTGGCTGGTGTGGCTCAGCAGCCCTCAAACCAAGAGGTCTCCAGTTTACTTCCTAGTCAGGACATGTACCTGGGTTTGCAGGTCAGGTTCCCAGTTGGGGGCAGTCAAGAAGCAACCAATCCATATGATCTATATTTCTGTTATACATTGATTTTTCTCTCCCTCTCTCCCTCCATCTTTAAAAGTAAATAAAATCTTTAAAAAGTAAATCCAGAGGAAAAAGTATTTTCTCATAAATAAATATAATGAATATTTAAATTAATACAAAGAGGTTAATCTGTCTTTTCTGCATGTATATCGGTGACTCCTGGTTGACACGACCTGAAAACAAAAATGCAAGCCAGAATGTTACTAATAAATTGGAATTTAGTCTACATTTTTCTATTTAAAAGAAACGTGGCTTCTGTTCTGTAAGGAGTTCTTCAATTTTTATTCCTCTTCATCTCTAGTTGTGTTCCGTAAGAAAATCAGTCTCCAGAAGTCACATTTCTAAATTATCTCCCAGTGTCCCAGTGATGAAACTGTTCAATTGTGACATATGAGCATGAGAGAATGAGAAAGTTGGAAAAAATGATCACATGTTCATATATTGGTAGTTCTAAAAAGACTCTTGGATGAAGAAACTGCGACCATAAATAGTAGCATAAATGGCCTAGAGAGTGAGGTCTGGACCTCAAACCCACGTCTCCTCATCGCCAGACCAGGGTTCTCTCATGGGACCCTGAGTGGAGCAAAAGAAAACAACATCTTCAACTTGACTCTGAGGAAGTCAGAAGTGATTCTGAGATAATATCAAGCAAATACAAAGAAAAAAATACATTAGACATAGACAATAAATGTGTATTTTAATGGGATCAAGATAATCAAATTAGAATATATTTAATTAAAGTGAGAGTGTATGTATAGTACTTATATATGTTGGTATGCATCCATGCACCTGGTGTCGTACCACAGAAGATTAAATGTGCTTTTTGGGAATGTTTTTCAGTTTCAACAACTGCTTGCTAAATTGCCTTCACTAACTGCACTGGGAAAAAATGCATAGCAGAGAGCCTCCTAAACCAGGTCCTCCAGTGCTTAATACTTACTCTAACTGAGTAAAATTAGTTTCCTAGACTTACTCTTTCTATATAGATAAATATGCCCTAAATTGCTAAATAATTCAGTAGAATTTAACAGCATTAATGAAATAAAAACAAATGTTTCTATGATTATAGCAGTTTGCTTTCAGACAAAATAGAAAATTATATTCAGTCCATTCATAGACACCCATTGCCTTCAGAAAAGTGGTAAAAGATTCAACATGAGAAGAATGACACATCTAGTTCTAAGCTCTAATGCCTAAGCGAGTATGCAAGACCCTCTACTAGGGGAAAGTACTCTACATTCGTGTCACGGTAAGCACACCATATCAGAGGCCTCTGGTGTAAAAGGCTCTTACTTTCTACAACTTCTGTCAAATTATCTGGAGACCAACTAATAACTCCATGATGTTGTAATATTAGTTTCAACGCTCTGACCAGCTCACTTTAGCTTAAATGGCCTCCACGGGTTTACATACGAATGACTTCATTCAAACTCCCAAACGGGATGAAATAAAAAGATTATCTTCCTCCCAGGACTTGTTGATGTCCCCCAAAGTAGTCCCCCAAAGAGATGGAGATAAATAGTTCAGAACAGTACTTTCCAAAAATAAAGCAGAAGAGGGCATATGATATTATAATAAATTTATGTATGGGGAGGGGGACAGAGGGGAGCAAAAAGGGGATGGATGTAATACAACAACAATAAAATTAAAATATAAATAAATTTATATAAATCATTTAAGATAACTTCATCTAACAGGACTACTAACTGAAGTAATAGACATTTTCATAACTAGCAGTGACTGAATGTACTAGGTATATGACCTTGTGTTATAAGCTTTATATGGATTGTACTATGTAATCTTTTTTTTTAAGATTTTATTTATTATTTTTAGAGAGAGGGAAAGGGAGGGAGGAAGAAAGGGAGTGACATCAATGTATGGTTGCCTTTCACCTGCCTCCTGAAACAGATCTGGCTGGAGACCTGGCTTGCAATCTGGTTATGTGCCCTGGCTGGGAATTGAACCCAGTGACCTTTGGGTTTGCAGGCCAGCACCTTATCCACTGAGTCACCAGTCAGGGCTTTGAAATCTTAATAATAATCCAAGAAGGATATAATATCAGTCTCATTTTGTATAAAATTTAAAGTGAATTATGCAGAACAAATTATACATTTTATAAAAAGAAGACCAAACTTAGCTACTGCACTAATGTATGTTAAATCATATTGCTACCCTATACAATTTTATATTTGCTTCTTTCAATATGAGGCATGAAATGGTGAACTTAGAAATTCTTCTGAAGTGTACACACTGAAGAGATGGAGATAAATAGTCCAGAACAGTGCTTTCCAACAAAAATTTTGCAAATAATGAAAAAGTTTGGCACTATCTGATATGGTAGCCCATAGTCACAGTGGCTACTGAGAGCTTAAGGTATTTTAAGTAAAATTGAGAAACTTTTAGATTTTATTACATTTTAGTTCATTTTAAAATACATAACTGCATGTGTTATACTGGATAGCACTGATCTAAAGCAGCAAAACGCAGGCTCTATACCTTTTTAAGGAAGTAAAATGGTCATTGGAATATTGAGAATATTTGATTGTCTTGGCAACCTTAAAAACAGAAAATTTAGTCAAAGAACTATGCATTCTTTATTGTAGTAAAACATTTCAATATGATATGGATTATAAAGGAGTATTAATTTTCCACTGACAAATTAAAATAGTCATTTTTCACACTATCATTTCTCTCTTACTAAATACACTCGTTTTGTAAAAACTAAAGCACTCGCATGCGAGTGACATACTTATTTATAGTTTAAAGTTCCTTTAGAAAATGGGCTCCAAATTAAAGTATTTCATAATGAAAATTTAGGAATAAATAAATTCAATAGTTCAAAGAACGGTAATACTTATATAACACAGTTGGTACATAGGCTCATATAGGTAGTTTATGACAACACATTGGGCTTGAAAAATACTAACTTTAACTGGGAAAAAAAACAAACTTGACATATTACCCATGTACTACCTTACTATTTAGCCATGTGACATTTAGGCTTTCCAAATATTTTTTCAAAAACTAAACTTTTTTTCTCTATATACTTCACTTATTATTAGTTAACTTAATCACTTCATATGTAGTATGGTGTAATTCCATCATTTTTATGTTCTGTGTGGAAATGACTCATAGAGATGTTAAACATCTTATAAATAATAAAGTTATCTGTACCACCTTTCTTTTTCTTTTCTTTCTTTTTTTTTTTTAAGACTTTATTCATTATTTCCAGAGAGAGAGGAAGGGAGAGAGGCAGACAGGGAGACAGACATCAATGTATGGTTGCCTTTCACCTGCCTCCAGCCACGGATCTGGCTGAAGACCTGGCTTGCAACCTGGTTATGTGCCCTGGCTGGGGAATTGAACCAGTGACCTGTGGGTTCTCAGGCTGGCATCTTATCCACTGTGCTACCAGCCAGGGCTGTACCACCTTTCATCCATGACAAATAACACAAGTCCTTTTCCTCTATTAAGATGCTTATTTGGTGCCTTAGTTTTTAGGAGATTAATTTGGTAGTTACATTTTATCTAGTTTCTAGGATTTAAATTAGATATATCTAAAGAGTTAATACAGTTTGTCAGTACATAGTTTTGTTATAATAGTTCAGATTAAATATTAAAATTATGAATAATAGTAATGCATAAGACATAGGTCTCAATGGCAATATTTAATCTATCTCCAAGAGAACATGATTTGTGGTGACTAGATAAAAATCACTTATTTCACATTTTCCAAACTTTTTTTTTAATATTTCTGAGCATACCTCATATTTCCCAAGCTGTTTTTCTCTAAGGATCAAGTAACTTGAACCCAGGTTGCTGAAAAGAAACATTGCATTACCCACTAATAACAATCATGATAGTAAATGAAAAAATTTTAAATTAACAGAACAAACATCTACTCTTCTCTTTCTATAGCAAACGAATGTGTCCTAAACTCATATCTACAAAGTTAAAACAAGATTAAAATGATGAAACAAATCTAAAAACAAAGAAGAATCATCAAAAGCAAACTATTTGAAAATACTAAAAATTTACTAGCTCCAATTAGAATAGTCTGATAACTTTCCTCCCTCATTTTCATGAAAAATTGGAAAAGTTAGAAAAACTATAAACACTTAAAAGCTTGATTCTCAGTATAAGGGCATACAATATTTATGTAAATATTTTATGAAAAAATTAAAGCACAAAAGAGAAAGTAGCAGTTATACTTTGTTGCTACTTATGATGATACATGTACAAGTCTTCCCATTCAAACTGAGCAAATTGCCAATAAGACACAGGTGCATAAAACAGTAACAGGTGAAAGAAATAAAGTGTTATTGTAAACAAAATATTCTTTGTCCATTATGCCTTTGCTTTCGAACACATTAGAACATCTGCTATGTATTTACTCGAAGTATAGGTTTAAATGAACATTTTATGAAGTTATAATTCCAAATCTATATATATTTTATCCTCCAACCAACCTATGTATATTGCAATGAAGTTACAATGTCTGTGTTTCGGCAATAAATACATTCCAATGAACCCCACTGAATGTTTTATTAGGAGTGTGATTCTACTATGACATCATTCTAAGATATTTCTTTATGTTTTTATTATTTACACTGTTACAGATGTCCCTATTCTCTCCCTATTGCTCTGCCTCTACTCTTGCCCCTGACTTCAGTTGAATACTTAGATGGTTTTGAACTATTGTCATATTGTTATTTTGGGTTTCAGTCTACTCCCTAGGCATTCTGATTGACAGCTTTTCTAACTGATTTTTACAAACCCTAAGGAAGGGTGCTATGTGGTCAACCTGGACACATGGTCATGAGGTGAACAGGAAATCTTTAAAAATTTAGCAATGAGATCTAAATTTTAAAAGGTAAAACACTATTTTATTTACTCTGTTTAAAAATTCACATCAGTTCTTGCCCTCAAGTACCCAACAACTTTGTTTTGTTGGAAAAAATAGATACAATGGCAAAACAAAAATGCTCATCATTTATATGGTATAATTAAAAAGGGGCTAGACTTTGAATTTAAGGTAAATATTTTTATTACTGCTTCTGTTGCATTTGGGCTTCTTGACCTTGAGAAAGTCATTTAACATTTCCATTTACAGCTTTGAATTAGTTGATTTCTAAGAACCACTCAGCTGTAACTACCTATATAAATATATATGCCATATATAAAACATAATTTTGCATTTGTGATTTATATTTTAATTTTAAGTAATATTTCTTACAATAAAATATCTATTACAGAAAATTTGGTTAATATAAACATAGGCAAAATAAATTTTTATAAAACCACTTGATAAAATTTCACATCTATAATAGTCATACTTCTGCATAACATATATATACATATATCTTTAAAAATTATATCACTTCAGTAATAAGGAGATTGAATAAGTAATCAAAAACCTTCCAACAAACTAAAGCGCAGGATCAGATGCTTCATTGGTGAATTTTACCAGTCACAGAAGAATTAATACCAAACTTTCTGAAGCTATTCAAAATAATAAGAGAAGGGACTACTTCCAAACTCATTTTCCAAGGTCAGATTACCCTGATATCAAAAATAGACAAGGATACCACAAGAAAACTACATTCCAATATCTCTGATGAACACATTGGTTGGCCAAAAAGTTTGTTTTTTCCTGTAAGATGGCTCTAGTAGTGCTTAGTTTTCTTTAATTTTATTCAAAATAATTTTGTTAGAATATACATATTGTGACAGCTGTCATATCTGCATACATTTTTTAAAAAGCTTATTCAAATTGGTGAATTTTTGTGTAGCCATTTTAATATTGAAAATGGAAGGAAATACACATTTTTGGCATATTATGCGCTAATATTCCATTAAAGGTAAAAATGTGACTGCAGCACACAAAAAAATTGTGCAGGGAATTGAGAAGGTGCTGTGAATGATCAAACATGTCAAAGGTAGTTTGCGGAGTTTCATGCTAGAGATTTCACACTGCCGGATGTTTCATGGTAGGGTAGCCAGTTGAAGTTGATAATGTTGAAATCAAAACATTACTTGAGAACAATCAACTTTATACCAAGTGGGAGAGAGCCAACATACTCAAAGTATCCAAATCAAAGAAGTGATCAGTGAAATGAAGAAATATGTCTTTTACGGAAAAAACTAAACAGACTTTTGGCCAACCCAATAGATGCCTGAATCTTCCACAGAATATCAGCAGACCAATTGCAACAATACATTAAAGGTTTCATACACCAGACTAAAGTGGGATTTATTCTGCAGATGTAAGGAATCACAAATAAATCAACTTGATATACTGCATTAAGAAAATGAAGAATATAGCCCTGGCTGGTGGCATAGTGGATAAGACCCTGGCCTGCGAATCCAAGGGTTGCTGGTTCAATTCCCCAGCCAGGGCACATAACCAGGTTGCAAGCCAGGTCTCCAACCAACTCCTGTAGCTGGAGGCAGGTGAAAGGCAACCATACATTGATGCTTCTCTCCCTCTCTGCCTCTCTCCCTTCCCCTCTCTCTAGAAATAGTAAATAAAATCTTATTAAAGAAAGAAGAAAATGAAGAATATATACATGACCATCTTAATAGGTAAATAAAAACCAATTCAGTTAATACAAGAAAAGTATAATTTCTTGCAACTTCAGAATAAATCACTCTCAACATTGTCATATACCCGTGGTTCTATTTTTCTAATTATTAACTAAACAACTGCACAGAGCACATTTTGCTTCATAGACTTGGTATTCTGATGAGGGTGCAGATTTTAATAAGAATTTTAACAACATTTCATAAAAAGAAGTCCATAAGCATAACAAATACATAAAATAAGATCTCATGGGCGCCACGTAGGGGCCAGCCCATATTCACAGTAGGCAATCCCATGGCATTGTTAAATGAACATAGGCATAGCGGCAATCCCATGGTCATTGTTAAATGAACACACTTGGGTTGACCTATGGCCTAGGTTTAATTAACTAGTTATTTTTCCATGCAAGTTGGTGTGTAGAACACAGTGAAGCTGAGTTGAGTCAACAGAGTGCTTAGAAGCATCAGACTTAAAAGTTTTGGCTGCAACCACTGTAAGAAACATATAACATAACAGACCTAGTGCTCACCAGCATCTATTAAGAAGAAAAGTTTCAGGAAAAAATAATTGTTCTGGGTATTAGCTTTTCCTACTTTTTAGCGTATTTAATGATTGTGAACACTGATGGCGCACTAAGCAGAATCCAGCAGGCACTGGTGGGACAGGGCCAACAACACTACTTTAGAAAAAGATCCAGGCATTCCTGTTGCTGAAACCTGGTCTCTTTCACTCCTTAAATATCAGTGGCTCAACTCTTTCTGCATCTGTAAAATATTCCAGTATATTTCCAACAAGCTTCCCTTGTATGCCCACAAATCAGATTACTTTAACTAATCTTAATCCTTCTCAGGACTCCTTATTTTCCTCAATTTCTTCTTTCAAACGAGAGGGAGGGTGGTAGGAATTCCTCATGTATAAGGTGAAGGTGCTGTATCATATTAAGTGTTTTGGCAGGCACAAGGCTTCTGTTGCTGGTCTTCTACTCAGTTGTAAAGTTTTAGGCTGAAATCGGCACTATTAGAAATTTATTTCATCTGATTAAGCATTACGTGTAATAAGATGTTGAAACTTCCAAATCTCAGAGCACGAAATCAGTTTAAGTATTAAAAACAGTTCATGGGAACTATGTACACCTGTCAACATCAACATTATTATACATTAGCAGCCGCCAACTATATTGGCACCAGTGACCAGTTTCGTGGAAGATAATTTTTCCACGAACCAGGGAGGGGAGATGGCTTCAGGATTGTTCAAGTGCAGTACTTTAATCGTGCACTTTAGTTCTATTATTATTACATTGTGACGTATAATGAAATAATTATACACCTCACTGAAATGCGGAGTCAGTGGGAGCCCTGACCTTGTTTTCCTGCAACTAGATGGGCTATCTGGGGGTGATGGGAGACAGTGACACCCAAAGTGTGTTGCTCAGGTCCAGTCTACTCTGTAACCTCATTTGGGTCGTTGTCACTGCAAAAAAACCCTTCTTCACAAAGATAGGATGTTGGAAATAGAAGCTTTCCAGTGCTTTTGTGGTGATCTCAGGATATCCCACCTTGACTCTAACCCAGAATGCATGGAGATTTGAAGTTGTCTCAGACAGACTTTCTTTCCTTTTTTTTTAAATATTTTATTTATTTTTTTTAGAGAGAGGGGAAGGGAGAGAGGCAGAGAGGGAGAGAGGCAGAGAGGGAGAGAGACATCAGTGAATGGTTGCCTTTCACCTGCCTCCAGCTACGGACCTGGCTGGAGACGTGGCTTGCAACCTGGTTATGTGCCCTGGCTGGGGAATCAAACCAGTGACCTTTGAGTTTGTAGTCTGGTGCCTTATCCACTGTGCCATCAGCCAGGGTGCATACTTTCTTTTTAAAATACTGTTATTTTTCAGGCCCTGGCTGGTAGCACAGTGGTTAAGGCGCCGGCCTGCGAACCCAAAGGTCGCAGGTTCGATTCCCCAGCCAGGGCACATAACCAGGTTGCAAACCAGGTCTCCAGTCAGGTCTGTGGCTGGAGGCAGGTGAAACGCAACCATACATTGATGTCTTTCTCCCTCTCTGCCTCTCTCCCTTCCCCTCTTTCTAATAATAATGAAATAAAATCTTTAAAAAAAAAAAGATTAAAATACTGTTATTTTTCAATTACAGTTGTCTCATATTTTCTCCCATTGCTTGCCCCTGCCCTGCCCACCCCCTGCTCCCACAGTTAATCCCCACCCTGTTGTCCGTGTTCATGGATCCTTTATATTTGTTCCTTAACTGGAACTTTCCTTTTCTTTCCCTTGTTATCCCTCTCTCTCCTCTCCTCTGGTGATTGTCAGTTTGTTCCTTATTTCTATGGTTCTATTGTACTCATATGCTTGTTTTGTTCATTAGGTTCCACCTACAGGTGAGCTCATATGGTATTTGTCTTTTACTGATGGGCTTATTCCACTTAGCATAATACTGTCCCGTTCCATCCATACTTTTAAAAAAATTGTCATTTGCAATCTCAAGTAACCGACCTTCTAGCACAGACAAAGTTATCCACCTGGCTTACTCACAAGTGGGTTGTAATCCATTCCTTCCCAGTTTGGGGGTTTTCTGTGGTTGAGAAATAATGCCCAAACTCTTTGAAAGCTGAGATAGGTGATCATGCACCAGCTAGGAGAAAGAAGGCCCTGGGTGTCTTTCAAAATATCTGCTGATGTTTGAAACATGTCAAAAGTCCCAGTGTTCACTCATCACCCCCATAATTACCGTTTGGGGTTGAATGCATTCATTTTATCTGCCAACTTGAACGTAGTCATTCTCCCCTGAAGTGACAGACTGAATTCATTGAGAAGGCTGAATATGTCACATGAGGAAGAAAGTTTTGTGACCTGAAATGTGCTGCTGGTGGTGGCCATTTGACTAAAAGAAATCTCTGGAGTGGCTCTCATAACTCAAAAACCCTGGCCAGTGATCTACCCTTAGAAGCCATCTCACTTCTGTGTACAAGACATGTGTGCTCTGCATCCATCTCCTTACAGAGCTGCATGAACAGACATGAACTAAGGACATGCACTTTAGTGTGGTTGATCATTTCAATCACATCCTGCAAAACATTGTTAAGTTCAGGTTCTTAGGCTAGCCAGCATTTCTCTATGGATGGCACAGTGCATAGATGCACATTTAGAAGCGACCTCTTTGACCTCAGTAGTGAAACCAGAAAAGCTTCCAGTCATAGCCGCCACTCCATAGTGCATACACTGACAAAATGACCAATTCAGGTGTCCTGATATGTAATCATTCAAAGACTTGAACAGTTCTGCAGCTATGGAGTTGGTTGGCAACAAAAGTGCACATAACATGTCCTGATGCACTGCAAAATATATTGTACAAAAACAAGTATTGCTGCCTTGTCATCAACATCAGTAGACTCATCAACCTATGCTGTGTATCATAGTGATTCATTAATCCTAACAATTGTACCTCAATATCCTCTCCTATTTCATCAATTCATCTATTTATGGTGCTAGCCAAGAGGAACATGTACCACCTTTCGAACTACATACTGCCTGTCCTAAAAGTTCATGATAAATGTCCTTAGCAGAAAACAGGGTACACTCTTCACCACTAGTAAAGGGGTTCTTAGCTTTAGCAATGCAGCGAGCCACTAAGAATGATGCTCTCAGTGCAGACACATTTGGTGAAGTGATGGCTTTCAATAGTTGTTTCTGCTCTCTGTGTTCACATTTTTTTTTTTTTCTTTAAAAAAAATCCAAAGCCTTGACTTTGAATGCAAGATGCTTGGAGCCCATGTGGTGAAGCACTTTTGAAGGCTTCATGGCTTCATTGGGTAGCCAGCTGCCTCCTGTTATACAAAGTGGGTTTGGAGAATGTGACTCACCTATTGCAATGAGCCCCTAACTTAAGTAGGACTCCTGGTATTTTCTTTGCAATGCAGCTTTTTATCAGCAGTCTCAGAGTATTTTGCTGTCGCATCATTGGCTCGTTCCCCCCTTTCAAAGAAGCTCGCTAGCGATATTTGTTTTTTAGTCATTTTTCTAGGGTTAGCTTGTGGGCTTCCCAAAACTACAACTGAGACAAGTGTGTAGAGTGTGAAATGGAAATGGTAAATATTTAATTTACCAGAAGTGATAAAGAAAATAATGGGTGGGCCACATACAGATTAGAATAAGTGTTGGATTCTGACTTAAAGCCTGTCACCAGATACAACTGTACAATTGAAGCACATTAACTCACTTGCCACTATAGACCCTGCCCTGAGATGTAGCTTGTCACCTGCCACTCAATGATCGGGTTTTGATATGAGTCTATAAGCCATTGATTTATAACGGTCTCTGTACAGTCCAACCACTCTGCTAATGATAATCTGTCTTTTCAGCTGCTCCCCAGTGCTACCATCACCGCCTCAGCACTACTTCAGGTCATCAGGCATTAGATTCTCATAAAGAGCACACAACCCAGATTCCTCACATGCACAGTTCACAGCAGAGTTCACGCTTCTCTGAGAATCCAACCCAAAGGGTAGGAGTTCCTTCTTTCTTTCTGCTGTGCAGTATTCCATTGTGTAAATGTGCCAAAGTTTTTTGATCCAATCATCCACTGATGGGCACGTAGGTTGTTTCCAGCACTTGGCTATTGTAAGTAGTGCTGCTATGAACATAGGGGTACATAGGTTCTTATGAATTGGTGTTTCAGGATTCTTTGGATATAGTCCAAGTAGTGGAATTGCTGGATCAAAAGGCTGTTCCATTTTCAGTTTTTTAAGGAAGCCCCATACTGTTTTCCACAGTGGCTGCACCAGCCTGCATTCCCACCAACAATGCACAAGGGTTCCCTTTGCCCCACATCCTCGCCAACATTTGTTATTTGTTGATTTGTTGATGATTGCCATTCTGACAGGTGTGAGGTGGTACCTTATTGTGGTTTTAATTTGCATCTCTCTGATGACTGGTGATGTTGAGCATTCTTTCATATGCCTCTGGGCCCTTTGTATATCTTCCTCAGTGAGTTGTCTGTTCAGGTCCTTTGCCCATTTTTTAATTGGGCTGTCTGTCTCCCTGGTGTTGAGTCACATTAGCAGAAAGAAAGAACTCCTACCCTTTGCAACAACATGGATGGAGAGTATGCTTAGTGAAATAAGTCGGTCTGTGAAGGACAAATACCATATGATCTCACCCATTACAGGACAATAATGAACAAAACTAACAACAAGCCAAACAGAACCAAATATACGAATACAGTGAGTAGGCCTTCAGTGGTCAGGGGGAAGGGGGTTGGGGGGAGGATGGAGGAAGAGGCAAGGAAGGGGAGCAGTTCAGACAAGAACCTAGTATAAAGGAACCATGGACATGGACAACAGGTGGGATTGACTTTGGGGGTAATGGGTGGGTGGGGAGGGGGACAGAGGGGAGCAAAAAGGGGATGGATGTAATACAATGACAATAAAATTAAAAAAAAAAAAAAAGGATCCAACCCACTGCTGATCTGACAGGAGGCGGAGCTCAGGCGGTAATGCCAGCGGTGGGGAGCAGATGTAAATGCAGATGAAGCTTCAATCACCAGCCTGCTGTTCACCTCCAGCTCTGTGACCTGGGTACAAGTAGCTGGCTGAGGGGTTGAGGGCCCCTATTTTACATATTAATCCACTTACTCATTTTACACCTGTGTTACATGCTTACTAACAGAACTTTGATGAACTTATAAATCTATGACATCTAATAAATTATGTTGGTCCATACTAAAGATTACTTCTTCCATTTGTTAAGAAGTACATATGGACTGACATCAAGGGTATATACAGAAAAAAAAATCTAAATGAACTTGGAATCTTAGGGCTTGAGAGAAAAGAATAAGGTCGAGGTAATTTGTATTTTTATTCCTATACAATTATTATCTCTTAAAACAAAAGTAAAGTTTTTTGAACAGGGATTGTTTTCTAACTGATTATTCTCTTTTAAAAGTTCAGTCTGTGCTCTTTAAATTTGTTCTCAACTTGAATATGGATCTATAAGTATTATTGCCAAGTTCTGAGATCATTGGCCTCAACCAATTTTTCTTTATTAACTTTAAAAATTCTTATAAAAAATCAATAGAGATTAGAATGCATCTACATGAATTTAGGCAAATCAAATGAAACTCAGAGTCTTAATCAATTTTTTCTGTATACAGTCTTGGGCTCAATATTCAAAGATCATTTTCAAAGAACTCAAACCTCCCTATCTTCTCAAGGGTCAAAACCATAACTTCTGGGCCATATAATAGTTGATCAAAATCAAAATATGTACGTTCTTTGCAAGACAATCAAATAAAGTGGTCTTCCAGTTGAATTTCTTCCTCCTTACTAGCAGTGCCCAAATGAGGATATTGTCAAAGTGATCTCATTATTTGGGCTAACTTAAATACCATCTGTCATTTTGTGAGACACCAACTCCCAAGTACAAAAAGCTAGAGTAACCTTAAGTAGATTGCTACGTAGGTCAAACCAAAACATTTGGACACAAGTGAAAAGGAATTTTTTAACTCTGTATTTGATAGCATGTTTATCCTTTACAATTGTTTGTCGATAAGTACTGATCCCTTAATGAGTGTTGTTTCTATTATTCTGGGATACCTAAGCAGTGGTAACAAAAAGACCCAATAGATATAATGCCTCAGGCACAGCTGAGGGTTGTTGTTGTTTTCGTACTAGTACAAGCACATGTCCTTAATTTGTATACTCTTTCACAGTGATTCTAGTGTCCTAGTTCCATCCTTTTGGTAGCTTGGGGGGAGGAGGGAAATAGACATGAGTTGGTCCAGCCACATCTTAAATGTCTTGACCTAGAAATGCTACAAACCACTCACTCTCACATTCCTTTATGCAGAAAGGGCCATAGAGGTGGAAGGATCATGTGCTAGTCTAGCAGTTTGCCCAAGATGGAGAGAATACAGCTCTGGGTGAACCGTTCCCCACATTCATTACATAGGCTGCTGGAGGGGAGGGTGATGGGAGATAGCAAAAAGATGAAGGGGAATAAGAGGGGTAATCTTCTGTTATAAAATAAATAAGTTGTCCTGGCTGGTGTAGCTCAGTGGATTGGAGCTGGCCTGCAAACCCAAAGGTTGCTGGTTTGATTCCCCAGTCACAGCAAATACCTGGGTTGCAAGCCAGGTCTCCAACCAGGTCCGTAGCTGGAGGCAGGTGAAAGGCAACCATACATTGATGTCTCTCTCCCTCTCTGCCTCTCTCCCTTCCCTCTCTCTGGAAATAATAATAAATAAAATTTAAAAATAAATAAAATAAATAAATCATAAGGATGCACTGCACAATAAGAGAATGTAGTCAATAACTTTGAACAGTGATAGATGATTAATCGACTTACTGTGGTGATCACACTGTAATTTGTAAATATTGAACCACTGTTATACACCTGAAATTAATACAATATTGTCTGCCAACTGTACTTTACATTGTTTAAAAAAGAAAATATGCACAGTTTTGAAATATATTATTTTTTCAACTAAAAGACTTGCTGAGATTAGCTTTAAAAATAAAGCTATTATAATGCGCTAAATGTATTACTGAGGATGTGGCAAGTTTCAGTAAAAGGCTTGGTAACAAAAGAATTAAAACATTAGTCACCATTTTATTTTTAGCTCAAATTTTATCCTCTCAGAGACAGGAGCCTTTTCTGCTCCTATTGTTCAGGAAACAAACAATTATTAGTATTTGATGAAATATGTATCTCTGATTGGCCTATATAAATGAAACTTTTAATTAATTTTGCTATGAAGAAAACTGAAATGTATCTACTTCTTACTGTTTCATGTAATGGTAAAACCTTACCGCAGCAAAGGGAAAATCAACCATCTACTACAGTCAAAGAAGTGGCACCGTTAGTAAATATAGATATCCAAAAATAAACAGAATCTTAAATTTCACATTTTAGTATTTGAAATGCTTTCCCACTCTGTGATTCCTATACCAAACTATATTTTTAAAATTTGTGATAGAACTGTTCTCATCTTGATATCATTAAAAGAAATATTCCCTTTGTAAGCAAAACACTTAAAAAAATTCCTGATTGATAAAAAGAGAACTGCCATGGAGATTTCAAATAAAATACTTAATTAAAAACCACCTATCGCAGATACTGTGGGCACTCAAGGCTTGAGGCTTCGTGCTGAATTCCAGTTGGTTCAGAGTATAGTTTTCATGATTTATTGGCAGCTGCTGAAGATGGTTCTTTATTTTCAACTCAGCCCAACCCTGGTCAAACAATAGAACCCTCCTGCTTTTTTCAATATTTTCCTAATATCTCAGCTCATTGAATTCTATTGATCTGCTGAAGAGTATAATGGCACTGAAACTGGAATTAATAGCACCTCCCTTTCCCAGTGCTAAGAGCTTTCCTACAGAGTCTGTGGACCATCACACGAAATCATAAAAGTGGACGAAAAAGAGTAGAGTGACCTTTATTGGCTACTATTGTACTGAAACATTCAGCAAACCCCAGAACATCATTTTCAATTTTATAGCACTGTTTTCTTAAATAATAAGAGAAGGGGGAAAAAAGAACAACTGACCCCTGCTCAGCATTTACTTAAGCAGAATTGGCATTAATAGAGTATTCTGTCAAAAATTCAAGCGCAGGAAAATGTATGGCTTTGTCCACAGCGGCAGCTCTCTTAGCAGATCGCACTGTCACTGCTTCACACAAAGCGCATTGCAACACCATTAGTGGACATGAATAATGCACAAGCTCTTATGCAGTACTCAGCTAAGTGCATGGAAACCTTGGGCTCCTGTTGTCAGAAATTCAATGGATTAGTACCTAGATTTATTTTAAGTCTGTAAAGCACTTTGTTCTTGACAGCGTTCAAAGTAGAAAGAGTGCTATCCTGAATGTGCATCTTAATACTGTCATTCCTGTCTTGTAAGAGTAGATGATATATGGGCTGCAATATTTCGTTTTAATATTTAAAGTTTTCACTGTGCAGATGCAAAGAAATATATTAATAGTTATCTGTTGTTACCTTATTGATCTGGAAAAGCACAAAGATAACCTGTAAAGTTTCACAGTGAGGCTGGTAAAATGGATGCATTACAATCATGTTGTGGAAAACAGAAACACAAATTATAATAAGTGTCATAGATTGTCTTTAGAAAATAAAGTCATTTGGATCTTGGATCTCTTCTTACCAAATGAATAGGGTATATTTGGAATCAGATTTAATTAAAATGTTGAGCACATTTTAATATAATTAGTAGTGTTTGTAGTTATATAGTTTCATCAAGTGAAAAACAGCATTGTTTCTTTTTGGAGAGTTTTACATGGTTAACATTTTGCTGAGCAAGAACTATTTTAAAATGTTACAAAATTGTTTCCCTATAATTTCAGACTCTGGGGGCAGCTTTTGCCTGTAGATATGTTCAAGATTTAAGCCTGATAATCTCCCATGTGTTGAAAAATAAAAGATACTCTTGTAAAGATTAAAAATAGTTTTCTATTGATATCAGGGATATAATGGAATGAAGATACCTCATGTGAAGGTCAATCTTTCGTAATTGTATGAAGATATAAAGTCTTTTTTAAAAAATAACAGTTACTTTTTCACTCAGCCTACATGGTCTATGAATTTTAATATAATTTGTCGAAATGTCAATCAATGAATTAACTATTTATTATCAAGCCCTAAGATTTTAGAGTTAAAATTTTAACTAATGACTATTTATAATTATATGCATTAAAACATTTATTAAGCTACATTCATGATTTCACATCAGACGATTCGTACTTGACGTATGTGACTCTTTAATTAAAAATCTTATTGTTGCCCTGGTTGGAGGCACAGTGGATGAGGAGCTGGCCTGCAAACCCAACGGTCTCTGGTTCGATTCCCAGCCAGGGCAACATAACCAGGTTGCAAGCCGGTCTCCAACCAGATCCGTAGCTGGAGGCAGGTGAAAGGCAATCATACATTGATGTGTCTCTCCTTCTCTGCCTCTCTCCCCTCCCCTCTCCCTGAAAAAAATAAATAAAATCTTTTTAAAAATCTTGTTGTTAAACACATCTTTCCCAGGATTATGAAGACTCATTTTATTCTATTCAGAGATATTTTTATGTTCATTATTTCTAAAGTCAACTCATCAAACATACTGCTGAGAGGGTTGTGATTTGCTGCTCATAAAGACAATATGATGAAAAAGCTTTGAAGGCTAGTTTCAAGATGTATTAAATATCCTTAACTAGAAATATCATATTCTTCAGAATAAAGATGAGTTAAAGAATGTTATATCGGGGAGCTAAAGTCTTCAGCCTACTACATTCCTTTACTTCATCACAATTTAAGTAGCAAAACAGTCGGGCCAACAAATGATTTGCATATTCTGATCAATAGGTGGCGCTTTTTCCCTTTCTGACAGTTTTGATGACAGAATTCTTGCAGGTATAACTTTTTATTAAGGGTTGTGAATTTTCAATATTACCTATAAAACACCAAACACTACAACTAGTTGAAAGTTCATTTTACTCTTTGCAAGTTCATAACCATTTACATTATTGTGGGCTTTGAAAAATCATCTTTTGGTGCATCATTTCATTTTGCGATCAGTAATTGTATCTAAAGAGAAAGGACTCTCAGTTATATTTAATGTTAGACATTCATAAAATATCACTCAGTTTTTAATCTTTGAATTATTCCCTACTTGTCCAAGCAGAAAACTTCTGGAAATTGGCATTATGAAGTATCTGATATATAGGGCCTCTTAAAGTATCACTATCATGATAAATGTACTTTATTTATGATTTATAAGATGCCTGTCAAAAATAAAACATGAATTTATATTATCATAAAATGTATGTTGAATATGTAGCAAAAGATGTTAAGCATAAGTAGAAAAATTTAGAAAAAGATACACTTTAAAAGATTGCTTTCTACATAAAACTTCAATTTATTTACAGTATCATATTTAACTAAACCTGAGGATTACAAGGTAATATTTGTAAATAATAGTTTATAGTTTTTGTTATTTTATAAATACAGAGGGATTTATAAAATATTTCTTTTAGAAATGATTTATCTAAATTTACACTAAAATCATGTTTATGAAACGTTTGTTTAAAAAAGCATACACCCCTGGCTGGTAGCACAGTGGATAAGGCGCCGGCCTGTGAACCCAAAGGTTGCAGGTTTGATTCCCCAGCCAGGGCACATAACACCGTTGCAAAACAGGTCTCCAGTCAGGTCTGTGGCTGGAGGCAGGTGAAAAGCAACCATACATTGATGTCTCTCTCCCTCTCTGCCTCTCTTTCTTCCCCTCTTTCTAAAAATAATTAAAAATAAAATCTTTAAAAAAAAGCATACAGTTATGCATAAATATATAGTAACTACTTTATAAATCTAGATAATGTACTATAAAAATGGAGACTATATTTATTTAAAACATGATCACCTAGTGACAAGTGGTTTAAGCTATCTTATCAGCAATGTAATTATTTTTGGATTAAATTATATTATTTAAAAAATTACATCTTAATTGAAAGCAAATATTTGAGCAAAATAAAGGCACTTTGGTTTTTGGGCATAATAAAATTATAATGCCTAAAATTATATTTTTACACATCTCTGTTCTTATTTCATTCATTTGTCTTTACTGTTTTCTTAGGTTTAATGGTATAGTTGTTCTTCTAACGTATACATCAAAAAATTACCTTACAGCAGACTCTGATGAGTATATAACCAGTCATAAAATTAAGAAAAAAGGTACATAGATCTTTTATACTAAATAGCCTGCCTTTTTTTACATTATTAAGATGAATGACATTTATAAGAATTGTATAACAAAATAACATTTTATCTTCTCCAGAGTAGACAGCGTGACCCTACATCTCTAACTATAGTGAAAAAGAAACACATTTTAAAACTAAATTATATTTACACCAGATTAATTTCAATCTTCTTTAAAAGAAATACTATCTACCACCTGACTGAATATGTGCGTAGGGAAAGTCCCTTCCTGGGCGTGAGTACCCTGGAACTCTTTGGGCATAGTCAGTGAGGAACCAGCTCCTCTCCCACCACCCAAAGTCAGTGTTTGGCTACTTTGACATTTCTGTACATCATTCTTGTTTCATTACTGCTCTCTCCCTCATGGTTCAATTAGGTAATCTCTCCTTCAAAGTAGAATTAGGTTATCAAAATCAAAACAGATTTATTTTTTCTTTCTAGTGCAAATGAAAGACTTTTACAGAATAAATTACACTCTGTAATTAATGTTCTATAGTGTAAAGAAACACGATGTTGGATTGACTTTTGGCTTCTAGTCAAGATGAAGGTATAGGTAATCACGTTTTGCCTCTTTGCACAACTACTGAAAAAATGACTAGGCTACGAAACAAATATCACACAGGGGTGTCAGAAAAATCGAGCTGTATGGAAGGCCAACAACCAGGGATATAAAGCAGCTACATTCATCCAGATGAGTAAGAGGAATGGAGACACGGAGGGAGGTGGAGAGGTGGAGGGAAGCAACAGAACAGATGGTCCCACGTTCATATGTGATGGATAAAACTTGGGAGGGATACCTTGGGATCGAGGGCGCCCAGACCCAAAATGGGTCACCCAGCAGCCCAGGAAGACAGAGTCTCATAACTCCTGTCTGTAAAAACCAGAAGGAGTTGGGGTGGCAGAAGAAAATGCCAAGTTTTTCAGGAGACTTTTCTTAAAGGGCCCTCACTGACTTAGGACTTATGCAGACCCATCCCCCTTTGGAATTTAGCACCAAGCAACAGCTGAAAAGCTGCCAGTGGCAACTGGGGAGAAAGTGAAATGACTCGAAATGGGCAAGTGCTGGGACACAGCTTCCTTCCGGTAACCCTCCAGCATCCAGGAAGTGGCACTATCCACTTTTTGAGTCTCCCCATCCCCACATGGAGCTGCAAAGTGGAGAAATGGATTGTCCCACCCTAGTGATCACCTAAGGCTCTGCCCCACACAAATCTGCAGGTCCATTCTTCTACAATAAGGCTGGACATCAAAGCAGCTCTACTTAATACACAGAAACAAACACAGGGAGCCTGTCAAATGGATGAGACAAAGAAATATGGCCTAATTGAAGAACAGGACAAAACCCCAGTTAAAGGATTAAACAAAATGGATAGGAATTAAACAACTTATCAGGTGCAGAGTTCAAAACACTGGTTATCAGGATGCTCAAAGAACTCATTGAATATAGTAATAGCATAAGAAAGACCCAGGCACAGATGCAGATTACATCAAATAAAATAAAGAAAAATCTACAGGGAACCTACAGTGGAAAGGATGAAACTGAAAATCAAATCAACAATTTTAAACATGAAGAAAAATCTATCAGAACAGCAAGAAAAAAAATTCAAAAATTTGAGGATAGGCTAAGGAGCTTCTGGAATATCTTCAAATGTACCAACATCTGAATCATAGGGATGACAGAAGAAGAAAAGGAAGAGCAAGAAATCGAAAACTTACTTGAAAAATAATGAAAGAAAAATTCCCCTAATTTGGCAAAGGAAATAGACATACAAGTCCAGGAAGTACAAGTCCCACACAAGTTGTGCCCAAAGAAAACCACACCAAGGCACATCACAGTTAAAATGCTAAAGGTTAAATGTAAAGAGAGAATATTAAAAGCAGCAAGAGAAAAGCAAGTAGATACCTACAAAGGCATTCTCCATAAGACTGTCAGGTGATTTCTCAAAGGAAACTTTGCAGGCTAGGTGGTACTGGCAAGAAGTATTCTAAGTAATGAACAGTAAGGATCTACAGTCTAGATTAGTCTACCCAGCAAAGCTATCATTTAGAATGGAAGGGCAAATAAAGTACCTCCCAGACAAGGCACAACTAAAGAGGTTCATCATGACCAAGCCATTATTACATGAAATGTTGAAGGGACTTACTTAAGAAAAAGAAGATCAAAACTATAAACATTAAAATGGCAAAATTCACAAGTATCAACAACTGAATCTAAAACAAACAAACAAATCAAGCAAACAACCAAAATAGGGAGAGAATTGTAGATACGGAGATTGCTTGGGGGGCGGGGTATCAGCTGTGGGGGGAAGCAGGAGAATAAGGGAAAAAGTGCAAGAGTTAAGAAGCATAATTGGTAGGTACAAAATAAGAATTTAGGAATAGTATAGCAAATGTGAAGCTAAAGAACTTATATGCTCAACCCATGGACATGAACTAAGTGGGGATTGCAGGGGGAATGGAAGTACTGAGTGGAAAGGGGAAAAGGGGAAAAATTGGAACAGTAAATGTATAATCAATACATGTATTTTAAAAAGGAAGCACAAAGTTGTATTAATATGAGGAGCCACCTTTTAGACATCTTAATAAAGTTGCCTGCACTTTGAAGCTTTTTGCAGCAAAGAATATGTTATGTTGTAGAGCAAAACTTTGGGCGGCTCATTAAACATAGACTATCCTTTAAACAGTGTGGCTCTTTGTGTAATTCTGGGTTGAGTTTATATAGAGCCTGACATTAGCTTATGGTATAAGATCAAGTAAAAATTCTGTACTCCCCAAGTTTAAAAGAATCACTGTAACTCTGATAAATGTCAAGTATCAATAATACTATGCTTAAACAGTTCTGAAGAGACAAAAAATGATATGATAGGCACAGCCCCGCATTATCACGACAGCAATGACAAAGTACAACGCTTAAGAGATTTTACTAACAGTTTAAGAGTTCTGGCACAGTATAGCCTGTGTATAATGAGTCTTCTAAACATTCATCTCACAGGACTTGCATTTGAAGAGATAAAATACTTTACAAACTCCATTTCATTAATCTTTACAATATCTCAGTGAAGAATTATGAACACCAATCAACAGATTGCAGAGTGACAGCACTGAAATACACAATGAATTGCCAATCCTCTCACAGAGAGCCTTGCAGATGATCGTACAATAAGGATTTGTTTGTTTGTTTGTTTTGTTCTGTTGTTAATGCTAGTAGTCTAAGACCAAGTGAATGTGTTAACGCCTATAAAGTTTCAACATGTTGTACTTTCTTGGGCAGAAGGAAAAGTAGAAAAGGCCTGACATTTTAGCATTTTGAATTTAATAACAGGTTAAGCCAAGATGTCAATGCTAAATTCTGTGAATATACAAAAGCATATTTTCAAAAATCAGCATTGTGTGTAATTGTGACGACTATACTACAGTCCACATTAAAGCCAAATAAGATTTTTAATCATGCAGCAAATTAGTCTAATCATATTATTAAATATCCCATTTAAGTGATTTCAACAGCACATGGCTAGTATTGTATTATTAACAGCTTTTCAAAGGGCAGACATCATCGCCATCAATAAATAGCTATTGACCACTTACTGTGTATAACTGGAATTTTTGAAAGATCATACTGTTTCTCATTTGTTAAGCTAATCTTTTATAGACAAATCAGGCTCACATTACATCCATATAGCAAATATTAGTCCAGGAGACCCAAAACATTTAAAGACATTTTAACAAATAATTTTTTAAATCATTCAACTGTTTGTAATAATGAATGTATAAAGTACAGAAGCAGTTGACTCTTGAATGACCACAAAAGTATACTAAAGAATCATGGTATCTATTGTATGCTCAGCCTACAACGAACATGTTAGTCCTTACTACTTACATTATAAATACTATACTTACATTATAAATCATATAATGCTACTATACAAAATATAGGTTACATTGTAATAAACCTTTAGTACTGAACTTTACTACCATTACATAGGGGAGTTCTTAAGGTCAGTTATTTTTCAAAAACTATCTATTGCTAAAGAGGTCTTCAGTAAAAGTAAACTGTATTATACTTAATATAAAAAGTACACATAACATACTGCCAATTACTTAATCTTGTTTTAAAAAACAGTTCAGTGTATTTGACACCTGTCAAAAACTTAGGTTAAAAAAGGAGTCTGTCATCTAATACACCCTCTAAGAATTTAATCAATGTGTCCAATTTGCTATTCATAATTCGCACAGCATACTTATGGCTTTATTCCATATTTATCTTCTATTTTCTCATCACTTACTTTTAGTGTTTATCAGAAATAAGTGAAAGCTTCTTACTCTGACCATACTTTTTGTGTATGCATATATGTACAATGCATGTATTAATTTATGCACAATTAAAAATATCCAAAAAATAGCTGTCTTAATTTTGCAAAAATTCAAAATGAGAAAACTTATACTTCATTTTACTGTCATAATAATAATAATAATCCAAATTTGCCACATAAAGCTTCTAAATAAGAAGAGTCTTTATAATAACACAGGCATAATATTTCAGGGTTCTTATCAGAGCCACATAAACTGTGGGCCCTTGTACAAATGAAAGGCAGGAATAAAGTAGCACTAATGTTACCTATAAAACTTGTTTCTTTTCTTTCTTGATGTCTCCTTTTTTCCCTCTTCCTTTTTTTCCCTCTCTCCACTTGCTATAGTGTTTTGAATTTGCTATTTTATATCATTCTAAGAAAAGTACAATTAAAATTTAAGTTATTGACATGGATTTTGCCTTTTATCTTTATATTGTTCAATGGCAGTTTTTAATGGAAATAGCAGAGTATTTTACTTATAGGCAGAATTATTGAAATAACTCAGCTGTTATTTCCTGACCCATCACTGGAGGATGTCTCAAGCTGAAAGAAGGGATAAATATTTTAAATAATCAAAATGTAAGCTTTATCACCTTTCTTCCTGACTACTTATATAATTTCACACTATTATATTTCAGGGTATGGTAAAATTTGCACATGCATTCATTTAAAAAATATATCAAGTATTCCAAAAGTCATAGAATATACGTATTCATTTTATAAATTTAAAATGGTCAACATATCTGTATGATTTAAAGAATCAAAAATTTTTTTCTTTTTTATGAATCATATTGGAACATGAATAAAATTCAATTTATTTTATATAATACATATTTTAATAACTTTTATGCTGGGACAAGAATAAGCATTCAAAAAAGGGTTCAATGACTGAAGATCTAAGAACTTCAATTTATATCATTATACTTGAAAGGTACACAAACAAACCTGTGAAATTGTAGAAAATCCATACTTTCTTATGGAATTAAAATAGCATCTTTAGTGTGCCAACTAATTTTCATAATAGCTGGATGCAAAATATATTTCATATTTTTGTAAAAAATACAATAGAAACCAGAAGAAAAATCCTAACATCTATTCTGCGCTTTTCAGCAACTTCACCATCATCACCACAAATATCCTACTTTGGGCTTGTTTAATCGGAAGTTCCCAGTTCAGGTTACGTTTTATTCATGTAAATGAGTTTTTGTCCGGGGGCGGGGGGGGGGGGTTCCTAATGGAATTCAGCCTTGTACTGCGTAACACGTCCGAGGGTTTGTGTTATTCTTACATCGCAATACACGCTGCCATATCTAATTGCTTAATTATGCTCTGACAGAATGGAACATGGAGAGGGACAGGATCTGTTCAGTACCTCCCTGCAAATGCCAGGAATCTCGTCCTTCAATTCTGCAAGAATGAAAAGTGCTCCGTGGATAAAGTCTAAACATTTTTAATGCAATGTGTATGTGGATAGGTTGTGCTCATCGAGGATCTTTTGTCAACAGAGAAAATGAATATGAATCAAATGTTTTACACGCCAACAAGGAGAAAAGAAAACACATGAGGTTTAACCTAAGGCAGGATAATTTCATTAGTATACTAAGTATAAGTTTCAATTTAGAAAATTCAAACAAATTCTATCATGTTTAAAAATGGACTCAAGTTTCTTGAGGAAATCATACACATAGAATTTTAAAAATTAATTTCAAAGTATGATATCAAAGCCCTGGCTGGTGGCTGAGTGAACTGGTGCACACCTGCCTGTGAACCCAAAGGTCATTGGTTCGATTCCCAGCCAGGGCATATAACCAGGTTGCAAGCCAGGTCTCCAGCCAGGTCTGTAGCTGAAGAAAGGCAAAAGGCAACCATACATTGATGTCTCTCTCCCTCTCTGCCTCTTTCCCTTCCCCTCCCCTCTCTCTAAAAATAATAAAATATTTCAAAAAATATGATACCAGTACTAAAAAGAATTTGAGAGAAGCAAGTCAATAAATAAGTCACCTTGAAATTACTTTGAAGGTGTTATTTTTCCTTTAATGTGAAAATGGTTCCTATATTGAAAATGTTTTCCTTTTAAACTTTGAAAATCTCTACCACTGTTCTTTTACTAAATATATTACCTAGTAATTGTATACATAACAACCATGCAACATAGTTGTAATATTGTACCTGCTATACTGACTGTTATTCATGGAATGTGGAAACATAACAGAGAAAAAAGAAAACATTGACCAAGTACTACTTTCATAAACACAAAGCTACATGTTTTGTCATTGTTATACACTGAATGTTGGTTCCCCCCAAATTCATGTGTTGAAACCCAATCCCCAATGAGATGGTATTTTCAGCTGGCACCTTTTGGCAGGTGGTCAGGCCATGAGAGTGGAGTCAGAAATGGTATATTGCTCTGGACAGATTTAAAGTGGCCCCACTCCTGGTCTTCATTCTAGAGTAGTAAAGAAAAGATACAAATACATTCTCTTTCTCTCTCAACAAATGATTTGTTTGCATTCCAGAGTAAAGTTCCCTCTTTCTTTCGAGAGTCAGAAAGACAAATGGCTCAGCCACACTATAAAGGCTCTGAGTTTTGTAACGCTGGGGTTCAACCCCACACATGCAAGTGGTACCAGACCCTCATCACATAGCTTCCATGGAGATGTTAAGATTCTCCTATAAGTCCTGGTCTCTTACCCAAAAGTCTGGTGCTCCTGCAGGCTAATGTGTAAGCTGGCAGGCTGGATAACATGCCAGACCCTTCACACTTGCAGCTGTGAAAGATCAACCCCTCGCAAAATGATTACACATTTTTCATAAGTGTTTTCCAAGCATGATCCACTGGGATATGTGCTAGGAAAATAAAGATGAATATGATATAGCTCTGTCCTCAATTTATCCATGCTCCAGCAAGAAAGGCATATGCAGAGAGCTAAGTACATCACCATACAATATGTATCTATTAGAGGAATATATAAAATGCCCTGACATCGAATAATCAATAAAAAGGATGCATTTTTGAAAAGTAGTTGTGGAAATTAAAGCAGAATTTAGTGGACATATAATAAACATTATAGAGAAGAATTATCTTTTGGTTTAGAAGTTGAATGGATGGCCCTTAAATTTTTTACAGGTTCTGAGGATCAATGATTAAATGACTTAATGTAAAAGGAAAGAGGTATGGCATGCTTGTTAATGGGTCTAATCAGAGCTGACTCATCCATCAAATATTCACTGAGGACAATTATCTGTTTATACTATAAAATATGATTAGACAAGTTTCTCTCTCTGCCAAAACACATTGGCTCCTGACCTTACTGGCCCTTTGAAAAGTCTTGGATTATGTTAACCTTGTTACAAAAGTCGTTGCACTGTGATATAGTGGTTTATTTAGTTGTTTCTCCACACTGAACTCTAAGCTTTTTGAGGGCATGGGTGATATCTTGTTCACCATATTCACTTTTCCTTTTATGCACTTAGTGATACATTAAACTGGGCACATGACTTCTCAGCGCAGTAGTGTATATCCTAATTTCTTTCATATTTAGTTGACTATGTAATTGAGCTGTTTTTAAAAAACGATTTTTAAAAAAAAATTTATTTCATTATTTTTCAGAGAGAGGGGAAGGGAGAGAGGCAGAGAGGGAGAGAGACATCAATGTATGGTTGCTTTTCACCTGCCTCCACCAGCCACAGACCTGACTGGACTGTGTAAACAAGGTTTACAACCTGGTTATGTGCCCTGGCTGGGAATCAAACCAGCAACCTTTGGGTTCACAGGCTGGTGCCTTATCCACTGTGCCACCAGCCCAGGGCCTGCAATTGAGCTTTTATAATGGGTTGTGAGTGGCTATCATGGCTGAAATGTCTGGATATTATGCTGAATATGATTAAGAAACATTTCCCCCCTTTTCTCTTCTCCTAAATGCTGAAAGCAAATGTAGTCAAATACTTATTAACCATGTGTAAGGACTAATGTAAAAGTAAAAATGAAGATCCACATACCACATGTATAACTATTTTACATATATACATATGCATAATTATTATACCACATATATGTAGTTATCTCAAAATAATAGTTATATAAAGTGTGCTCTAACCTAACCTGACGATTTCACCTTCCTAACAACTGGAAGACTGTATTTAAATCTAAAATTTTCAGAGCCATCTGAGTTCTGTTTGAGAACATGAGAGTATTACAACACCTGGCACCTAGCCCAAAGCCCACGACTGATCACCTTCTATTCCTGCCTCATGTCCTATCCCGAACAGCGAGCTCAGCTATAAACATTTATGCATACCCAGAGTCACATGTCCAAGCCCCATCTACACTCCAAGAGAACTGTCATCATTCGAGTTCATAAGTGTGTATGTCTACTGTAAGAAGAAAAGTCTTGTCCTTGGAGTCAAAGCATTTCTGGACCAGGGAACTTTGAGGTCCCAGGTATTCTAAAGCATGAACACAGAACTCAGTTGGGCATGTACCTTTGTTCTTGGGTTTATCTACCTATGCAGAGTATCCTAGAGTGAGGGCAGGGCCCTCTGAAGTACATAATATAAGGAAGCAGTCCCTCTTGTCCAGGTCTAAGGGTGGCACAAAATAGGGTGATAATGAGTCAACTCCCACTATTCATACAAGAGCAATCCTGTGTGACTGCATTGTCCAAAATAGCAGACAGTAGGCCACAAGGAGTGGCTAGTCCAAGTGACATAAGTCACAAATGTAAAATACACACTGAGCTTTGAAGATAGAATATGAAAAAAGTGAATATTTTATGAGCTGGTTAAATTACATGCTGAAATTACATAAAATATATTGAGATCAATAAAGTACATTATTAAACTTACTAACTATTGTATCTGGCTTGCACTACATTTCTAATGGGCAGGGCTGCTTTTGAGAATGGTGTGGCAAAAATATGAGTGGCACTCAGGTCTCTGGACAATTTTATGGAATAAAACCTTCCATTTGCACGAAATTACATACCTCTCTTTTCTTTATTACTTAACAGAGAAAAAACCTGCTCAAAATACAGTTTGAGTACTGTATTCTTGGGGTTCTTTGTAGTGCCAGGGCTACATGCTAAATAATATGTGGGTAATAAATGGATAATAATTTCAATAAAGTAAATAAACAAGGAAATAATTTAACTTTCAATGAATGAGACAAACAGATACACAAAAACTGTTAAAATGCCCTTAATTATATGATCCATGTGAGAAGAGATTTGATTTTTATTGCTATATTCGATATTTACAGGCATTCCTTTTTTTAGGGTAGGGCCCCAATAAACACTTCTCAAGTGAATAGATATGACAAATACATTAATGGTGACACATGCAAAGTACTAATGGAACATATTAGCATGCTGTGGCATAGCACACAGACCTTTTAGAGAAGCAGCAAATACTTCACATGGAGGTTTCTGTAGGAAATGTTGAAGCAATAGCAGGGAATGCTTAACTGGAAAGAACAACATGGCCAGGTGGGGGTAACATGTTAGCAAACGCATATTTTTCTATTATTTCACTCTAATATACTCTAAGACAAATTACATAGAATAGGTTCTCGTATACATTGTTTTTATAAACATATAACGTTCTTGGATACATTTTCCTTAGGTACAGCTTGGATCTACACAATGCATTAGAACTAAAATGTACCTTTATTATATAGGTGCTTTATTTGAATGTTGGCTTTTGAACAGCCTCCATCAATACTAGCAAATAATACCAACAATTATGAAAATAGTATTATATACCCTATATCACTATAGTGTAATTTTAGTAGAGTCCATCTGTTTTTTAGTCTTTATTTGAAATCAAAAGGGTTTCAAACATGCATAGAGTTGAAATTTTTTTGTTATTTATTTGATTTAATACAGTTTTCATAACCAAGACCAAAAAAGGGCAGAGGTCCTTTAAATTTTAAATAATATTTCTGAAATACCTATCATTTGACCAAAGTGTATTATTTTCTAATACTTGAGCATTGCAATAGTTTGTATAAATAGGTTCACCTACATTGCTTCCTTTGCAGTTAGTATGGGTTTAATGACTAAAAATATGCAATTATGTTGGTCAATAACATACAAAATTCTTGTTTTATACAAGCTCCTCTTTTAATACCAAAGTGTTTTAAAGACTATCAAATATTTCTTTGTACTTACTAGGCTATACAATAGAACTTTTGGAAAGGTAGCTAAATAGAACACTTTTACTATTAAAATATATATATACATTTGTATTTATTCCTTGGGTTGTTGAAAACAAATAAGCAATGTTTAAATTAAAAAGAACACAAGTTTGTTTATAATTGTTTACTTTTTTTTTTCAAGTAAACTGTAAATATTGGGTAGGTCAAAAAGTTTGTTTAGTTTTTTCACACGATGGCTCTAGTGCTTAGTTGATTTTGACTTTATTTGAAACAATTTTATTAAGAGTGTATTGTGACAGCTGTCATATCAGCATACATTTACAGAAAAAACTAAATGGACATTTTGGCTAACCTAATAATTACTATAAATTAAAACTTTGATTAGAACCACTGGAGTCTGACTATTTTCTTATAAAATAAATTTAGCATTGGTATTTTTAAAAGATTGCTAGCTAAAAGTATATGAAGCATATAGATATGAAAAGAAGACAACTGTGGTTTAATATCACAAAGGATAAATGCAAAATTTCTTAAAATTTTCTTATCACACTCTTTCTATACTGCTTAAGTTCCCCCAAAGGATATTTTTGTATCTTAAGTAACTGATACAGATTTATTATTGATGTTCTTTAGATAATTGGAAGAATATTATTTGAATTAATTTTATTTGAGATATTTTGTGTTACCCTCAAACCTAAAAACAAAATCTATCTCATTTATATTCCCCTTCTTGCCACTCCTTGCATATGACCATTAGTCAGACTATGTAAAAGAAAGAGTTGAATAGAAATATCACTGAAGAGTAATAGTCCTAAATTCCTAAAATAGTGTTGTAAGTTATTCAAATTGTAGGCGTGCCTTTAATTTCATGAACTCTTCAGAAATTCCTTTTGATTTTATGAAAACCATATATGAGCTTGTTATATAAATCTGATTCAAAAACTTTTTCTAAAATCAAATGTCTAAAGAAGCCAAATTTTATTCATACACAATGGAGAAAAAATTTAAACATAAGGTGACTTCAATGTGAGCCAAATGGTATAATGAGCCTATAAAATGCTTAGTCAAATGCATTCAGGCTTGTAGATGTGTTTACAAAAAAGGAAGGTTCTGTTTCCATATTTATTGTGATCTTTCACTGATTTAAAATTCCTTTATACTGAAACTCAATAAACATATTTAATTTACATAAGCTACATTAAAATACTAATATAAGAATGAATATAAAAACCACTAGTTTATTGCACCAACCTCAGCGATTAAAAAAGAGAAACATGTTATTGAGCCTAAGGAATATTTAATAAAGAATATTATCAATATATAGTGTATTTCCTTAAGAGTTAGTAATACTGCAGTGGGATTCATAAATGCCATCTACCTTCATTTTATTGCTTGAAATCAATGAAGCGAATCTTCTGAGTAAAATTTCAACAGCATATTTAAGAGCCAGTAAGCATCATTTTTTACTTTTATTAAGTTGCAAAGAAGAAAGGAGGGTCTAGTTTACTTGTAGAGTGTTTGTTCTAAGTGAGATTTTACTTTTCAGACCAGTAGGCTAATGATTAACGTCACATACCGTACATCTTTGCCTAGAAACTACGGTGTCTATTAAATGTAATTACCTTTCCCCATGGCTTTAAATTGACGGCAGATTCAAAATGAAGGTGGCTTCTATTAAATTTAATTACTTCCCCCTGAAGCTTACTTGGCAAAACTGTGACTAATAATAAATGTGAATTCCATAGAACAAGTTGCATGGTCAAGGTGTGACTCTTAAATTAGCAATGTTATTAATGAAAAAAATATGTAAAAACACAATACTTGAAATGGGAATGTTGGATCACTCATATCTTTTTGTAATAATATGACCGGTCCATTAAGTGCTCAGTTTTTACTCATTGGTTTCACTTTTCAACCAATAAGTTACAATATATTGGCTGGTTATAATAATAACTAAAGAAAATGCCAATTAAAAAATCATCTAGTATTCCCATATACACAAAATAGTGCCCTTCTATCATTTTAATGCAATTGGCATTCTAAATCGTCATGATCAATAAACGAGGAAAAGGTAAAATACTGGAAAACAAATCCTGTTTTTATTAGCTATATAATTAGCTCTTTCTTTCTAAACTGGTTACCTAACCTGGAAGACAGTGTAATAATGTCTTCTATGTAAGATAAATATTTTAAAATTAGAGAAAAAGTGTTATCTATTATTGCTTTGCAAATCCTTTTGCCATTTTATTTAAATTTCAACCACCTATTTTAGATGAGCTAGTTTTTTTTTTAGGCAGCTCCTTTTCTGAATCTAATCTCTTTCTCAACTTCCCACACATTCACTCATCCATCATTCAATGTCCAACATATCATATATTCACAATGTGGCAGGCATATGTTAGAGGTATAAAAATATAAAATCTATTAGGATTCAAGAATCAGGTGAGAGTTAAGACTGAAAACAATAAATATTTTGTCACTCTGGGAAGAGCTTCCAATGACTTCAGAGCAGCTCTTATAAACCCTATATTCACACTTCTTGCTTCATCATTGAGTAGAAACGTATTAAAGCCAAACATAGCATCTACATGCTCATTCAGCCATAACACAGACATGCAAGCTTGATTAGGCATGAATTAGGTACCAGTTTACAGAGCACCTCACTTTAGAAGATGTGTGTCAAGTTCCCTAAGCGGTCGCCTGAACGGAAACTTCTCATTATTCTTGAGTTAGGAAGATAGTAACTTCCAGCCCTCTCCTCGAGTCTGGGGGATGCTCACAGCATGATGGAATGTCAACAATTCTCTCTGGAAACAAAAATTCTGTTTACCTAATACCTCACATTTTATCATACTCTAATTTATGTTGTTATGATATTTCTTTTTAAGATTTATTTATTATTTTTAGAAAGAGGGGAAGGGAAGGAGGCAGAGAGGGAGAAAAACATCAATGTATGGTTGCCTTTCACCTGCCTCCAGCTACGGACCTGGCTGGAGATCTGACTTGCAACCTGGTTATGTGCCCTGGCTGGGAATTGAACCAGCAACCTTGGGTTTGCAGGCTGGTGCCTATCCACTGAGCCACCAGCCAGGGCCTCACATTATGGTATTTCTTAAATGTTGTATTATATTATTTATTTCTGATTTGGTCATGGCTGGTTAGTTCTTGGATATTTTATGTTCTAAATTTCTGTTTCTGCCTCATACTTGATTTTGCACCTGTTTTCTATTAGTCACATAAAATTTTCATTTTAATATTCTTTTAAAACGCAAGTGATGAACACTGGAAGTGGGGAGCATCCACACAACTAGATAACCTCGGCTAGTAAAAGGATCATGGGAACTTTTCCAAAGACAAATTTGACGGGAATTAGAAAAGAAGAATGTCTAAAAGTTTGCCCAGTGAAAAGCAAAGAAAGTACATGTGGAACAAAGGAACAGTACCTGTAAAGATCCAGGAGCACAAAGGAGCATTACTTATTTGGAGGACCCACCTAGAACCCAAAAGGAGTATAGGGCAGTGCAAGATATTCAAATAGGCCATCGTCTGGCTACAACTCTGTGACTCATTCTGCCAAACCAGCAGTCATTTAATTCTTGGCTGTTGTCATAGGAGAAAGAAAAAGTACTTGAGGGTTTGGAGTATCTCACATCAGAAAATGAAAATCCTGACTCAGAAGTGACACACATTGTCTGCTTCAATTTCATTCACCAAAACAACACAAAGTCTCCACCACTCTCTCCACTTGGGGAAGGGACAAGGAAATGCAATTCTAATCACAGGCCCAGAGGACAGACGGCTGAAAACATTTGGTGTATCTTATTAATGACTCACATTTCCTCTTTTGATTCCTAGAACACACACTTAAAGAAGAAAATTACCAATGTGTTGGTAGATGGGTTTGGAAGCAAAATAAAAGCATAATACGCAAATGTGAAACTTCTATTGTAAATGGCTTACAATCTTTATCAACTGCTGAAGAAGTCATTTATTTGTGTCAATTAGAGAAATACCCTGGCTTACCACAAACCATAGAAAAGAGAAATAAAATTTACCAGTGGAAAAAACCCAAGCAGGTGCTTCTTAAAAAATTTAGCCAAAAAGTGATAATCAGTTTCAGAAGTTATTTTGATGTTATTGATGCCCATTAAATGCAATTATCTGTGTTTTTTACAGGAATTCACAGGTGATAAAATTAAAATTGCACTGATAGATGTTAAAAGTACAAGGTGTTTTCTGTCTATGTTGAAGTTTTCTGCTGCATTTTATTCCTTCACTGGATTCAAACCCTGGCCTTAGATTTTGATATCTAGTTTTAGAGATTATATATCTCTTGTTACTTTCCACATTGAAACAAGTAAAATCCTAAAAATGTAGTAAAAATAGTTAAATATAAATAAACTTCATTGCTAGAGGGACAAAAGTAGTAAGGTCTATTCTGAGTTTCCAGATATGGCATCTAGAACCCTAGATATCAAATGAGAAGTCAATCCATTGCTTTATCTTGAAGCTTCACCCTGAGGATCTCTGTTAAGTGCTGGAGACCTCTAGTTTCTGTTTTGAAAACTATTTTAAAGATTGCAGAAAACAGAAGATAAATCCCTAGGCCTAAATAACATGGAAACTCTTAATAGAATACAGCTGTGTAAAACCAGGCATCAAAGGGCTATATTCTCTGAAAGATTAATGAAAGATAAAAACAATTTTGATAAAAAGAACAGCAAGGAAACTTTCCATTTTCAATTCTGGAACAGGATGGAAAGGAACTAGTCTCTGGAAAAATCTATATCACAAGCTGGCTCTCATATATATTTGTTTTATACAGTTATAATAATATCCTGGATGGGTGGCTTAGCCTGTGCACCAAAAAGTAAGCTTTATATAACATATACGTATGTATTTGTTGAAATAAAAATAAAGGCTTAAAATAAGAGTAGAAGCCCTGGCTGGTGGCACAGTGGATAAGGCATTGGCCTGCAAACCCAAAGGTCACTGGTTCCATTCCCCAGTCACGGCAAAAACCCGGGTTGCAAGCCAGGTCTCCTGCCAGGTCCGTAGCTGGAGGCAGCTGAAAGGCCACCATACATTGATGTTTCTCTCCCTCTCTGCCTCTCTCCCTTCCTCTCTCTCTAAGAATAATGAATAAAAAAAAATAAAATAAGAGTAGAAAACTAGCATATTTTAAAATGGTTCAATATCATTCAAAAATGAGGAATCTTATAAATAAAAATTTTAAATGTAATATTTGCATTAACAAGTAGATTAATCATGCCTAAGGAAAAATCTTAGGAACCCGGAAGAATAAATGTAAAGTACGTAACATGGAAGACAAGACAGAAAACAAGTCTATATAATAATGTGCTAGAACCATCTCCAATCACCCTGCAAGAGCTGATTGTGCTTATCTCTTTCCAACTCCATATTCAGGGACACCACCTTGAATGTGGCCTGAAACTGATTATGGGACTATTCCCACTGTGGAAATTTGCAAATGCTACTATCAGGGCTTTTCTTCCATCTTAAAAAGCCAACTGTTGAACATTTACCAGCACATCACTAGCTCTGTACCAATTTCCAAAGCATCTACTAGTAAAAATAGGTCTGAGTGCATAAGAGAGGCAGCTGATCAATGTTTCTCTCTCAAATCAATGTTTCTCTCTCTCTCACTCTCTCCCTTCCTCTCTCTAAAAGCAATGAAAAATAAATGTCCATGGGTGAGGATAAAAAAATTAAAAAGGAATTTTTCTAAGAAATTTGCATGTAAAGAAAACATGTTGGTTAAATTGCTTATTTTTATCCTAAAATAAGCCAAAGCCTTTCCATAATTGCATTTAAGCAAACATACCCTCTACTTCTTTGTATAGTTCTTAATTCTGATGGCAACTCATAAAGAAATTATAAATGTGTTATCTTCTATTCTATTTTTACAATTGGACAACAAAGCCCTAAAAGAAATGTGACAAATGTTTAAAAAATATCCTCCACTTTTAAATACTCAATTTAGAAAAACATAAAATTTCTCATTTCCATGCAAACATTTCCAAACTGCAAGTGAATATTAAAACTGCTTATTTTAGAAATAGTCAACAAAAGGTCAAAAATTACTGGCAGTTTTGAAGATTAAAAAAATATGGATATAAATCCTTGAAGCCTGTTTTTACAAAGTCATTAAAACTAACAAAACAGGAGACAGCATTATTGTGAAATTCAGTTCATTTGCAAAACTTCAATAAAATGTTTTATATGTCTTTACATTCTCTTTCAAATTAATATCAGAGAAACTATCTGCTTTTACTAGATTATCTTTTAAAATGAGAGACATGGATAATCAGTAAATGAGGTTATATTACTAATTAGCATACCATCTTCACTACCTATAGTACACACTACAAAAAGAAAGTGGCTTCCATTTTATCACACAGATGAAACAAAGTTATCTTTCAGGGTTTGAAATTTCTGTGATCTTTATGCTTAATAAACCAGTAAAAGGCATTTAAATTACATCACTTTGGTCTTGGAAGTTAAATTGGGAAATATTGCATTCTCTGAGATGATAAACTCAGTAAAAGATAAATTATCATGAGAAATAGTTTTAATTGATTTACCATAATGAAAGTTATGTGACTTTGAAGTGCAAATGACACATTAAAATGAATCTACAGTATGTTGATAATCAAGTGGCTTCTTTGTTAATGGAATTACTGACACCGCAGATGCTTTCGGGAATGATGTCTTCTACTATTCATCAAGAAACATCAGTGTAAAATGAATATGCTTCTTATTTAATCCCAGGCCACCTTCCTAACTTTTTGTTTCAGCGTAGTTCAACATTAAGGTCCAAAGACTTGCTGCAGATTCTGGTCATCACAAAATGTCAATATTAGTTTAGGTCTTCCACCTCTGCTTTTTTGTCTGAACATCTTTACTGCAAGCCCAAGTTCTTCTTGTATTTATAAGTCAGAAGGACTCTCATGGCAGAAGCAATGATGAAATTAACGATGAAGTCCAAATTTAGATGCTTATATATATATAGATAGATAGATAGATAGATATAGATATATAAACTAATACAATTTTTCCCATGTATAAACCTTAATAGTATATATTACAAAAGTTTCTGACCAGTAAGAATCAAAGGAAATAAGTGAATTCCTGAGAGATTTTGGGGGGAACAAGAATAAAGCATTAATATTTCTTTTTCTTTTTTATTTTTTTTTCAAAATTAACCTTTTTATTAAATCATTTTTATCATAATTCTGTTACAGTTGTCCTAATTTATATCTTTCAGGGTTTGAAATTTCTGTGATCCTATGCTTAATAAACTCAGTAAAAGGCATTTAAGTAACATCACAATGATGCAGTCACCTGTTTTGTTAGTTTTAATGACTTTGTAAGAACATGCTTCAAGGATTTATATCCTTGAATAAAGGATTTACATCCTTTGCCCTCTTCGCCCGTCTCACCCCCACTCCCACAGTCAACTCCCACCCTGTTGTCCATGTTGGTGGGTCATTCATACATGTTCTTTGTCTAGAAGGGGGACAACAGTGGAAGGAAGGGGAAAGGACTCATGCATTAATATTTCAAAACTACATAATAGTTCGATAAAATAATTTCAAATAAAGTAATTAAATTTCATAATCTGTGACTCTTCTTCAATTATCTTGTATAAAAACATTTTACCCAAACTGTAGGAATACTATTGTTTGGTTTATTTGCCAATCATTTTATTCATCATACTTATCAGTATATGATTCTACCTAGTAGCAATGTATACAAGTACATTTTCAGTACACTCAATCTCTGTTTTTTATAACTGAAAAGTAAATTAAAATCCCCTGCCATTCTCATCTTCCAAGAAACTTGGGGTGATGTGACAGGGGAAACAGAGAATGAGAGGAGACAGAGACACAGGACCCCGTGGCTGTTCCAATGCTAGGCTCACTGGGTGTTCCTGAACAGCACAGAACACACACGTTTCAGCATCCGTTAACTTGCTCCAGGAAATTCTAAATAAGAGTCATGCAGTGACATAAAAAGAATTAACATCAATAGGAATTATGAATGTTGGAGCTATACCATTCCATAATTACATATTTCAGAGATAACCTCTGACATTCATGTGATCTTGTCTTAATAATTAACACAAGTTTTATGTACTGAATTCTTTATACTAATTTTTTTTTATATGAAGTTTCCATTCACCCTATTAAATATAAATAAATGAATTTTAAGGGTTTATGTGTTATAAGGACCATTATTTGAGATAATTTTACAATCTATGTGTATAGATTCTACTAGAAATAAACTGGGATGAAAGTAATAACTGTTATATGTTAATAATAAAATATCTATAAAAGAAAACCCTTTCTAAAATGTTATTTGAAATGTGATATGTAAAGACTATCAATTTTATTAGAGTCATTTTCAAACCAAGTAATATGGGAATAAAGTATTTGACTAAAATTGGAAGAAGTTTCAAAAGCAGGAAAAGCTAAATATTTGATATTTCAATGAAAAAATTGTTTCTAAGAATATTGTTTGATTTTTATATTTTTAAGTTTATTTTGTTGACAATTATGTCATGTTGATATAAGTTATACTTTGAAGTCATTATTTAATCCCAGAAAATACCGAGCTGTGGTTAAAATCACAGAGGCAAACATCAGAAGTTTTCTAGCATGCATTCATTTACCAATTTGCACTGCTCATGCATTCTTTATCCTTTCAACCTGAAAAGCTTCTATCTGATTTTTTTGTGTCTGTTTAAACAAAAATAGATGTTTATCTCTTTAAAATTTTTCCAGGAACTGTCACTTTCCCATTTACTCAAGCGATGTTGTGACAGAATGTGTCAGCTTCTCACACAAATGAAAAGAGATATAGACTTGTATTTACTTGAGCTGAAAAATAAGTAATCATCAATTTAGAGAAAAGTGTTTTCCCATCTGAAAAGATGAAGTAAATAGGAGTGGTTGGAAGAAGAAAGTATTTCCTAAGACTTAAAAGGCAGATGTAAACCAAAGATACAACACTGATTCATTTTCGGTTATGATCCTGGAAGTGGATAATCTCATGATCTGTAGAACTTGGTATTTCACTATGTGTTTTTTGTAGCACATGATTTTGTTTTAAAAATGATAAATGCTTAGGCAGTTAACCTTCCCACATTCTCTCCTATGGAAGATGAAAGTTTCAGAAATTTAAATAGAGATAAGAAAAAAAAATCATCCTTAAGAAATAGTTGATAGAAGCATGATATATTCTAAGCAAACAATTGGTATAGATTTCAAAAAGTTTGTACTTTATTAGAAGAATTGACTTAATACTAATGATCTCAGCAGGCACTAAACATTACATATAGTCCAGTATATATTTCATTAACTATTATTGGATATTTGTTTATGAATTTCATAGGATAATATTTTATTAAATGATAGTACTGAATGCACTGAAATGAACAACATTGACATGGAACAGGAGAAGTGTAGTGATAGGCTTTTGTTCAGAGGGGATTAGAGTTGTGCAATTAAATTCAAAGCAACCATCTTTAACAATTCAGAGAGAGCCCCGCCAAGCCTAAGAGTAGAAGACAAAGCTAGGCACTTTCTGTAGGTTACTTAACTACAAGCTACTTAAACTCTTTGGTTTTGTTTTCCCAGCTATTAAACAAGAAAAATAAAACTTATCTAATAGCAATTGTGTGAGAATTCTATTACTCTAAAAATTCATTTTATAGTTAGAAATATATACATATGTATTAAAGTTGCCGGTCTTGCAAAGTCTGTTATTTAAATTTTCATTTAAATAGGGAATTCAGCAGGACTTAAGAGGGACAGGTTAATATCTTAATTTCTCTCATTTTTTTTAATCTAGGAAAGAAAGAAAAGGAAGGGAGGAAAGAAGGGAGGATGAAAGGAAGGAAGGAAAAAGAAGGAAATAAGACAGCAATTACATTCTTAAGTGGCATATATGAATTTTAAATATCTGTGGAAGTTATATAAGGGAGATTTTCATATAAATGTTTTATTTTCATGTTTCCATTTTAATATTAAACTAGAAATTATGTTAGCATAAAATGTAGTTCAGCTGGACGATCACATATTCTAAGCATTAGTGCATTATTTTAGTGCTCATGACTTTTTGTTTATGATCTCATTAGCACCTCATTATAATACTCGTCATGTTGTTTATTACTGAGAAAGTGACAGGAATATTTAATACATAGATAAAAACTTATTAAATGGAAGTCAAGTGGTATCTTGATTTGTCACAGTAAAGTTCTGCAAGAATCAAAATAAAAGTGGTAAAATAATTCACTTAGAGTTAACCCATGAAACATGGTAGTATAGGCATGCCAAACTCCAAGGAATATAAGAGTTACATGATATTCATATTTTGAACGACATTATTTCAACCCCAAACAATTATGTTTCAACAAGCTCATTTGTTTTCTGAGTTTTATCATTCAGTAGTTTTGGTTGCATTTAAATTATTATTTATTTATTTTGTTTTTATAGTCATTTATTTATGCATACAGTTCTATAATACTTTCACATAAAACCTTCCCTGTTAGTTCCCACATATTTTGTACTTTTTAGAAGCAACTCATTTCAACTGTTGCAACTACTTTTTTGGCAGTTACTTCCATGTCTCTAAAAATAGAATGTAATTGTCTATTTTTACTTTTTTCATTATCTTCTACTAGTTCAGATGAGGCCCCAGCTCTTTTTCAGGTATTACCACCTCCGCATTCCCCATTCTTAGAATTGTCAGAGATATCAAACTAAAATATAAGCCAGCCTGCTAAATTTGAATTTAAGATATGAATATTTTCATATAACACTGTCTTGTGTTGTTTATTTATACAAAAAAATGTTTACATGGCATTCAAATTTAACTAGGTATCCAGTATTTTACTTGGCAGCCCTTTCTGTTCTCAAACTTTTCAATCTCATGACACTGTTACAAGCATTTGAGGAGGTTATTAGCATTGGGGATGTGACTATGATCCTATAAACTATGCATAGAGGTGTCTTATGTTTGCAATAATTGTTGTTACCTCTTCTTGCACAACACTTTTGTTTACTTGGAAATTTTTCTCTGAAACTTTTTCATTTTGTGTAGATTTTAAACCTAAGTCAAAGTTGAAACTTGTCTTGACAGCCTACATGGGCTCCCTCCCATGCCACAAATGGTCCCTTTCTTGGAGATGTGTCCCCTTGACCATTGTTGATTCACAGCATACAGTACAGACACCTCCTTTGTTATGACCCTGGAGGCTATTCTGCTACTTTTTGTCCTGGATGAAAGTTCATGTTTTCCTGATGTACTCTCTCATTTTAGGGGAGCATCTCTTCCAGTCGCTTTCTGAGGCAGGATGCATGGGAAATAAATACATTTTTTGAGATCTTCCATGTCTGAAACTAGTATCTTTAAAAAAGAGAATGAATGATGTAAGAAAAATAAATTAAACCCCAACAGGATCAAAACAACAACAATAATGAAAACCATTCCAGAGTACAGCTAGCTGAAAGCCAAAGATGCACAGAACATCTCAAACACTTCTCAAACAAATGAAAACACTTAACATACAAAAGAAAACAATATGATGATGGTTAATTCTCATTATAACATGTTATCCAATATACTAGAGCAAAAACATATATAACCTACCACATTTTCTTTATTAATTTGTTCAAAAAATACAAATGAAAAGAGGACATGTTTATATTAATAACAAACTGAAAAAATCACCACCGGACCTGCACTGCGAGTCCTTTAAGCTGAAGACAATGACCCCAGCTGGCAAGATGAATGTGAATGGAAAGCACTACAATGCTGAAAACAGAAAGTATATGGAAACTATATACACAGAGACACCCACTTTTTTGTCTTTTCTCCCTTAAAACAACTTAACTATTGAAAGCAAAATGTAAAGCTTATATTGCTGTGCCTACAGATAGAATATAAATAAAAATGCTAGCAATAGAATAAATAAAAATAGATCACTACAAGTACATTTGCAATATTTTAGCAGTACTTTAATACTAACTGTAAGGAAATTGCAACAGGTTAAGGAAACATAGTTTTAAAAACACTTTTTATTTATTTTTAGAGAGAGGAAAAGGGAAAGAGAAAAGGAGGGAGAGAAATATTAATGTGTGGTTGCCTTTCATGCACTTCTAGCTGGAGACCTGGCCTCCAACCCAGGCATGTGCCCTGACTGGAAATCAAACCAGTGACCCTTTGGTTCACAGGCCAGCACTCAAACCATTGAGCCACACCATCCAGGGCTAAAGAAGTATATATTAATCTTCAAAATGATCACAAAATTATCACCATAAACATATGCCAGTAATAAATTTATTTACTTATTTATTTTTAATTTTTTAAAAGATTTTATTATTTTCAGAGAGAGGGGAAGGGAGAGAGGCAGAGAGAGAGAGACATCAATGCATGGTTGCCTTTCACCTGACTCTGGCCATAGACCTGGCTAGAGACCTGACCTGCAACCTGGTTATGTGCCCAGGCTGGGAATCAAACCAGCAACCTTTGGGTTCACAGGCCAGCACCTTATCAACTGTGCCACCAGCCATGTGAATTTAAAAGAAATTTACTTTCTTTGTTAACAAAAATAAAGTTAAAAAAGAAGAAACAAAGGACCAATTTAAAACACTAAAGGCAATGGGAAAATAATCATCAAAATGTCATACATAAATACAACTTTTTTCATTGATTACATTAAATATAAATGAAGTAGAAATTCCTATCAAAAAGCTGATGTAAGGTAAAAGTGACAGTTAAAATAGAGGCAAGAATTAGCTATGTTGTCTATTGGTACACATTTTAAATATACATACTTAAATCATTTAACATAAAAGGGAAAATCTATGCTACAAACAAGAAAGCATGAGAAAGTTTGGAGTGAGTTAATAAACATACTTAAAAGGAATATTATTAGAGACCATAATCAAAAGTACCTAATTATGAAAAATATCTATATATACTAAAGATACAATTTTAAATACATAGTTATACTTTATAACTGAGCTTAAAAATACATAAAATAAAAAATAACTAGAGAGAATGTTTTACTTTTAATACGCTCACTCTAGTAATTGATAGAACAACTAGACCAAAAAATCTTTAGAAATATACTAATCACCTTCAACTAAAGGCCACATAAATTGCATGACATACATTTTTAAGAACACATGGGCTATTAATCAAAATAGACTATATTTTAGTTCATCAATGTTTCAATAAATATAAGTCATATAGAGCATGTTCTTTGAGTAAAACAATTAATTTTAATAATAATAATAATAATTTGACAAAGGTTCTAAATATTTGGAAAGTAAACAAAACATTTCTAAGTGATTCACAATTCAAATAAAATACGACAAGGAAACTTAGACAATGCCTTGAATAATAATAAAACCCAGAACATATAAACTATTTTGGTATAAAGATGAGTCCTGGCTGGTAGCACAGTGGGTAAGGTGCCGGCCTGCAAACCCAAAGGTTGCAGGTTCAATTCCCCAGCCAGGGCACATAACCAGGTTGCAAGCCAGGTCTCCAGTCGTATCTGTGGCTGGAGGCAGGTGAAAAGCAACCATACACTGATATCTCTCTCCCTTCCCCTCTTTCTAAAAATAATGAAATAAAATCTTTAAAAAAAAAAAAGATGAAGCAATTCTTAGGGTATAATTTACAATTTTAAATGTTTTTATTTAAAATATCACCTAAAATAAAAAAATCAACACTTAATTTCAGGAGTCTAGGAAAAGAAGTGATTTAAGACAAAGTAAATATGAGGAAAGATAAAAGACTGGAATTGGATTAAATAGAAAAATACATAAACAATAAAAATATCTACAAAACCTAAATCTGTTTGAGAAATCAACAAAATTATTATACCTCTGGCTATATTGACCAACAAATGAGAGCTAGAGAGGCCCTGCTATTGATAAGTTATTTGTAGTAGTTTATTACAGCAACCTGAACAAATTAAGACAATCAACTTGCTGAAGTTATTCATTTTTAAGTGCGTTCTGTGCACTATTAAACATCAGAAACAGAGACATAGAATACTGCTTTCTAACCATTATTTTTGGTTAGAAAGTTTTGGGATTGACTCAAAAGGGTCAAGCATATTTTCATAGCAATCACAAAAGCTCTGGTTCGTTCAGACCAGCTGTTTAATGAGGACAGCTATGAATTTCATACTACATTAATGTGTTGCATTAGTCTTCTTCAGTGTCTTCAAATATTCATATCCTCCTTAAGTCTTCTATTCCAAGCTGTTCTAATTACCTTCCAAGGAGAAAGTATGAATTGTCCAACTTGAAACAGTTCATGGATCTGCTGAATCTTGTAAAATGAGTTTTTTAAAGTGTCTCAAAAGACTCCACAGAGACTTTGAAATGAAATCAAATGTAAAACAACTTAGTAGAGAATAAAAAGTTTCTATCATCATCTTATTGTCACATCAAACATAAACTTGATTTTGGAAATGATGTTAACCGGCTCTTTTCATTTTTTCAGTTTCTATCAGCAAATTTTTCTCAGCCATTCTGAACTAACAGTCTGGAAAACCTCCCCAAAATTGTTGGGAAGATAGAGTGAAGTTAAAGGAAACTGAAGCAGAGAGGCTCTAATACCTCACTTGAGCTTTAAACAGAGGAGACCCAGTGTAATATTTGTAGGCACTATACTGAGATTCACTATAAAGTTATGTCTGTAACAGTGGAAAATTATAACCCACTCCACCATTCTTTTGACGTTGTTTTGGTTGAGTGCTGACTCTGACTAACATGTAGCTTGTAGATGAACAGCATGTTTGTACAAGAATCCTATGGACTGAGTTCAGAAGAAACAGACCCTGACCTTCACACAGCCCAGCTCCAGGAGATTTGCTGACCTTCTACCATGGAGTCAGGATGACCTAAAATCAGGATGAGGCACACGCAGACCATCACTTAGCAGAATGCGCTGTGCTGGTTAGCAGGTAGAGAACTTTTTAACGCCCTTCCTTGATCTTTGTTTTGTTTTCCTCTCATTCCTTATCAAAACCTTTACCTCCAATGGAGGTGGGGACGGGCTTTGAGATGTGAGTCCCCAATCTTCCAGATGGCCAGCATCAGCAAATAAACCACTTTCCTTTACATCATCACCTGCCTCTTGAGTACTATTGGCTTTCATAGAACAGGCAGCCAGACCTGTGTTTGGTTGTACTTCTAAATACAGTTTCTGGGGAAAAATATATTCTATATTTATCTTCAAGTATTCACCTTAATTTCTAATTTTTGATATCTAAATATTAAGAAAGATTTAATTATCTCCCAATTCTGTTTATGCTATTACACAAAGAATCAAATAGGTTAGTTGAAGTCTGGTATCTTTCTAGTGCTTACATCTTTGCAGTTTGACTTGATGTAAAACAGGACTTCTGAAGACATTTCTTGTCATTTCTCTTTGCACTGTATTTTATCATTCAATTTTATGCCCTCTTGGCTACTCCTCTTAATTTAAGTACTTCACTACATTTTATAAATCTCCACTGATTTGAATTTAATGAATATATTTAGATCATCTTATTGGATTCAAGGATAGAAGTATCAGTTAATTTTAATCAGTCAAAGGAGAGATATAATCATAAGCAAATACTAAGCTAAATACATGCAAATGAAGAAACTGCAATCTATTTTAATATTCTTGGATATAAAAGGCTTATTTTTGAGTGGTAGAATGCTCGTATCTACTATCCATTATGTTCCACTTAACTCTCAATACATTTGTATTAAGCAATCATGAGGCATGTGTCTGAACTTTCCATAAGAATCAGCAAAACTACATATTGCCAAGAGCCCCAGAGAAACCAAAACTGTACTTCTTCTTTTAATGATTAATGACCTTACTTCTGAGGGTGCTATTTTAATGTTCTAAAATATTTATTATGGAAAAACTTAGCAATATATTCTTAAAAACATAAATTTTTTTTCAAATTAAATTTAAAAAATTATCAACAATATTATTATACTCATGTTCACTGGAGAAAAAAAAAGTTCATGAAAACTATTTAACAACCAATCAAGCTTCTACATTTCAAATGAATGAAAAATGATGCCCAACCATCTAAATAAAAGACATAAGTAAATGTTAAGGCAAGAGGATAAAAAGTGCCTTGATTTTTGGTTTATAACCTAAGACTATGATTATGCAATCAGTCTGGTTCAAAGATTTAAATTGCAATGTCATGTACATGAGTTGCATTGCATCAAGCTCACAGGATTTAAGAGGCAGTTCACTCCCTTCACCTCACACAGACATGCTCCTCTTCTACCAGCCTATACATTATCCTCTCTTGCCTTTTCAGCAACCAACTTCAGCAATATACCCAGAAGAGACAGATCTCAGATAAAGAGAGCCCATGCCCTGGCTTCCCACTCACAATACCCAAGGATAATTTGTAAATCTAGACTCGAAATGGAATGCACTTCAGGTTGGGGATAATATATTAGAGGCACATGGATAATCGAAGTGCCTGTGAAAACATATGGTTGTATGCTAACCTCACAGAGGTTCCAATTTGCTAAGTCACCCCCAAGAAATTCTCCCTATGGGATTTTGCCTTTAGAGAGACAAAGTGAATTGGTTCTGTTAAAATATTCATTAAATTAAAAGGCTTCATTTACTATTCTAAAAGCAATTAATCAGGTTTTCATTCTGTGTAATACAGTACCATCTACCACTTCACAAAATGGCATTACTGCTCTAGGAAAAAGGCAATGGCTTGCCACAAAAAATTGATAGGGTCGGCTAAGAAAGTTAGTTACAGGCATAACAAAGTTAAAGTTTTATTTAACTATAGAAAAGGGTTGAAATTGTCAGAATAATAAAATTGCTTAGAGGTAGCAAGTGAAACTTTTTTAAAAAATAAAGAAGAAAATGTGGTTATTGTGTATATCTTTGAAGAGTTTAAAATCTGTTCAATATCATTTAAATCCAAGTGTAAGGAAAGTGATTTCATAAAAAATGTAAGAGTGTATCTTGATTTTTTATGAAGAAAGTCTTCCAAATATTTATAGAAGTAACAAAAGCAAGTTCCTTTGATCATGAGGAAAATGAGAGTTGCTGTAAAATCGCTTTATGATCAAATATTGATGATTAGTTATCCTTTAACAATGGGTAGAGCCCATCAATCTGAAGTTACCTGCTGAACATATTTTAGGTCAACAATACAGGCTGTTGGAATCAAAATATATTCCTTTAACAGCATTTCATTACAATATGTAAATCATTGTATGTTTTCAACATCATATACAATTTTAAAAATAGTGCAGTTTTGCTCATTGAAATAATTCTAAACACAAAATTGTAATTTAAAAACTTTAAGTAAAGGTATGACCTACAGAAATACGTATCTCTTGTGAGAATGAAATGAAGTGTCTTTCAGGTGCTAAGCACTATGCTTGGCATTCAGGAAGCACAAACCAATGGTAACTTTTTGTTTTTCATATTATTATTCAAGTTTATTTTAAATACCACATGATATATTAATATAGAAATAAGCCGCAGGGTAGTTCTGTAATATTGTCTGTTCAGGCAAAAATATAGAGACCGTAGTTAGGAAAATCATTTATAACATAAGGCAACAATACATAGACCATAGTTAGGAAAATCATTTATAACATAAGGCAACAATACATAGACCATAGTTAGGAAAATCATTTATAACATAATAACCAAACTAAGTTTGTTATCACAGAGTTTTTGTATGCAGGTCTCAATGATGATAGCCAAATCGGTCAAGCCAACAGTCATTATCTAAACTATCATTAACTGAATTCTGACCTATGTCTAATGAACTCAGTGGTACCATGTTCATTATCCTCCTGAACTTTATAACAACCTGTAACAAAAGCATTGTTACATGTAGAAAAGATGCTCGAAGAGCTTAGGTGACGTGTCAAAGATACTGACTAAATTTAGAAGTAGGAAATCTAGAATTTATATAGAATTTTTCTATCATCTACATCACAATTATTTCAGCTATTCTATGGAGAACAGCATATTGTCAGTACTTAAGGAATCTTTAAAAATATGTGGTTATAACTCTTTAGGAAATTACTACAAACTCCATGTTCACTCTTGCCTCCCAGTTTCTACAAAGATGCTTCTTCTGCCTAAGTTGGTACTCTGCTCCCAGCAAGGCTAGAATAAATCAAGAGCAGCACTTGCACAGGTGAAAAAAACTACTCGAGATTCAAAACAAATATTGAGATGAATAATATTTTCATACAATATTTGCAAATACTGCAGATTCATATATATTTTATATGGAAAATTTTAATATGCAAATAATTTGAATTATGGATAGCATGACTTAAAATTGAATCTGTGGGCACAAATGATTTTTAATTAATAGGTCAACATTTCTAAGTGTAGGCTATGTACCACTTGGTACTCCAGAGGGTGGGGTGGGAGGGGTTTGCAGGGAGCAGGGAGTAATAAGAGTCTTTTAGAAAGTCTTTGAGGTCAAAAACATTCGCAGAATAAAACCATGATGTTATTTGCCTTTTCACTTTGTTAATATTTGTGCAGATGATGCCAAAATATAGGTGACTCTTTAGTATAAATCAAGGCAGTGACACCAAACTCTAATAGAAGTTACTGTTTTCTTCTCAGCAATAAATTTACAGGGAAAAAAAAAATCCAGTTTCATTTAAGAATGCCTTGATAAAGTAGTAAATGTTATTAATCTTATTAAATCTACTTGAATTACGTGTTTTTAATATTCTGTGTGACAAAATATGGCATAAAACTTTTGCTGCATACCAAAGTATGGTGATCTTGTTGAGAAAAAGCACCTGACTCAGCTATGAGTCAAACTAGCCACTTATATTACACACAGTTTTTAAATCAAGCTTGGGTGTCTGGCAGACAGTTTCTTGATGATGTATAAAAAGACTCTGTTAATTATGGAAAACATTTATTTACTCAGGACCAATAATAAATTTCAAATTTTCTAATGAAAAAAGAAGTTAAAGAAACATATCTGCTGCCTTGATCTTGGGCAATTCAGAACTGTGATGGGATTATGGCTATTACTAATAAATAATAGATACTATTTTTTCTATATTATATTATTTAATATTAACTACTTTTGAGATCTGCATAATTCCTTAATATTTTCCAAAACACATCATGCTTGGGTAAAAGTCTGTTCATGGTACAAAACAGAGCTGACAAGGATGTGGAGAAAGTGTTCCTTCCCCTTTTCACTTTTGATGGGAATGCATGACTGGTGCAGCCACTGTGGAAAGCAGTATGGACATACCTCAAAAAACTAAAAATGGATCTATCTTCTTCTTAATTCAACCCAGTAATTCAACTTCTGAGAATATAGCTGAAGGAACCCAAAACACTAATTTGAAAGAACATAAGCTCTCCTAACTTCATCGCAATGTTATTTACAATTGTCAAGATAAGAAAGCATCCCAAGCATCAGCAGATGAGTGGATAAACAAGTATGGGACAATTACACAATGGATACTACTTGGCGATAAAAGAGAAGAAAATTTTACCCTGTGTGACAGTATGGATGGACCTCGAGAACATTATGCTGAGTGAAATAAGCCAGCCAGAGAAAGTGAAATGCCATACGCTTTCACTCATATGTGGAATCCAATGAACAAACTGATCTCACAAGTAAAACGGGGCCAGACTCATAGATGGAGAGCAGGCTGGCAGCTAGTGGGGAGTGTTGGGGGCGTTAAGCAAAATGCAAAAAGGACTCATGGTCCTTTTTCACAAGTGAACTGTTGAATAAAATGTCATGTCTTATAAGTTCACACATAGTATAGCATTTTCATAAAGCTTAAGAACTAACAGTGGCAGAGGGGAGGGAGGAAGGGGGCAAGCAGGAGGCAAAGAAGGGGAGCAGTTTAGTCAAGAAACTAGCATGGAAGAACCATGGACATGGAAAACAAGTGGGATTGACTTTGGGGGGAATGGGTTGGTGGGGAAGGGGACAGAGGTGAGGAAAAGGGGGATGGATGTAATACAACAACAATAAAATTAAATTTAAAAAAAGCAGCCTTTGTTAAGTAGGCAATATATAAATAAATAAAATAAATATTTAATTACTCCATATAAAGAATAAATTAGAAAAAATATACATTAAAAAAAAAAAAAAATACATTTAGTCATATTAGCCAATAATACATGGGACTTACTTTAAGGACTCAAAGAAAATGTGCAAGATTTTATGGAGAAAAATATAAAAATTTATCAAAAGTCATGAAAGACCTTCATGAATGAAGAACTACACTTTTTTCTCACATTGATGTAATCTCCCTTACCCCCATCCCCTCTCTTAACAATAAAACATACTCTTGTGTGATGATTAAAAGTAAAATAAAATAAAAACTGATAAATTTGACCATTTTAAAACTAAAAACTTCTTAGTGATAAAGAATAAAAAATAAAGTAGAAACTTCAGAGAGATCATCACAATGCAGAAAATAAAAATAATCAGTATTTGAATTTATAATAAATTCCTATAAATAACTAAAATAAGACATAATTTCTAATGAAAAATGTAACTAAAGTGTACACATTGGAAATAAAATAAGATGAAAATTTGAAAAATAACTATTAAACATCCCTAGCCTCATAAATAATTGGCAAAATACAAGTTAACCACAGATTAATCAGATTGGTACAATTTTAAGTCTGACAATAATGTGTTGAGAAATATGTAGAAAATTCTATGAGCTGTTTATTTATAGTTGTAAACTGATATTTAAAAATATTTGGAAAGTAGTCCAGAAATAGCTATTAAATTTTAAAATGTATGTATTATAGGATTCAGCAATTACTAGTGAATATTAGTGAAACACTAATATACAAGCAGACATGTAAAAATGTTCTCCAGTCATCACATTTATGATATGATATGATGTGATACCAAAATGTGGTTATACCCAAAATGTCTACAAACAGAAAATAAATGGATTGGTGAACTGTGGAATATTTATACAATCAAATGTAATATGGAAAACAAAAATGAATGACCAATGCTATAATATATAACAAACATGAGGTAATTCCAGGTTTTTGGCAAATAAAATTTGCAGTAAGATATACATTTTGTATGTTACTATTATAGGCATTGAAGTATATTTTGGGGCTTATAAATATGTGGTAAAAGTATAAAACTCCACGAAATTTATAGATGTCAATATCAGAAACAAGGTTGTATTTAAGTAGGTATCAGGATTGGAGGGCTGGTCCCCCATTTCCCTTTGTATATGGCTGGCCCTTCAGCTGGAGGCTGCCAACTAGCCAGCCTTGAAGCTAATCTTATCCCTGAACCCGGGAACACTGAGCCCCAAGAGTAGCCCTGAGCAGACAGGTGTTGCCTTTGGGTACACTGCCTCTTTGTTCTAGTGTATAGAGCCTCCTTTGTTCCAAGGTGTATATAAGAGGCCCTGGATGTAAACTAAGCTCGCTGCTCCTGTAGAGGGTGGGCAAACCATATATGGAATGCTGACACCCTCACCCAAGCCACCCAGCCACCTACAAAGGAGAGTGGGTGCTGAACCCGTAGACTCTTTCTCTCTGTGTTTGTTAAACTAAGTGCAGCTGTAATAAGGGTGGGACAACCAGGCATGGGGACTCCAGCACCCTCACTGCCCAGCCTGTGAGGTTGTAAACCTGCCACCTGAAATAAAGCATGTCAGATTTCCTGAAAACTCCATGTAAGTCTGTCACCAGACCAGATTCCGCCCACTATCAGAATCTGCTGATTCTGCAAAGCTAAAAGCTAAAGGACCTGACAGTAGGTTGGGAGACAAACAGAAACAGGGAATACTAAAAACTTTATTGATAATGCCTCATGTTTAATCTGCCTTTAGTATTTTGGGTCTACGTATATTGCCTTATTTTCTACACTTTTTGGTTTGGCTTAATTATTTAATAAAAATAAAGAAGAGAAAAAGGGATACTATTAAACATCCAACTTGACCCTGAAGCTGCTGGCTATAGGAGAAATAGACTCTGTTAAAGTTCTTTATAGAGTTCTTTGTTTTAATGACCAAAAGTTTATGGTTATTAAACAAATTAAATTAAAAATAAATGAGATAAGTATATTTCCCACACAATAAGGACACAACTAGAGAGTTTCTATATTTCAACATGAAGTGTGGATTGAAAAAAGATAGAGAAATTAAAATTTCAGACCCACATTTTAGAGAAATTAGGCATTTGAATTTGAAATTTAGAACCCACTTTTCCAAGAAACATTGGTGGAAGTCCTTTGATATATTTATGACATTTAGGTTCCATAGATAATGTAAAATTGCTGTGGAATGGCATCCTTCTGTGTAGGCAGCACTGTAGATATGTAAAAACCCAACATTACAAAACAGTCAAGAAAATAAACAACTATTAGTGAGAGTCAACAAACATGAGAAAAATGCCTGACTAGGTATTCTAAAAATTATTTTATAGAAATAATGAAAAATAGGCAGAAGGATATTACCTAAAACACAAACATCAAAGAAGGTGATAAAAAGATGAAAATAATATAAGTATGAATAATAAATTCAAAGAAAGCTACATTTAATTCTGTTTCTGGCTGTATCCCTATTTCCTTAGAATAGTGTCTGGCATAAAGGTAATATCAATAGTTAAAATTATGAATAAAATAATGAATAAATCAGCTTATAAGTCTTTAATTCAGAAGAAATTTCTGGGTTAGAAACATAAATGTAGGATTCATAGAACTATAAATGATATTTAAAATGCCAAAATTTACAGTCAGAGTAAAAAATGAAGAACATGCAAGAAACACGAGTTAGGAAGAAAGCTACAAGAGTATCATTATTATGGATTACTCCTTCCAGACAATAATAATGACAAAGTACATGCCTCACACTGCCTTTTCTTTTCTTTTTTCTTCTTTTTTTTTTTTTTAAGATTTTATTTCATTATTTTTAGAAAGAGGGGAAGGGAGAGAGGCAGAGAGGGAGAGAGACATCAATGTACGGTTGCTTTTCACCTGCCTCCAGCCACAGACCTGACTGGAGATCTGGTTGGCAACCTTGGTATGTGCCCTGGCTGGGGAATCGAACCTGCGACCTTTGGGTTCGCAGGCCGGCACCTTATCCGCTGTGCTACCAGCCAGGGCCCTATGCTGCCTTTTCTAAGTACCACTCTCTTCCAACCCAACGGTCTGAGAATATGCCTTTGTTTATTCAACAGATAAGGCAAACGTTCTACCAATTTACTTGAAGAAACATTACAAAACATGGCATTGAAATTCTGCACTTTCATGTGGATTAATCTCCATGTAAATATTAGATAATACCCTAATGAACTTTCTCTGAGAAGTTCAACAAGAATAAAGGGAGGAAAAGTCAAACTTGATCTTTCCCTCCTTCCTACTTCCCTCCCTCTCACCTTAAAAGTGGAGTCCACTTTTAAGAAACTTAAAGTATTCTAAAAATAATTTCCGTGTACGTAAATAATTCTACAGTAGTCCCCCCTTATGCATGGGAGGTACATTCCAAGACCCCCAGCGGATGCCTGAAACTCTGGGTAGTACTGGATCCTATATATACTATTTTTCCTATGCATGCATACCTATGACAAAATTTAATTTATAAATTAAGCACAATAGGAGATTAATGAAAATAACTATTAAATAAAATATAACAATCTACTATAATAATAGTTATGTGAGTGGCTTGGGTCATTATTAAGTAAAATACAAGTACTGTGATACCATGACGGTTGACTTGATAATCCAAAGGGCTGCTAAGTGACTAATGGGTGGAGAGAGAGGACGGTAAGATTCTAAAATTTCTGAAATTGACTCTTTAGCATGATAAACTGTAAAAAGGTAAATTCTCTATTTCCAGTGGCAAACAGAACATTTATAGCCTGGCATGATCTGGCAATAGAGTTTAGCAAAATATCACCATTGGCTACTTTTAATTGACCAATTATAAGAAGCAAGGATCTATTTTTTGTCAAAATAATCATGAGATTGGCTGGCCGGTTGTTCCTAATAAGAGAGCACAGGGATGTGGGCCAGGAATGAAAATATGGAATGGCCAGAAAGCCAAGTTAAGACCCTAGCAGTCAGAAGGAATATGTGACAAGCTGTCTGCAAAAATGGACCACCACTTCATGTCCTACTCAAACAGGCCGAGGTAGCTGACTTTATCTCCCTTCTGTCTGCTTATACTGCTGACCCATATGAGCAGTTAGGTGATCAAGTTTCGATCACTCTACCATCTTCCCAGGGTGGCAGTAATGAGCTGTCAACCAACTTGCCCTCACAGCATCCACATCAACATAGGTACTAGGCAATGCAGCTGAGAAAGACACTGACCCCTGAAAGAGTCCATTATGCAAGTTTGCTTTTTGCAAAAAGCCCTCTTTTGCAAGTCCACTTTGTCCCCAGCTTACTTACAACTGCAGTGAACCAGAGCCAGTCCCAGAGCCAGTTCAGGGGACCTTCCTTTCCTCTTCTGCTGCCTCCCTTGTGCTCAGGCATAAGCTTAATAAAATCTAACTGAATTTTTTTCTGAGGTTTTCTTTCCATTTCTGCCTTGGGAAACTCAAGAACCCCCGTGCTAGAAACACAAATATCACTGAACAAAACGCAGTTTTAGTTCACGTACTGCATCAGTGACTGGAAAGCTATTATGCGTATCCTGAAGGAGACGTCTTTGGAAATCAGGGGCAGCTTATCACTTACTTGGCTGTGTTACTCTTGCCTATTTGTCAAGTCACCCAAAAGGCTGCTAGTTCTGAGAGGGAAGCAGAATAAGAAGACACTCTGCAACAGTTCCAGGCTGCTGTGCAACCTGCACTGTCACTTGGACTGTATGATCCTGCAGAACCAATGATAAGTAAAGTGGAGGTGGCAGCAAGGGTTAGTCTTTGGAATAAGAGGATGACTTAAGGGATGATGGTAGAAAGCTAAGCTCAGCCTCAAAATATAAATAGCGTTGTCATTGGAAAGTAAGAAGAAAGAGAAGGAAAGACTGAAAAGAAGAAACTGCAGCGATGGTGTTGTGTTTAAAGGTTTGGCCGTGCTAGATACATAAACTGTGAAAAGGAGGTTGAAAAACTTAACTGAGGCTTATTGTAGAAACCTGTTGTCGTGTTGAATAATTTGCTACTGTCTTGTCAACAAGAATTGCTTTTTTGTTTGTGTGGCTGAGAATGATAGCTATATATCCTTATCAGTGCTCTTATTTTTCCTTTAGTAACTAAACCCCTGTAGGTTGGTTACCTAAAATAAAAGCTATATAACCTAACTTCCCTTGCAGTTGGGCATCCATTTTCTTTTTCCTTTTTATTTCATCTACGTCCATCTTTGACATTTCTTCCTTTTTTTGTTTCCTGTACATGGATCAGAAATCTGGACCTGGACTATCCATCTTGGACCATGACACAAAGGCTGTAATGTGGGGATGACAGAATAATGACCTGGATGTGGTCTGGATTCTTCAGAACTTTATGAAACAGAGCTCTGAACTGCCCTAGCCACTACTGTGTCATGTGGAGCTGAAACTAATCAGAGATTAATTGGTTTTTGTTTGCTTGTTTGTTATGTTATTGATGTAAACCCAGGAATGACGTAGTCAAATTTTTGTGCACAAAGACCGGACCAGACAAAGAAAAGCTTTGGAAATAACAGAGATAGGATGAATAAGGTTCTAAAAAAAAGACCACCGACAATAAGGTTCATGGCTGAGCATAACCTGACTAGCTATATGATTTTTAGTTGAGGTAACTAGAATAAGACTGAAGCATCTAAGTCTGAGAAAATGATGAATTGTATATGTCTGTATGTGTGTGTGTGTGTGACCTGATTAAAATGGCTATTAATATTGCAAACATTTTATTTATTATAATTTACCTGTTTCCTTGGAAAAAGCAACTTGGTTATAAAATTTTTGAATTACAAAGACACTAAACGTGCACCTTGGGAAGATTTACTCAAATCTATACAAATAGCACATTAGTAGCAGGGATATTTGGGTCATAAGCTCCGGGTCCATGACCTAAGTGATTTTGGAGTATAACAAAGAATTTCTTAATGGACAAAACTAACACACGTCCCAAGGTAGTTTAGCAGCCTGTTTCTTCTAAATCAGTGTTGCCCAACCTGGAAACCTTAGCTATATAATAATTGATATGGGCACTTTTCTGTGCATTATAGGATGTTTAGCAGTATTTGGGCCTCTATGGATTAGATCCCTAACTATCTCCCCTACCACAGTTTTGGCAGCCCAAAATATCCCTAGATACTGCCACATCTGTCTGCTCCCAGAGCTAAAATCATTTCCCGTGTGGAATTACTGGTTAGAAGGTATAACAGAAAGATCATGTATTTTATTTGGTCTCATGTCGTTCTTATGTGATTCCAGTCTTTCTTTTCCTCTTGATCCTGTAATGTAGCAAGGGAACATAAACAGCATACCCATTTGTAAGACAGAAATGACAACAAGATACTTCATCATTATCTGATATTATCTCTAGCAATGGTAGGGACATTAGGGATAATTTATGGAAAGCCTCTAGTTTGTCCTTAATAAAAGAGTAACTATCATCATTGATTATTTCTCTTAAACAAGGAGAATTTAAACCAAAATAGATTGTTTTCCTTACTCTCATTTGTGCTGAAACGTTTGAGGTATTTAATGATCTATTTCTATGGCCTGCTTTTGACTATTCAATTTCCCATGCTCTGGCTTTAGATTGAGACCACCTATAAAAGAAAAGTAGACTTTCTTAAAGTTTTTTCACATGATTCTATACAGCATCACATGCACGGGGCTCTTCATAAAATCAGCCACACTGATAGCAGTGGTGTCTACCTACTTTTCATCTCTTTCCAATAACATCTGCCACCATATGCATGATACATTGTTCACTTTTATAACAGTTTTTTCTTTCTAAAATAGAATTCTATAGACCCAAAGCAAAATAGAATTTCTGAGTGTCCCACAAGAGATGTGACCAGGGACCCAACTGTGCCTTCCCTTGAGTCTAACTTTGAGTCATTACCTTGGTGTATGTCTCTACCTCCTCTGCTCAGAATAATCATTGTTTTCTTCAGTTATAGCTAAAGTTGACATAGGGAACACACTGGACAAAAATTACACGGGGGTGTCTGAATTTCTCTGGAGAATTTTAAGAGGTTCTGCATCACCATGTTCCAAAGAGATTCTGTGGTACCTCTCTTACCGTAGGTTGGCAAACCATAAGCAATTACTGTTGTCTGGCAATCACTACAGAAAGAGCTTTTCCTGTGTTTCAAAAGGTTTATGTTAAGTATAGAAATACATTTGTCTCCCATGTGAGTATGCATGGAGTTCCATCACTCCAAGTCCTCTGCTTACAGAATCTTGCTCAAATAGAATAAAATCCATACTTTTTCTGGTGAGTAGGAAATGTTTGCCTTTGGGTTTATTCACTACGAGCAGAATATCTACCAAGCGAGCTGCCTTGCTCAGCAGCTTCACCTGAGAGCATATATTAGTGTTTTTCTCTACCAGCAACAGTTGCAGCAAGAGAACCACAAAGTGCTAACATCTGGGTAGGTGTTCTCATGATCTTTCTCTCAAGCTACCGCAATTTGCCTTTGGTGATCGCTGCATTCAGACACCAGTGAAATCTGGATTCAGCAATGCAACCAGGCACAGTTCAGCAGTCATTTAGGAATTTTACATACAAATCAATGCATGAGCATAGTTCCAAGGGGGGAAAAGAGAAGGCGGACATTTTTATTCAGAGTGTCTCAGTGCATGTCTAAAAGAGTCTACTAAAAGAAAAACTCTTATTTGAGCTGTCCTTGTCATTCTCTGATTTTTTTAAACCAATAGATTTGGCGTTTTCAGTTAACATATTTTTAGCAAGCATTCCACAGACTAACTTCTGAGTGATTCAAAGAAGAACTTCAGATAAAGTGCAACATTTCTTTGTCTATAATACTTAAAGAAAGCGAATTGCATTAATAATTTAGATAAAAACAACCTATAGTAATGCCAGTGGCTATGGTAAAGCAAAGGTTAAAATGAACCCCTCAATAACATGTTACCAGATAAGAGAGAAGACCTTGGTAAGTTTGAATTTCTGATAAATGACACATTTAAAAATTTTGTATAAAGATGCTCCAAATATTGCATGGAACATACACTAAAATCATTTTTATCATAAATTTAACTTGATCTTGAAATCTTGTATTTTCACTTGCTAAATATGACAACCCTACTCAATGAAGGCAACTGAGAGGTATATATGTTGGAGTGTCAGCCACCTACAACACCAGTGTCACTGTATTTGAACATCTGAAGTTACTCCCTTTACTTTTAAGCTTCATAACATAAAATATTTAGAACAAATACAAGGAGATGCTTTCACTCAGCAGGCAGTCACCTTGTGAAATTCACTGTCACCATAGGTCACTGGGCTGGATAATTTTATGACCAATAATAACATTTGTCGGAATGCCTGCTGAGAAAGGTAATCAAATCTCACACTTTGGGGAATAAGTTGCTCATCGCAGAAATTGGGAGGGAATGGCTTCTTGCACGATTGGCTGGGGGTACTGTGGGCGTTACAGTCATTCTCAGTGGGACTGTGTGCCGCCACGTGACATTCGAGTCTGACAAATCACTGAGTGCTATCCCCAAAATGGATGCAACATAAACTAATGATAATGAGGGTGATCATGAGGGCAAAAGTGATCATATGAAGAAAATGGTTCTTTCAGGTTATTTTTAATGATACAAACTTGATAAACATATTCATTTAAGGAGCCTGATTTCTCTATGACGACAGGGTTAGAGGGGTGGAAAGATGTGGAAAGTGTTCATGGTTTCGGAGGATCAGCTGCCGTCCCCTTTGCACAGGATTCCTGCCCTTCTTTACAGCCCGAGTGTCTCCAGGACTTAATCTCAGCTTTGCTGGATCCAGGTGGGAAAAGATGATAAGCCAAACAAGTCATGGAAAGGATGGCAATTTCACAAAATTAAAAAAGCAAAGTTCGCCTATTCTTTTTAGCTATCAGCACCACCTTTCTTCTCCTTACCAACCTAGACTGGCCCTGCCCTTTTGGTTTCTTTTGTCTCAAAGAGAATGGTGCAATGAATAAATTCATACTAGCGTAAAATCAATTCCATTGAGTAGTGAAGTCCTATCGGGAAATTTGGGGCAAGGAGGAGAATGTAATAATTTACTCAAAGCGATGAATGGCTAATGGTAAATTTTCAGGAGCTGCAAGGGAAATTCTTTAGTGTCCTTCAAATCGTGTCATACACAAGGTTTTCTGTTCCACTTACATGTGTGTCTATTACCACATTTTGAGCTCTCAGGCAATTTCCGGAGCTTGGTTGCACTGCTGGAGTGTGAGAAGTGAAATGCGACCAGAAAAAACAAAATACAGTAGAAAGGTGGTATGTTCCTACCATTTCTCTAATTCTGAGAGGTTACAGGTAACCCAAAATAGGCAAAAGCAAGCTGATGGCTTTTGATTTTTATTGCTATAAATTGCTATAAGTTGCTATAAATTGATGTTTATCACTTAATAGCAATAGTATATCATTCAAGTTTCAAGCTAATTTTCATATAATTAATTACTGAGTTAAAGAGCAAAAAATTAAATGGGTGAGAGACAACAATTAGTAAACTTAATCATACTTTTTCTAGTTTCCAAGAATTAATACTTGATAAGTAATAACTTAAAAGAAAAATGAAAAAACATGGATTTGAATAAACAGAATGATTATGTTGACATAAGTAATTGTCCACTTATGATATCAAAATAACAGTATTTTTTCTAAAATACATGTAGTTATTTATCTATTGATTATTTTAGTTACTGGAAATGGCTAAAATACAAAATATTTTGTGTAACTAAAACCTGAGCTAAAGTAGATAAACAAGGACTTAATCATAAAGAAATAATTCCCTATTTCTAGAATGAAGGCTTACCCTTAAACATAGAAAAAAAACTTATATAATCAAAGAATCTGAAAGCATGTTTAAAATCCCATTGACTAGTTTAACACTGTTGTTGAGACAAAATTAAACATCTGGATGAAAAATTAAAATTCATAATTAAAACTTTTGTACCACTCACAACAGTAAGATGTTTAACTATAAATGGTTAATAACAATATTTTAGCAAATGCAACTACAGGTAAGCCAGTATAGCATAGTTGGTAGGTTCCTAGGTTCCTAAAACATGCCTTGTTATACAAATCCGTGTTGTGTGAAACAAAGGACTAGCACAAAAAAGGGTTCCAAATGTTTTTAACAATATATTACTATATTTTTATAACTAAGAGAAATGAAATATATTAAAGCAATTTTCACCAAAAGTATAACATATTAATATGTATTAATGTTTTCTTCATCATCACTACTAAGCACCACTAACTCAGGGCATTTTCTTTTTGATAAGATATCCTCATCCTCTGAACTTTCTTCAGCATTATCTTGACTTCTATCCAGTACTTTTTGCAAAAAGTCTGTTCCTACTTAATACTCCACAAACAAAATGGATTTAAAACTCTAATAAACTTTAAAATTTTACAGATAAAGCTGATAGGACATCCGCGCTCAAATGAAAAATTTCGAATGAGATATCTTTTGCTCTTGAAAGCTCTTAACGTTTTGTGTTGGTCGGGGATTTTCCTAAATTTGAATGAGATATTTTTTGCTCTGAAAATCTCTTAGGACCCTCCATTTTGTTCAGGGATTTCTCTACTTCTCAGACTGTGTTAGAGTGAAACTGTGTTCTAGGATGCCTTGTTGTGTGAGGCTTTCCCCAAAGTCTCAAAACGTGTTAGAGCAAAACCATGTTATAAAAGTGCTATGCTGTACGGGGGTTACCTGTAACTGTTTTTTCTTTGTTTCAATATTATACCAGTAATGACTGAATCTGATAGTTCATTTGATTTCTCTGTTCAGACTTTCTTTCAGCCTTAAAATCAATGATCTCATTACACCTCATTTATCAATAGTTTAGGTATAGAGGACACATTTTATATTGATTTCCCTGGAAAGTTAACTATGTTTTCTGTATGGTATAGTCATCTCTTTCTTCTCTTAGTTAAAACATTTTGGAAAAAACACAGATGTTTAGTACTGTGAAAAACAAAATGCTTAAAAGAATTAATTTTCTCTTTTACAAAACAAGAAAAAAAAAAGCTTTTTCATCAGAGCTCCATCTATTTACATGCTAATACTACTGAACTGGAAAAAATTAGTATAATAAGCCAGTAGATTTTTTAAATGTTTATTGTTATCAGGTTAAAGAAAGTGGATTTCTTATAAAATATATGCATCTGTCTAAAAGTTACTACAAAGTAAATGCTTGAACAATACAAAATATTTTAAATATGTGTCTTATTATGTCAAATAGCTTCAATTCCAAAATTTTTCAGCTTTTTCTTTTCATTTCCTTAGGTTATAGTTAACAAACTGTTTTCTTTTGCCTAGTTGAGAAACTGTAGGCAACTTGGGTTTGGACTCCAAAGGCTGTATAATTTATCACTTTGGTAAACAAGGTTAATTTTAAAAGATTTTATTTATTATTTCTAGAGAGGGGAAGAAAGAGAGACAGAGAAGGAGAGAAACATCGATGTATGGTTGCCTTTCACCTGCCTCCAGGTATGGCCCTGGCTGGAGACCTGGCTTGCAACATGGTTATGTGTCCTGGCTGGGAATCGAACCAGGAACCCTTGGGTTCACAGGCCAGTGCCTATCCACTGTGCCACCAGCCAGAACCACACGGTTAATTTTAGAAGTATATACTGTGGTCATTAAAGTGCTCCATATGTGGCTATATTATAAGATATCTAGAGAGAATGGGTTTTGTTTAGCATCTTCAAATACTACATTTTATAGATATTTTCCAACCAACACACACAAACATATTTTAACCTTATGGCTGCTGGTAACAGTATCTTATCATCTGTGTGTTTGTATTTTAAGAATAACATACCATGAAAATGTAACAAAACTACACAGCAGAAAACAAAACTGAAACCAGTTTTAAGAGGACTGCTTCTTGGCTTGAAAAATTTAGAGTGCCAAATATCATCTGTTCTCTTCTCAAATATGTTTAAAAATACAGATAAATATTTGTTTTTGGTTTTTGAGTTTTTTTTTTTCTTTAGAATGAGTAAATAGAGTAAAAATGGACTAAATTGCTATAAATTTATTTTTTGGGAAAAAGACCATTTTTGAAGATGTAGTTCAAAACATACATATATATATATATGAACATATATATATATATATATGTTCTACAATACATTCATTTTTATTTAAATATTATACTTAGAACTATTTGTCATGTTTAATTTTAAGAAATCCTTATAGAGTTTACATAAGAACTATTTTGCATGTTGTGATGATGTTCACTACTTATAGATTCTATACAATAGTTTCTAAACTTAAGTTCTAGAAACTAATGTTTTTTCATGATTCAAAAATGAGAATGTTTATGTTAGTAATGCAATTGGAATCAGCTATTTTCCATGTTTTCCTGAAGATTATTTTGTTAATGATTAATATCAAATTTCTGGTTAGAAATGAAATCTGTGGTAAAGTACATGCACATTTTTATATCATTGAATAATATATCTAGATCATTAGAAATATACAAATACTTGATTGAATTCTGTTTTTCTAGATGTCTAATACATTAAGATTCTAGGTTCAGATTTTTTATTCTTTTAATAAAACAAGTTTTAAAACTTCTAAGTCTGTTTATATTATGCAGGTAATTTAATGTTTCCTAATATTAACTGGCTTTATATTTATTCATTACTTTATAAAAATTGACTATCAGAAGTTTAAAATATAATTGCTTCCCACACTTGAAAACACAAAAATTAATCTAATGCTTATATTGTTTATAGAACATGTTAATATTTATATCATACCCCAATTATCCTCAAGTAAATATGATAAAACCTTAGCTGTTCTGATTTCAGATGCAACAAATAAGCAAGCAAACAAGAGATTCAAAACCGGATTTAGAAGATGGGGTAACAAAAACGGGCTTTAACCTGAAACAACCAAAAAATTGATAAAACACATAAAACAGTGGTTGTGAACATGCTAACGGACCATAACCCCTGAGAGAGAGGAAACAAAGTGGTCCTTTTCACTGCCCCTGCTGAGTGCTGCCTTGAAATAATTTCCATGATAAGGAGCAAGAAAGGGGAAGCCTAAGAGATCCAGCAGCCTGAAAGGGGGCAGCAGAGTTGAGATCTAGAAGAACAATGTGACTAGATTTGTGGGACAGAAAATCAAGGAGTAGGGCACCTCGCTGAGATAAAATAGACTGCAGAGGGTTACCCTATTCACCTGAATGCATGCATGGAACTAAACTTCCCAACGCCCAGGAAACAATCATCTAAAATGATCAGAGGACACAATTCAGAGCAAGCTCACAGGCTAGGAACAATATTTTCTCCAAAAAAATAACTGGAAAAGTTGACTCACAAACCACTGTCCATACCCAAATACCTTGTCTCATAGGGACAAATGGTTACCATTAGACTAAGCACTGCTCTTTTCCTACCTAAAAAATCTTCAAAGCAAGATCCATAATGATCAATCTGTTTCCAGGAACTTAACTACAACCTAGAGCAATGCTAAACATGTTTTTAAAAACACAGAAATATCCATCACCTAAAAAGGTGAAATTTACAATAATATATTTAGCATGGAATGCAAAGAAGTGGGAGAATGACCATAATGAAGAGATATTCAATCAGTTATAATCAATTCAGAACTGATACAAGATAATAGATTTAACAGATAAGGGCATTAAAACAGTTAATATAATCTTCATATGTATAAAAATTAAGATGGAAGATTCAAAAAAATATAAATAAACTTCTAGAGAGGAAAACTGCAATGTTTAGATTGAAAAGTACAATGTAAGATTGGTAACAGATTAGACAGAACACGATAAAGACCAGTGGACTTAAGCTCATAATGATAGAAATTATGCCAACTAAAGCACAGACAATAATAAAATTAAAAATATAGAAGATCAGTGAGATGTGGAGCAACATTAAGGCAAGCTGCTAAACATAGAATTGTCAATGCCAAAAGGAGAGGAAAGGGAAGCAGAAGATTTTGAAAAAAGTAACGTAAAATTTTCCAATTTGTAAAAACAAAGATAAACACACAAATTCAACAAACTCAACAAACTTCATGCAGAAGAGACATGGAAAAAATCGTAACAAGATTGCTCCAAACCAGTGGAAAATGAAAACATCAAAAGAAACCCAAGAGGAAAAATATTTGTTTCATATAGAGGAATAAAAATGATATGGATAGGGCCCTGGCTGGTGATACAGTGGATAAGGTGCTGGCCTACAAACCCAAAGGTCACTGGTTCTATTCCCAACCAGGACACCTAACCAGGTTGCAAGCCAGGTCTCCAGCCAGCTCTGTAGCTGGAGGCAGGTAAAAGGCAACCATACATCGATGTCTCTCTCCCTCTCTGCCTCTCTCCCTTCCCCTCTCTAAAAATAATGAATAAAATATTTTTAAAAAAATGATAAGGATAAGCCCTAGCTGGTGGCACAGTGGATAAGGTGCTGGCCTGTGAACCCAAAGGTCTCTGGTTCGATTCCCCATTCAGGGCACATAACCAGGTTGCAAGCCAGGTCTCCAGCCAGGTCCCTAGCTGAAGGCAGGTGAAAGGCAACCATACATTGATGTCTCTCTCCCTTCCCCTCTCTCTGAAAATAATAAATAAAATATTTCTTTTTTAAATGATAAGGATGATAACATATCTCATTAGAAACCATGTGAATGAGAACAAAGTATAGCAATCAGGAAGTTAATGGAGAAAAATATCTGAGAATTTCTAAATAAATGGAAACTAAAAACAAAAACACTTATATAGCACATTGATAGAAGAAATTTTATAAATAAATCAAAGAACAAATTATAATGTATTCTGATCTAAGTAAAATTTTTAAACATTATGAAAATTTGGGGGATGATGTCACACTAAAGCAGTAATTAAGGGAAATTTTATAACATTAAGTGCTGATATTAGGATAGAAAATACCTCAGTTTCCACTTTAAGAATAAGAAAACAAGAGAAAAATAAATATAAAATGTGCTGACAAAAGATAAAATAAAACAGAACAAAAGCAATGAAAATGTAGAAATTCAGGGGGAAAATCAATAAAATACAAGCTGGTTATTAATTAAATTGACAAACATCTAGTTAGATTGACCTTCAAAAAAAAAAAGGAAAGCTACAAAGTGCTAATATAAGAAATGAGAGAGGTAACCCAACTATTGAAAGGATAAAAAGTATATATTATCAACAACTTTATGGACTTATATTAAAACAACAAACCCTTGAAAGACACGCTACCAAAGTTCATTGAAGAACAAATATTTTATTCAAGAAAAAGAGTACTTTAACTACTAAAGATTTTGATATTTAAATCTCTCTCTCTCTCTCTCTCTCTCTCTCTCTCTCACACACACACACACACACACAGACACACATATACACACAACTCCATGACCAGTAAACTTCTTCATTGGTAAATTCTACCAGACACTTTATATAATTTTATATGAACTACTCTCATAACCAGCTGGTGGGAATGTAAAATGGTATAACCCCTGTGAAAACAATTTGATAGTCTCTTAAGAATGACCACATAATCCAACCATTTCATTCCCAGATATTCCCCTCCACTTTTCTTTGCTTAAGAGAAATAAAAGGAAATATTTATGCAAAGACTATTATTCAAATGTTCATAGCAGTTTTATTCGCAAGGGACAAAAATTTCCTCAACAGGAAAATGAATAACAAATTGTCTTTTATCTCACAGAGAAATACAATTTAGCCATAAAATGAACTATTGAAATATCATCATACATGATTGTATCTCAAAATAATTATGCAAAATAAGTCAGACAAATAATTAATATATACTGCATAATTCTGGTTATATAAACTGGTTGAAAATGCAAACTAATCTATTTTTAACAGAAATGCTATCAGTGAATGCTTGAGGAATAAGAGTGGAATAAGTTAAAGATGAGTTGGAGGGAGATGTTACAAAAAGAATAAAGAAAATTTGGGAGGGTTATGAAGAGAAAAAAATATCAGATTTGTATAAAAAGAGTTTATAAGAATTTTCATGCCTCCAGTCTTAAACCAGATCCTTAATCTAATATTCAACTAGTATTAACACTTATTTAAAACATCTTTTATTTAAAGGTGATTATCACTTTTTCTGAAATATTATTGTTAGTATATAGAAATGCAATTGGTTTTTGACACTCGTTTTGTACCCTGAAATTTTACTGTATTTGTTTATTGTTTCTAATATATTTTTTGGGTGACTAAGAAATGAAAACAACCAAAGTGTCCTTTGATAGATAACTGGCTAAAAAAAAAAAGTATGGTATGTACATACAGTGAAATACTACTCACCATAAGAAAGATTGAAAACTTCCATTTATGGCAACATAGATGGATATTGACATATTGTTGACCGGCAATTTTATATAAAAGCTAATGCAACTGCAAACACGAGTTAACTCATGGAACAAACTACATCTATCTGTTCATTAATAATATCATGAAAAAAGTGAGATGGAAGAGGTCAAGAAGCATATGTGTCACTCATATGTGGGACATAAAACTGAAAGGAGCAAATGAACAAATGAGATGAACAAAAAGCACATAGGCACAACAACAGAGGTGAGGAAGGTGGAAAGGTGGCAAAGGGTAAAGGGGGGGAAATATGGTGACAGAAGATTTGACTTTGGGTGTAAACGCAGCTGATGTACCAGAGAATTGTATACTTGAAACCTATATAATTGCATTAACTAATGTCATTCCTATAAATTCAGTTTGTAAAAATTAGGAGAAAAAAACTAAAGGAACTAAATTAAAATAAAATAAATGTGATTTTTTAAAATATCACAAAAATCAACGGCAATTGATTAAAAAATCCTTTAGTCCTTTATGGTGAGGTACCAGGGCAGAAAATATAAAAAATGAGCAACATGAAATAATTTTTTTTAATTCATTGATTGATTTTTAGAGAAAAGGGGGACAGGCTTGGGGTGGGAGAAGCATTGATTTGTTGTTTCACTCATTTATGCATACTTTGGTTGATTACTGCATGTGTCCTGACCAGCGATTGAACCCACAACCTTAGTTTATTTGGACAACACCAACCAACTGACCTACCTGCCTACCTGCCAGGGCGAAAAAAGTTACTTGATATCAACATCTAAAGACATGTAAAATGCATATGTGTACCAATATTAGATGTCAGAGCATGGCTTAAATGAATGATCATAAGATCAGGCTCTATGCCTGCAAAGCATTTAGCTTGGCGTCATTAATTGAGGACTAGCTTAATTATTCTACGTGCATTTCTCAATATACATAGCAAACCTACATATTAGCAGGAAGTTAATAAAATCGGATACTTGCTTAAGATCACATCTTTCTAAGTAGCAGAGAGATCTGAACTCAGTTCATTCTGAATCCAGAGGTAGATACTAACAACTTCATTTTACTGCCTTCTGGAATAAATGCAGTGTTGCTGTCTTATGTTATTCACTTTCAATAAATACACAAAACAAAGAGTTTGGAGAATCAATTATTTTTAAGAAACATAAAAATGACTGAAAACTGTGTGTCACTGTTTCTAAAAGTAAAATGAGATCATTATTATCATAGAGAGATGGAATAAAGGTGGATGAAAAGCAACAGTTCAGCCATAATGATTTCATTAGAACAAATCAGTTGAGAGATGAAAGAAACGGATCGCTAACAGATTGCTGGTGGAATGGAGAGTGTGTTGAAGTCTTTGAGTGTGATAACACTTATAGGAATGAAAGCTGAAATGCTTTGGAGGAATGAAAAAAGGCAGTGTTTTCTCTCTTTCTGAGACAGCACATCAGCAAAAGGGAAAAATGCATATTTGTCAATTCATCTAAGTCATTGATCTCTTTTGAACACTGAGTTTAAGGAAGCAAGTAGAAGACATGTATAATGGTCCTTACATGTGTGCTGTGCTGGGTTCACATGATCACGCACAACTAAATTTTCTTTTATTTAACAAGGCTTGTCTAAATGGATATGTCCTTTATTACAATAAAAAATATAAAGTTTAACTTATCGAAATATGAAAAGCAAGTTTTTAAAATTGCTTTCTGCTTCTCCTAATACCTTAATGTAGGTTTTTTGTACAACTAACAACAAAATAAAACAGGCAAAACAAAACAAAACAAACACAAAAAAAAGCCCAACATTTATTTTTCCTGGGCTGCTTTCTATAAAGCCAACTCTCTACACATTTTGAAAATTGTTCTCATTTATTTTCTTCTAAAACTTTTGCAAGTGAAAAGTCATTCCTTGTACTCTACATGAACCATTCCTTTAAAATGCAATGGACTATATCACGATCAACTGAATTTGAATTGAACATTGCAGAAATATTATTGCAACATACATACACACCTTTGAATTACAAACCTGACTTCAGTTACATGTAAACAGAATTGTTAATATGTTTAATAATGGTACATTTTCTTTTTTTTAAAGATTTTATTTATTATTTTTAGAGAGAGGTGAAGGGAGAGAGGCAGAGAGGGAGAGAGACATCAATGTGTGGTTGCCTTTCACCTGCCTCCAGCCACAGACCTCACTGGAGACCTGGTTTGCAACCTGGTTATGTGCCCTGGCTGGGAATCGAACCAGCGACCTTCGGGTTCACAGGCCGGCGCCTTATCCACTGTGCCACCAGCCAGGGCCCTAATGGTACATTTTCTTAGCAAATATATTTAGTTCATTTTCACCATTTCAACTGAAGTTGCCTGAACATGGCTAGGCATTTAATAAGTACTAAATTAAAAATGTTGGATTTGTAAAATACAGGAAATCTTTAAAATGTAAAAAATATAAAGAAGAAGCAAACTGTGACACACAATACTATCATTTAAATGAAACCATGTAATTATACACCAATTACATTGGTGTATGTTTCTCTAATCTTGCATGGTATACATACAAAGATTTTTTACATTAAAAGTATATTTTGCCTCTATTTATTGATCATTCAAATTTGCAACATTTTTCCTGATCTTTGAATATGTTTTGAAAACAAGACCATTAATGAACATATGTGTTATAGCCAAATTTCCCTATTAGAAGTATAACCTCAGTACATGTAAGGCTGTTTTATTTCCTTGCATAATCTTAAATCACTTCCTTAAAAAACTTAGGGTAAATGTATCAAATTTCTGTAGCACCCTTGATACATATCTTTTAATTACTCCAGAAAAATTTTTAATGAATTGAGTCTCCCAGGAAATGTCCCTTTCCTTAAAATTTGATGCTCCTAAAAAACGTCCCATATCCCTATGAATTGTAAATCCTTCCAAAATATATATGTATGTTTTAAAAGTGAAATAACAAAACAAGAAAGAAGATTCCCCTTTATAGTGCCAAAGATATTTTTAGATATCCAAACATTTCTATCAAGGTTTTCTTCATTATATGCTTTGGGAAATTTTTGACTTTCTTTTCAGCAACTTCTCTCTAGGATTTCTCTCTATTTTTTCTTTCTTTTCTTTTTTCTTGTTTTTGCTCTTTCAGAGATAACAAGAGACTGAGATCTAATTCATGATGAAAAATAACTCAATAAATTTCTGTCTTCACTGTTAGGCTTGTTTTGTAAATGCCCTTAAATAATTTCAGAAGACAAAGCACAAGGGTGTGATTTTTCTCTCTCACATATATTTGTGCCATATGGGAAACTGTTAAGAAGAAAAATAAAGAGAAGAAAATGTATAACCACCTGAAATTCTTTACTAATTATGCACAAAAAGTGAAACCTACACTAAGTCAATACATGAGCAGGGCACATTTACGCTGTTGCATATCAACATTTTCTAAAGCATATTATCATCACTATTCCAAGCAGTTGTAAAGTGCCTTAGATCTTACAGACCACATATGTATATGTAACTGTGGGAGTAGCATACTGATGTTCAGTTTACAAAGATATTTCAGGGGAAGTTTATGAGGTTAAACAGGATTGTTCTTTAATCTTCAATAGGCTGTAGAAGAAAAAGACCAAGAGAGGTGAAGTGATCTTGTTTTTTTTTTTTTAATTTTATTTTTTATTTAAGATTTTATTTCATTATTTTCAGAAAGAGGGAAAGGGAGAGAGGCAGAGAGGGAGAGAGACATCAATGTATGGTTGTGTTTCACCTGCTTCCAGCCACAGACCTGACTGGAGACCTGGTTTGCAACCTGGTTATGTGCCCTGGCTGGGGAATCGAACCTGTGACCTTTGGGTTCGCAGGCTGGCGCCTTATCCACTGTGCTACCAGCCAGGGCCTGAAGTGATCTTATTAGTATTATATATCTGATTACAAGGCAGATTTAGCTCTAGAATACAAATTTTATGAACCTAAGATTCATGCTCGTGCCATCATTTTACACTTATTTGGGTAGCAAATAATTAATGGTACAATTGGAACTACCTTTACTATGTTCTAAATATATAATATGTATATATCGGAACTATAAACATACAATTTTTATTATTTATTTTGATTTGTTACACATTTAGTTTGCGGTAAACCAATGATGTACACATCTGCATGGCATAAATATCTTTACTTTTTAAAATCCACATTTCCATGATCTTATCAAAGCTATTCACGACCAAACCACCATGAACATTTTGACTCAGTTATTTTCTGTTTTTTTTTTTTTTTTTTTTTTTTTTTTTTTTTTTTTTTTTTTTTTTTTTTTTTTTTTTTTTTTTTGGTTTTGGTTTTTACAGTTTCTCATCTATCCCTTTGTTTTCATTTCACCATTCATTTATCTTTCCTTTTTTTTTTTTTTTCTGTTTTAATACTAAACAGGTTTATAGCCTGTTTGTGTCAGCAGTCTTGAGAACAAGAATGGAGAGTAGGACCAATAAAATGGCATTTGTCTGATCAAGACAGCATAAAGTACATGGAGTCACTCACGTCAACCAGGATTACTGGCAACTCCTGCATGGATTACTTCCAACTCCTTGGCATCCTTACCAGTGTAGAGATTCAAGCCTTTGTAAAAAAGTAAACAACTACAAGCATAACCCTGTATTTTACAAAACATATTATTCTTAGTATTTTAATCTTCTGAAATTCTAAAATTCAGGGTAAATCCCATATATAATGGTAAATCATATCTTTTTAAAAAATTAATAATACTTTATTACTCTAACTGGCAAGACTCCACTCTTATGCCTCCAATGTGATCTCTGTGTCTCACATCAAAGGGTGTTTGTAATGTGTTATGAGTTTACTCTTTTCTTTAAAACCTTTACTGTTGCTTTTAACTCTTCTCTCTGCATACACGCAGAGTTTCTCTCCTTTCCATGAAAAAAAAGTTTTCAAAAATCTGTAAGAGGGATGTATCATCCAACTTAGTGAAGCCAGAAATATGTTGTGTTGTGTTTAGCTATTAAGCTGATTTGAGATTCCCAGAGGCAGGGTTGGCATTTTATTTATGGTTCTATTCTCAGCTCCTAATACAGCGCTGGCTCCTAATATGAAAACTTTCTCTTTCTTGAATGAATAATCTTTAAGTTCATGATTCATGGCTTTATTCTATAATGAATTAAAACTTGTCTGTATAGATTATAAAAGTCCTAAGATATATTGACATTATTTCCAAAGGTATATAATGAATAGCTGAAAAAATGATGGTTTGTGCACTTTTACAGCATATTCTCAAACCCACAGAGTTTAACTTTTGTCCTTTTCATAAACAATGAAAGATTACTAAATAATTTTATAAACTAATGTCACTGAGAATTGAAGTAGCAATTACTTTTAAAGTATAGAAACATCACAAAAATATAAAAATCATATAAAAACAAAAGTAACAAGTAAAGAAAAATAAGAGATCACTCTCCTATTTCTCAAGTTGACATAAAGAACTTTTAGACTCAAATATTGCTTGTTTATAAACTTATTCATCAGCATCATTTTACCCGGGTTCCTTTATTCAAACTTTCACTACCAGCCCACTGAAATATAATGCAACGTTCAAGCAAGTCACCTTCAAGAAGGAAATGCAGTAAATTGTTTTAAAATTCTCTACAGGTATGTTTCTAGGCTAACTTTTGGTCCTGGGTATTAGAGTAATGCACCTGATAGGAACTCAGGGTTTCCCTGTCACTCCCAGCATGAGCTCCTGCCCCCATGACCCCAGGATATGAAAGACATAATAGATTGTCCCATCACAAGTGCCATTATGAGAGGACACTACACACCATTATGAGTCACATCGCAAAAGCATCCCCTTCTTTCTTCCCCAACCCTTACATTTTCTCAATGCAACTTTAGTTAAGTGTTTTTTTCTCAAGATCTACCCTGTTAGTTGCAATGCCACGAGCTTCAAGGAGTCCTTGCTAATGTTTCTTGCGTATGGAACGCAAGTCACATAAATATTCATGACAACAAATGCTTCCTATAGGCAGTTAATACCCCGCCGGTAATTTCTTCCTTGTTATATCCATAATTTTTTTTTGTTTTGTATTAATTCTATTTTTCCTGTTGCAGACAAATGGTTTCTTTAGATTCTTTTTGTTTGCTCTTTATCTTTGTGGTTCATTCAAGAAGGCTGGAGCTTAGTAAATTCATCCATCCTGGATTTTACCCAATGAAGATTTAATTTTCTGAAAATGTTGTTTTATTGGAAGGTGATATGTAAAACACCAGTGAATCTGTGGTAGGCAGTTAGACATTAGTAGAGTAAGGATGACAGGCCAGTTATGGAAGGTTACCAGGAAGAAAGTCTTGGGTACCTAAGCATTGTGCAGAACTAGGAAAACAATGACCTTGACCCCAGGGTAACCTTTCCTTGCCTATCATGTCACTAGCCAGGTGCCCCCCGCCCCTTGGAGGAGGAAGAAGGAGGCCAAAGACTAGCCTCACTTGATTCCCACGTAGGCCCTTTCCCGACCACTCCCTTAAGCCTTAAGCCCTCAATACAATGAAGTTCTGATCCACATCAACTCACCTATGAACAAAGCCTCAGGTCTACTGACCACAAAGAGTTTTGGTGAAACTAAAGATGACGCCTAGTTCTCAGCTGTGTTCCAGCGCCAGGTCCAGAAAAGCAACAAGACCAGGCGGGTGCCACCACGGGCTGATGTCATACCAGCTGTGGTGACTGATGACCCCCTGCCCTGGCACCGACCAACCAGTAGGGACTGCAACGTTGAGAGAACGCATCTGAAAAGCTGATGAATATTTCATTGCTATCTTCTTCTGCGACCTCCCTTAGCCTTGCTGCCTTGAGAGTGGATAAAGGCCCTCAGCACGGAGGACCCAGCACATGCTCTTTCCCTTGAAGAGCCCGGACCTGCCCCCGCACTTCTCTCCCCAGCGCGCTCTCTGCCACTGGACCCCAGGCCTCCCCCAGTCTTCCGGCCCCCAGGTGCATGCTCTTCCTTCCTCTTCCCAAGGCTCCAAGGGCCCTTCTTCTGCCTCTGGAGCCCTTTTCCAGAGAACACACAGCCCAACAGGCTCACGTGTTCTACCTACCTCAGTGGCTTTGTAAATCAACTTTCCCTTAAAATGTGAGTTCCTTGGCTCTAAATTCTCTCTTTGCCAAATTAAAATACTAAGGGGGCTGACCCAAGGTCCAGTAACATTCTGATGCCATTTTCACCCCTAACAAATCCATTCCAGTTAATTTTTTACTGGGAAAATGGCTACCTAGCAGTTCCTTGTTCTCTTTCTCTTCCTCTCTCTCTCATTCTGATTCATTCATTATTATACATAACAGATATGGATAGCATAGCCTAAGAATGCACAGAATTTATTGGTTGTGATGTTTTAATGTTAAAAGACAAAAAATCTAAGAATAATCTATTTCAAAGTATTGTGGTTACTATAATTTTTCAAAGAAAAAAGGGAATACATATGAAATTAAATTTTACTTAGTAAAACACATAAAATTATTTTTGATGTACCTTGAAGCAATGTCATGTTATTATATTAAAATTTTTATTAATTAGCACATAAGAATGATAGTACATGAAATTAAAAACAATAACTATGCATCATGAATGTTATTGCTTTCTCCTAAAAATAGATTGACTAAATTAATAACATGTTAGGGACATTTTATGCTTATGTATTTAAATGGGTTTGGATCTAATTGCATCTATATCCTTTTACTAATTTGTTTTATCTATAGTCTTTAAAAGCAAATCAAAATTGTAATATCGCCATGTCTTTAACAAGGTCAAATACATAATTAACATTTGTATAGTATATATCACTATGTAATGAAGTTGTATTAACACCACTTAAAAAGGATATAGACTGAATGGACTTGAAATTGACAGATAAGAACACAGAATTTAAAAGCTTACAATCTGCAAATGAAAGATTTTACAAAATGCCAATCTAATATTCATCTCTATAATATGGTAGCAAATTCTGCACTTAAGTGCATATACAGGGAATCAATTATTCCACACATTAACTTTCAAATATTAATGTAAAACTGGCATATGACAGATGAAAAGGTTTAGTTTTTACCATTTTTGTTTGATGTTACTTTAACAATTAGGATTTTCTGCTCCTTCCACCTTAGTAGAGGTATTTTCTATATATTACACATATTCATTAAATTGTCAGATCCATTTTTATAAGGATAATAGAGAAAAGAGCTAATAATATTTAGCTTTAACTTTTGAATCAACAGATCACTGAGCACATTAAATTGACATGAAGGAGAAAACAGTAAATTTAGGGAAAATTTTAGTGCTATAATCTAGCTATGAAAGCTTAGGATGCTGCTAGCACATATAAAATTACTCCAAGCTGAAATCAGTAAAAAATGATATATGAGTTAGATCTCCAACTTAGCAGCCTAGGTAAACAAGGCTCACCTCCTCACACAACCACATCCAAATTACAACTAACCTATAGAACAACCATCACTCAGAAATGGCAGATACTGAGTTGAATAGAGGTCCTGCAATCATGGAATTAGAAAAGAAGCCACGTCCATCTAGACTGGTAGGAGTAGAGATGTAGAAACACAGAATTGGTTGATCCACCGAAACACATGTGGTATATAAAAATCTGGAAGGATATCTCAGGGGTGAGGGGTCCTGGCTCCACACCAGGCCTCCCTCCCTGCTCTTCTCTCTAAAAATAATGTGTAAAATCTTTTTAAAAATAAAATTAAATAAATCAATAGAATAAAGTAAAATCAGGACATCTCCTTCCTTTTCCAGAGTATAATCTTTTAAGGATAACTGGTTGAGGGAGATGAAAAACAGTCAATCAGTCTTTCAGGAAAATCTATTACCCACCTAGTATGTTTGAGGCATTTGATGAATCCCTGGCCAGTGTGGCTCAGTTGGTTGGAGTGTCATCGCAAACACCAAAAGCTTGCAGGTTCGATTCCCAGTCAGGCACATACCTAGGTTGCAGGTTCCATCCAAGGTTGGGGAGTGCGTGGGAGGTAACTAATTAATGTTTCTCACCTCTCTCTCTCTCTCTCTCTCTCTCTCTCTCCCTCTCTCTCTCTCCCCTCATTTATAAAATAAGTAAATATATTAATTTTTTTAATTAGGCCAGAAACATAAAAGATATAGATCTTTGTGAAGTTACCACCTATGTTTACTCTGTCAGACCTATGTTTACAGCACTATACATTCAGTACTGTATCATACACTAATATTTTTGCTTTTAGAAGGATTTATTAATTAAAACAAAACACATGCATGACCCATGGATGTGGACAACAGTGAAAATTGCCTGAGGGAGTTGGGGGCTGGAGACAGGGACAAAGGGGGAAACTGGGACAACTGTAACAGTATAAACAATAAAATATAATTTTAAAATAAATGCAAATTTGGCATAAGAATTGTATCTTTCTTTATTGTGATCTATCCTGTTAAAAATTCCAAGGGTATATTATTTATTGTTGACTATAGGCACAATGATGTACCATAGATCTCTAAAGTTTTCCATCTTACTTTACTGAAACTTTATGCCTGTTGATTAGTAACTTGCCATTCCTTCCAGTTATCAGTAACCACTGTTCTAGTCTTTGATTTCATGAATTTGATTATTTTGAGGTATCTCATGTAAGTGTAATCATGAGTATTTATTTGTCTTTCTGCTTCTGGCTTATTTCACTTAACATAATGTTCTCTTGGTCCACCCATGTTATTATATGTGGGGGACCCCCGACCTTCAGAGAGATTCCTTGGTGCCTAGGATGAAATTAATGATTCCCAGGCAGCTTGTACTAGGAAAGAGAAGGACCGCTAATGTCTGATAGACAAAAGCCTCAACTGCCTTTCTCCAAGGTCTTTTATTGAATGCATTAGCTTAAGGGCATGTAGTATATACATACAGGTCATCAATCAATGTTAAGCAATGCTAATTACAGACAAGTGATACTATTCAAGAATAACAATTGAAGGCACACTGAGATCTTCCTCAGGTCAGGGTGTGTTCATTTAAAGTCAAATTAAACCCTGGTCTGCACAAGTTTCCAAGCTTCCATGCTTCCCCAGGGGCACCCCGACAACTGAACATTGAAGAATTTCATTCTTTTTTTCAGATTGAAGATTATTCTCTTACATGTATATACTACTTTTTCTTTATTCATATGTCAGTGGATATTTAAATTATTCCCATATCATAGATACTGTGAATCATGCTGTAATAAACATGGAAGTGCTTATATTTCTTCAGAAACTTCAAATCTTTTGGATATATGCATATCAGGAAGTGAGTACTATAGAAGTACTATTTTTTGTTTTTGAAACTCCATAGTGTTTTCCATAATGACTGAACCATTTTGCATTCCCACCAACAGTGTGCAAGAGATATAATTTCTAACAATTTTATAAGCCTCTGTGATTAATCTCCTTGCACAAATAAAAATACAGAACAATACAAAAGTCGCAGGTTCGATTCCCCAGCCAGGGCACATTACCAGGTTGCAAACCAGGTCCCCAGCCAGGTCTGTGGCTGGAGGCAGGTGAAATGCAACCAAACATTGATGTCTCTTTCCCTCTCTGCCTCTCTCCCTTCCCCTCTTTCTAAAGATAATGAAATAAAATCTTTAAAAAAAAAAATACAGAACAGTAAAGATTTTAAATAATTTTACGTTATCCAACTAAAATGGCATTTTGTGAATGCAAATACCATTTCCTCTCAGTTTGCTGTCTGGTCCATGGTCTCTCCTTTAACAAAGGTTTTTGAATGACTGACCGAGAGAATGCAAATCACTATGCTGCTTTCCTATAGTTTCTGCCTTCAAGGAGTTGACTGCAATCCATCTAATGAGACAGGAATAACACAGGAAAAGGTTACTCAGTATTTCATTTAACAAATACCTATTGAATGCCAACTATGTAGTAGACACTGTTGGAGCATTAGTAATAAAGTAGTAAAGACAGATTAGACATACAGATGAAAAATAAGGAGAAAGAGCTTGCACTCTGGAAAAAATAAAGAAAATAAGTAAACCATATCAACTATTAGAAAGCAGCATTTCCAATATGCAAATACAAATAAAAATAAAGCAGGCTAATGCAGGCAGTATAAGAAAAACGAGAAGCAACAAATACACTAGGAAACCAATTTTTATAACTAAGGATTTTAAAAATTGAGTAATGAAAAAGAAGTTTTATATTTCTGGTTCACAATTTTTTTTAAAGACTCACATGAATATAGATTCTATTTGCAAGTCTCTCAGGTAAAAATCTATTTTGTTTTAACATAAAAAGATTATGTATATCCATTGGATCATTTTTGATTCTTTGATTCTTGTCCTAAATGTATGCAATCTATTCCATGAGTAATAAAAATTTCACACTGAACGTAAAAGGAAAGAATTTTTGACTCAGAGTGAGTTTATGTGTAACTTACATTTAGCTAAGAATTCCTTCCAAAAATAAAGTTAGGCTCCTGCAAATTTCCAAGGTGATGAAAAAGTATATGTAAAAATCCAATTCTGGATATTTGTTTTCCTTTAAGCTGTCTGATAGCTCATATAGAAAGAGGCTACAAGGTGACAAATGTGACCTTAAAGTATGCAGAGCATTTGGAACTTGTGATAGCAGGGGATGAATAAGTCCAAAATCCCATCTCCTTGAAAGCTGTTTCCAGAATGTTAACTGCAAAGCAAGTTATATATAGCAGTAAATGCATGCTTAATTTGTGCAGAAATCATGGTGTGATGAATACAATTAAGAGCCTCGGAGGGAATAATTATATTACTGCATAAAGCTGGTGGTTCTCAAATTGCTTGGTGCCTGGACTTTAAATTGGCTTGATTTCCTGTTGTGAAAGTCATCCATCGCAGTGACACAACTGCGGCTGGCACGGCGGAGTTTCAAAGTCACACTGAAAACATTTTCTTTCTGATCAATTGCCACGCATTCTTGTTTAAAGGCAAAAAAATTGGCAACATGCATACCGCAGTTGATTAAGCTGATAAATTAAAATGCATCAGACCCAGAACATTGTTAGGTCTGTTATCCAGAAAAGAATTTTTGTAACAAGATTGACTAACCTGTTTATAATAGTAGCTTTAGAAGCATCTACATGGGCAAATTTTAAAATTTGAACTGAATTGTTTAGAGTCAATAACATTTTCATTTTAGGACACCTGGATTACTAGTGCCTTGAAATAAATAGATGGCAGTTTAGGAAAGGAAAAATGTAACCGGCTGTAACTGTTTAATCCCATATGAAAATTCCATTATTATATTGGGATTACCCATTGCTTAATGTTAGCAAATAACTAATTAGCTTACATGACTGAGCGCTATATGAGCTCAAATAATTTTGCATTTGATAATAGACAATAAATAAATAATTATATAGTTCTAGAATTACAATTGTTTCACAGAAGGTAGTTTATATTGGAGACTTAAAATAGCCATATCTCATCTACGACAATGAAAAGACAGAAAAGGTGAAGACTATAAGACAGAGATATTTAAGCAGTTATGACTTTGGAAACTTAGTCTTGCAAAGGTTAAAGTGACCCTAATAAGCAGAGGGTGAGCAAGAGATTAAAGAGGTCAAGGAAACATTTTCAGCCCAAAGAAACCATAGTTCAAGAATCCAGAAAAAAACATGGAAAACCCTGAGAAAATTTCTAGCTCTCGGATGCCATCATTCCCACAAGCCCGTGACGACCATCAGCAGTCAACCACAGTCCTCTGGACGCCGTGCTCAATACAGAGAGAAGTGAATGAAGAGTCACACATGGCTTCAGGAAACAGTCGCCGGTTTACGGGTGCTTGCAGTCACTGCTCCTGGTTGCCCTTCATGACCTCCCAGCACTGCTGGAGAGACCAGGCCTGGAGAAACTGTAGGTTCAGAACTCAAGGGCAGGGCTACAGTTAGAAGCCCATCTTTGATTGCTAGCGCGCTGCTGTTCTCTTGCCAATGTTCTGATATCCTTGCCAACAAGCGAGGCTGTTCATTCTGTGTATGTTTTTTCTGCCATTTTTTTCTCATTGGCTTTTTCATCTTTATGGGTCATTCAACATAACCTAAATTCTTAATACCCCATATCTTTGGCTTATTTTCTTTCATTCTTTTACACCTCCATTCAACAAGTATTCTTTATAAATGCCAATATACACAGACTAGATGCAAGGGGAATTATGTAAGTAAGATGTGAACACTAGTTTGGACACAAGCAAGAAAACTCATGGCTACAGGCCCTCTCACTACACATCTAACAGATTTGGTTTGTATGCAAACTACAGAGATTATGCAGCTGGCAAACTTGGAGCAATTCCTAGCCAATAAAAAGCAGGGAAATAAAATATGGGTAGCCTAGCCGCAAGACTGTTGATTCAAGTAAGTAATCTAATTTGGGCTCTTTTCAGTGACTCCGAAAACCCTAGAGAGTTTGCAAGTAGAACTGTTGATTTAACAGAAAACAAACTATTCAGGGAATGTTCCACATGTGGGATAATGTTTTCTTTCTCCTTTTATCAGATGTTATTTGACTTCTACCTTATTTTCACCTGCTGTATGAGCACACACAAGCACACAAAACACACACACACAATCTATAAACCTGAACTGAAAACACTATTGACTCATTCTGGCTGAGGAGAGGGAGGGAGATGAGGAAGTGGGGAAAGAAATTAATTTTAAATTGTTAACAAATTGATAATCGCATTAAATTACCAAGTATACCTTTTCCTGATGTCATGTATTTCCAAACTGCCTCCTACATTTACTGATATATCTCTTGACCAAGAAATTAACTAGTTTAAATAGGGATGTAGATCTTGGTCCTGGTCTCATTGATGATATTTTTCTAACCCTATAAATTAAAAACTGCATAAATGAAAAGAGAACCATGAAATCTCAGCACACATTTGATTTTAAAAGTAAAAAAAAGAAAGTGATATTATGCATAAGTAACTTTCATCTGTTGTACTTTGAAAATATTATTTTCCATTAGAAAAATATTATGTTTTTAATTATCAGGATGCTGGCAAATTGAAACGAAATTGCCCTGCTAGACATACATAAGTAGATAAACAAATAACACCTATTGTTTAGAAAACCTAAAAATAATAGGAATTTGGCAGGCTTTTAACGTGGAATACAGCAAACCTACATTGTATTTAAAATCACCATGATTTTTTTTTTAACCTGTTAGTATTTGGCTGTTGACCTTTATAAAATCGGTGAAATTATGAGAAAACATAGTGAACATCTAAGCAGAAAAAAAGAAAATGTTTCAAATCTTTGGATTAGTTCCAGCAATTTTTTAGTACCTTGAACATAATAAGTCACGAAATAGGATTTATTAGATTAAATTGTATTTTTTTGATGCACAACAGGTTAATGTGTTTAATAAAGAATGAGCAGGAATTTATCAGACCCCAGTAGATAAGAGCAGAGGACACTGACAACCCACAAAAAAGTACAACTGCTTACCGAGAAAAGATGTTAACCTGGGCTAAAAATCAAAGAAGTGCAAACTAAAACACAATCGCTACTTTTTCATGATCAAATTAGCAAGGATTTGCTAATTTGCTAAAACTGTATTTTTTTTAATCCACAAATTCTTGAATTTCAAATTACCCAACGTCACATACACATTGTTAGAAAATTTAATCATGCTGTCATTACCAAATATGGAATTATATTTTAAAAATAAATTATTCATTGAAAGACAAGGCATTATAACCAATCTCAGACTCCTAGATGTACACATACATATCCCTGTAGAATATGACTAATTCTGCCCAGTAAAATTTAATTATCTGACATACATGGGTATGTCTTTTAAATACTTATATCTTCTTATATGTACTTTGTAGCACAAATACACTGCTAAAAAGTAAAGATCATATAACCATTTCAGATAAATAAGTACATTATTCTGTATGACATTAATATTAATTCCTGCCTTGGCCATTTAATCTCTATTTATAAGATGTTTTCCAATGCATAAGTGCTCTCCCCAATGGAGCCTATTTATATTAGAAGCAAACACTAAAATTCCAAAGCCTGAAAGTCTTACCTCTTTCTACAAATACAAATATGCAAAGAGAAGAGGTTTCTATTTATAACCCCATCATCTACAGCAATTTATACCACTCAGTTGTATATAACAAACTCTTCTCCAGAGATATCAATATAATATATGTCATTATGATCCTTGCAATGGCTAAATGTCTTCATGGATGTGATCACTGACAGACAGGAATATCGAGTACAAGGTTCAGTCTAGATTTTGTTTGTCAATTAATAATAATGGGGAAAAAAAGGATTCCAAAGAATTTTTTTTGCCATATATATATATATATAACATTTAGGTAATGAAAGTTTATTCCCTTCGGCAAAGCTCTGTTTGCCCCTGTTCTTTCTGGATTGCATTTCTAAGACCCAGATGCTGAGCTGAGAAAATTTCCTTTCCAGCAATAGCATCTGGTTCCTTGGCAGCCTCTGGTTGCCCTTGTGTTGGCTCTAGCAGAGTTGTCTTCAGGCTGTGAAATAGTTAGCATGCTGATGTGATATCTTACTCACTTGGATGGCACGCCTTTTAGCTTTCTTGTGCTGTCCTTCCATGGATTTTTTTCCCACTTACAATATTTTATCAATAAAATTTACTGAGGAAAATATTGATACATGATATAACGTGCTACAGCAAAGTACTGAAATTATTCTTTTCTACGTATAGTGTGTCAGCCAGATGTTGACACTAATCTTATATCTGCCTTATTGTAGTTTAAGGGAAAAAAATGCTTATTTGGTTTGTTTCTTGATCCTCTCTTTCTTAAAGATATGTAATGCTGACCCTTTATATTTTCTTCAGTGAATTATATAAAAATGATCATGATGATAATAATAACCATGATTTATAGAACATGCTGATACACCAGGCATTATACTAAGTTCTGGCAACATTCTCTCATGTTCATCACATTCTTCAAATAAAAGTTGTGGGAAAAATGTAAAGATCTCAATTAATAACTTATCAGGAGACTGTTCCAGAAGAGAGATGACAGTTCTCACAGGGAACATTGTAGAAATTTGCCCCAGAGTGGGTATGACAACGATTAAATGTTTTTGATGGGACAAGTACACTAGTCCTACCTTTCTTTCCTTATTGTCAACCACCCTGGGTGCCCTTGGCATTGGTCTCAGGAGAACAAGCATGCCCAGCCTTTCTGCAGCCATTGCCCTACCTGCCATGCCCTTCCTACTCTGTCACTGTTTGCATGCTTTGAAAAACTCACTCATCCCCGAAGCTCAAATAAAACAGGGATTGCTGCATATAAGGAAGATGTGGGAAAAAATCTTTCTCCACAGGCTTAAGATGGGTTAATAACAGTAATAATATAATATATAGAACCAGATATAATGTTTACTGCATGTCAAATGCTCTTTAGAAAACTTCACATGCATTAATTCATCCTATCCTCACAACACCCTATGAGATGGAGATTACTATGAACCACAATTTACAAATGATTATAAAGAAACACAGAAGAGTCATGTCACTGCCCATGAGATACCGTCACCAGGCATCCAGGGCTCATCCTCTTAATATCTATACCATGTCACCTCCGTCTTGTTCCCTGGCTATGGGTAATAGAAAGGTGCTTTGTTCTTGTTTATGTTTCTCCAATTCTCCATAGAAAATCTGTAGAATTTGTGTCAGATACTCTATTTTTAAACATCATAGATGCTAGAAAATGTACCAAATAGAAGTAGACATTTTTCCTTCCCCCTCTCTACATGTGTGATAGATATAGATATGAAAAAGAAAGAACTCCACTTCTTTCAGTATATATTTGTGTATTTTAAGTGAATTTATTTTGTAGAAGCTATTGAATATTATGTATGTTATTGCATTCCAGGTGAAAGATTTTATACGTGTGTGTATAGTAGCATGCTTATAAATAATGTTTTACAGAAACCATTTTGAGTGATATCTCCCTATGTAGCAAATAAATAAAAAGAATTATGTTAAAAGTAGAAAAAAATTAAAGCAGAAACCATTATGTCACTAATAAAACATGACTTAAAAGAAGAAAAGGCCCTGGCTGATGTGACTCAGTGGATTGAGTGCGGGCCTGTGAACCCAAGGGTCACCTGTTTGATTCCCAGTCATGGTTGTAGGCCTAGGTTGCAGGCCTAGGTTGCAGGCCAGGTCCCCAGCCAGGTCCAATATCCTGGCTGGAGGCACCAAAAGGCAACCATACATTGATGTTTCTCTTCCTTTCTTCCTCCCTCCCTTCACCTATCTTTAAAAATAATGAATTTAAAAAGGAAGAAAAAAGAAGAAGAAAAAGGAGGAGGAGGAGAAGATGAAGAAGAGGAGGAGAAGGAAGAAAAGTGTCAGGTGAGCTCACAAGGAACCAAGATCATGTTTGCTAACATGCCCACTAGAGATAACCCAAGCCACAAAGTATGACAATGGAAATAACTATGATGTAAATGTTCGTCATGAGCAAAACAAATGATATAAGATGTGATTCAAAATGTCCACCTAACAACCAGAAAAGAGGACCATACAATTGGGTTTCCCTCAACAAGGGCTAAAATTTTTCTCAAGTCTGTGTTGGGAACAATAGAGGCCGAAATGTGGGTCAGACAGAACTCTCAATATTGGGGAAGAGGGAGGAATATAAACATACTCCTGCCTTTACTGGAGTATGTTTATATATATTACATCTCTCTCTCTCTCTCTCTTTCTCTCTCTCTCTCTCTCTCTCTCTCTCTCTCTCTCTCTCTTTTGATCAACATAGTCAGCAGCATTATTCTTTTCCAAATATTTAATTCTTAGGACCCAATGTTGGTTGTACTTTAAATTAGATTAATTTAATGGCCCTGTGACATAGGAGAGATATAACACATGGTCATAGGACAAGATACCACATTCTTAAAAGATAACCAAGAACTAAGAAAAGAAAAAGTTCCTTATGGCACTTACAAAAATGTCTAAATTATATAAGAACTATGTTGCAGAAGCTATTAAATGTAATTTATGCCATTGCACTCCAGATAAAATATTATTTTGCTATGCCAGTTATATTATTTCCTAAAAAGTAAGCCAAATTAATGCTTCCTTTTGAAATATTAAAGTAATTGAGCACTTTTTCTTGGATAGACTCTGCTGAATAATTGCTTCAGATATCCACTTAATTTTGAATAGCTTTTAGAGCCTTACTTTCATGAGTTGTCTTAAATCTCAAAAAAGTGAATACCAATGACAACTGGCAAAACGTATTTACAACACTTGACATGGAGCTAATACTTTTAGTTTTTAAAAAGCCCATACAAATTTAAAAGGAAAGGATGATTAATCAATACAAAACTCAACTAAGGGTAGAAACATGCAGATCATGCACACACACTCACCCAGAAAGGCTCATAAATTTATGAAAAATTACTTATATTTACATTGTGTGTATAAAATTTATAAATAAATATACATATTTAATCATTCATTGATTATATAACACTATTATTATGAATAGTAAAACAAAACAATGGAAGTATAAGGGGTATTTTCTGGATGCTTAGTTAAATAAGTTATTAAATTCTATATCATGGAATTTTCTGAAAATATCTAACAAGTATTATATTGTACTCAGTTTTGTGTTTAAAAAACGTAAGACAAAACATACATCTATTCATACATAGACAAAGGGTGTATAAATATATTTTTGTAGAAGATATCAATATTCTAAGTTGTGATTTACACTGAGATTCCATTAAGTAATGAACTTAAAAAATACTTTTGAAAACTCTAAGCATTATCATGAGTCAAAAAGCCTTGGCTCTTTCAACATGAATCTTATGCTTAAGCTAAATTATATTTATTTGACTGTCAATACTGGAAATAGTTGTTATAGGTTGAATGTTTGCATCCTCTAAAACTCGGTATATTGAAATCCTACTCTAAATGTGATATTTGTACTTAGGACCTTATTAGGTCATGAGCCCTCATGAATGGGGTACAGCCCTTATGAAAAAGACCTCAGAGAGTTGCCTTGCTCCTTCAGCCACCTGAGGACCCGTGAGGGAACAGCCATCTAAGAGTTTGGAAGTGAACTTTCACCAGAACTGAATCTGTGAGCAACTTGATCTTGAACCTTCTTCCATTCTCCAGAACTGTGAGAAATAAATATCTATTATTTATAAGTCTGAGTGGACTAAGAAAACAATACCAAAAACATATGATCTTCAGGCCCAGGCAAATATTTCTAAAATGGGAAATTAAGGACACGGGTAATATGTCATTAACTAGCTATAGAGGCTTTGAGTAAGAAGCAATGTCCAGGTTTCAGTTTATTTAAAGTTTCACCATAAATGAAAATGATTAATGAGTAAGTTCTAATCATAATCACTGTGAGTTGGTTTTATTTCACAACTGAGAGGGATTCAGGATACCCTTGAAAGTGAATAGGATTGGGATTGACAGAAATAAGCAAGAAATTGATCTCAGTATAAGAAGAACTTTTCCAGAAGTTCAGAGTCAGTAAGTTTGAAGGCATATTTTATGAATAGAAGTAGTTGTTTATGCAAGAGACTTTAGAGAGAGAGATATTTAAACAGTAAAATGGAGGTAAATTAAGGTAGATCTGTTCTCCAAATTCACCTTAAAATAGTAATATTATAGAACTTTTGAACTGACAGAAATCTCCAATAATTCTGAATTCAACTCTTCATCACTGAACAGTAAACAAAGAAGTTAAAAAATACACAGATTTATCCCATTATTAGTATTTTTAATCTAAGAATTTATCTTCACAAGCACCAAGTCTGTCTTATTCAGCACTATATTAGTCTAACTTTAGCATAATGTTTGTAAAAAAAGGTTACTATGTAAGTGGTTGTTTGATTCTTTTATACAACAACTATGTGTTGAATGTTTACTATGTGCCAGATACTGTTCTAGGCAAAACACACAAAGCCTGTGTTATATAGAGATTATATTCAAGAAAGGAGGGTAAGGAAATAAATTAATAAAGGAACATAATTTCAGTCCAGATTCTTGGCAAAGGCTTGGGGAAAATTAATGCAGTATGAGCAGGGAGGATCTCCTGGACAGACTCAATTTTTCATTAAGTGGTCAAGGGCATGCTCATTGATAAGGTCACATTACAATCAAAGCACTGAAGTGAAAATACCTGGAGCAAGCATGAGCCAGGCAAAAGACACAACAAAAGCTGAAGCTGGAGTATATTTGCATGTTCGAGGAACAAGCTACTGTGACTGGAGCCCAGTGGATGAGAACCAGGAGAGTACAAGTAACTTCATAGAACTGCTGCAGGCCCAGACCAGGAAGGACTTAGGGGGACGCTATTGAACTATTCATCACGGGTTATAGAAATAGCTAATGGGACAACTCAAAACCAGCGCACGTGATTTTCTCTGAGTTATCATGACAGTAAAATAATCAAATATGTAAGTAGTGACATGATGAAAATAACATTTTAGAAATGGTAGTTCGCCAGAAGAGGTCAGGAATGTTTGGGGGACTGTTGCTCATAATGACCAGATTCAGATTTCAGTTGTTCCTTTTTTTTTCTCTCAAGAACCCATCTCTTGCCTATTTTCCATTCCCTAGAAGAGTCCCAGTTTAGGTTCACCCCCAGGATGATTTAAGTTCTTATTCCACAAACCCCCAAACTAAGAGAAAAAAAAAATTGCTTTCAGGAAACAAATGAGCCCCCTGGATATGATATTAACATTTTGGGGTCTATTAAACTATTAAAAATTAATCAATTTTAAACCAAGAAAAATCTTAATGTAAGTTTGATTTTGGGAGGAAAGACAAAGAGCAATATAAACATTATATCCGGATTTTTAAGTCAACTGACTACACATTTTTCTTCAAGGCTTTGTAGTTTTCATGACCAGTTTAGTAATCATGCAAAGTACTTAGAAGGAATGATTATTATATCATCACAAAGATGTTAATAATACAAACAGCAAATTACAGCAATCTCTGTAATTATATGTACAGTCTCCATTAAAAATTTACATGCCTTGGTCTCATTATGCTCAGAATAAGAACTCTTTCCCTACTATCAAAATAAAGCGCCTTTGCAGCTGAAATTAGTCTTACAAAATTAAACATAAATACTTAGACTATTCCATGATCCACAAGCTATATTTCACATTCAAGAGGCTTCCCCATTTAGATGCACAATGAGAGAAACCATTCAGCTGCCCGGAGAAAAACAGATGGTGAAACGTACCTGCTGACCAACCGGGAGCAGCAGGGTGGAATCAGGGCGGGTCAGCTCCTCTGGAAAGGATGCTGGCAATTGTCATTACACACATCAATTGTTTCTGATGCCACTGTATGGCTTGCAGTGCCGAGGGGCCTTATGGCTTTCCTTGAAACATTTCACATAAAACTGCTGAAATATCATTTTGACCTCACATTCTGAAACCAGTTGCTTAATCTCCACAATAAGAAATTAATGTTGCCAACATTATATTATTTTAATTAAACATCCCCACCTTCTGCAAAGATACAGGAACATTGTTTGATATATTTCCAATTTGTCTGCTAATTTATAAAAGTAAAATGATACTACATTATTGTTATAAAGTTAATCAAGACTTTAATGGGACAGTTATGTTACTACCAAGGATTTTTTATTATTTTTTCTTACTATAATGTATGTGTTCAATGAGCTGATTATGCAGTATAACAATGATTTCACTAATTACAAAGTTATTACTGTATCTCTAATGGTAAGAAATTTCAGCTTTCTAAAGTTTCAGGTTTAAAAATGGAGATCTAATTCCTAGGGAAAACTAGCAAACAAAAATTCTTTTTAAAAGCCATTAGAAATATTAATTAGATCATATGCCTGTATCAATATGACATTTGGTTCACAATCTTTTTGTCACACAGTGTAAACTTTTTCTTACAAATATAATAATTTCAAGTGATTCATACAATTCAACTACAGTATAAAGAAGCAGCTTCCAAAAAACATATAACAATTAGAATCAGGCTGCTATACCTAAAAATGTATAAAACATCTAAGAGAAAAATGTGGAAGATATGTTGTGTCTGCATTTCAGCAATATATAGAAATTCCCATTATATTAAAATAAGTTGACAAGCTTCATATTTTAGTGTTTGAATTTTATGTCATATATTTAATCAAATGGCTAGAAAGTAACTTTTTGTTTTCCAGAAAAGCTTATTAAAGCAAAAGGCATTTGACAAGAAATTGTGATGTGGGTTTTTTTTTGTTATTCACAAATCCCAGCAATTTAAGATAGTTCCAGCATTATGGCAAAGGCTTGTTATGTAACTATGTGCCTGGTGTCACCAGATTGGACAACCAGCACCAGGACAAAGTGCTTTGTCCATATTGGCTGGTCACATGATAGCAGGGCATTAATATGCAATTTGAGGAGCATCAGAAGACTTAAAATATATCTGTCCCAACCTGTCTTGATATTTAAAATACTAATCTTTGAAGTCACTCTGTTGGTTTTGATCATTATCACAGAAAAGTCTTTTGTAGTAAACAAATAAGTCAAAGTCCAAGTAAGTACAGCTTTAGGATAAATCTTAGCATTCACAATATCCCTCTAAATTCTATTTTAAAATCTCAGAAAATTACCTAAAACAATAATAATTTACACCAATTATCAGAGTTCAATAAGTGAAAATCAAATAATAAACTTTAAAGATAAGAGTGAAAAAGGAGATGAGGAGGAAGAGGAGGTGGTCTGGGAAATATGAAAACGTACTATCTCCAGTCATGGAAAATACAAGAATCAACCAATGGAACAGGAAATCAATGTTTCTTTCTCTCTTTCTCTCCCGCCCTTCCTATTACTCTCTAAAATCAATAAATATAAATCTTTAAACATGAAGAATATCATATTCCTATTCACTTTTCCATGTTTAATATTTGATATTTGTGTATATCTTTATGTAGTTATTTGCACAAATGTAATTGAGACAGCTTGATTCCCATTGAGAATTATACTCTTTGCTTTAAAAAGTTTCTCCTACCCTTGCCAGCATGGCTTATTAGTTGGTTGGAGCATCATTCCTAAACCCAGAGTTGGCAAGTTGGGTCCCCCCCACCGCAAAAGTAGGAAGCAACCGTTCCATGCTTCTCGCCCACATTGATGTTTCTCTACCAACACCCCAGCCTTCCTCTCTCTCTGAAAGTGATGAAGGAAAGTCCTCAGATGAGGATAAAAATAACATTTAAAAACTCTTTCTTTTGGTTTCAAGGTCACTTTTGGTTCTAGCTTTTTTATTGCTGGGATATTAGTGTTAAGACTATAAACCACTAATTGAATATCTATAAATTGATTAGGTAGTAACTTAGGTAATAAATCAATGCAACAGAATTTAAAATGATAGGAAGTATTCTAAGCAAATAGAAACTCTACTATTTGGAAATAAAAAATATGAATAATCCTAGAAGAGAAAAAGCAAAGTCTGAATAAAATAATATTTAATATCCTAAGTGAAATAAGCTAGACACAGGAAGATAAACATTGTTTAATCTCACATGTACAATCTAAAAAGAAAATATTCAACATAGTAACAGATCATAAAATGGTGGTTACCTGGGGCTAGGGATTGAAGGTAAAAGGAAGAATCTGATCATTGGGTAGAAACTTCAGTTATAAAACAAATAAGCTCTACAGACTTAATGAGCGGTATGGTGATGATAATAACATGATATATACTTGAAACTTGCTTAGAGTGAATCTCAAGTGTCCTCACCACCAAAAAGAGGGGGGACACTGTGAGGTGAATGATTATTAATTAACTTTATTATAGTAACTATTTCATAAGATATATAAGAGCATCATATTGTAAAGTCTAAACATGTATAACTTTTATTTGTAAAGAAAAATCAATTAAGGAGTGGACAAAATCTTGGAAAAAGTGGAGAGAGATAGGAAATATCAATGAATAAAACTGTAAGCTTGCTATATGTCCAATTTGTGGTTTCCCTAATATAGTGACCAAATTTAAAATTAAAAAGCACATTTTCAAATAATATATAATATGCAATAGTGTTCTACATGAAATGAAAACGTATAGTCTGCTGACAGTTTGTATATAATTATATGAACACACAGTATCACAACTTTTGAAAAGTAATGAATAATGCTCATAAATTTTAACCTATTAATATCGTTTATTAATACTACACATACATGTTTATTGTCAATTTTTCTGAAATATTAAAAAATCAAAATATATGATTTTTAAAAAATCATAATAAATTAATTCTATTAGTTGTAAAACTAGAATTGTGCTAAAACTATCTAAAGTGAGCATTATTTTAAATATCACTTTATCTATTAATGGAGAACTTATAAGACATTTATACACTACAAAGTAAACTATCAATGAATGACAATTTCATATAAATAAATTAATATGGCCCAAGTTAAAGTACTATTGGGGAATGGACATGAAAATAAAGGGGTGGGTACAGTTTTAATTTTTAAATATAGCACTCCATGTTATATTGTCTTTTAATAAGATAAATTGCTATTACAAGGTTACTGTGCTAGTCAAGAGTTCTCCAAAGAAACAGAGAGGGAGAGATTTATGAGAAAAGGCTCACGGAACTATGGTGACTGACAAATCAAAAATCTGTAAGATGGGCCTGCAGGCTGGGGACCCAGGAGAGCCGACGTTCCAGTTTTAGTCTAAAGACAGTCCAGGAGGGTGCGATATTGCAGATTAACTCCAGGAGTTTTGTTCTATTTAGGGCATCAGCCAACTGGACAAGGCTCACCCACATAAGGGCAAACTGGTTTACCCAAAGTTCCCCAATTTAAGTGTTACTCTCATCCAAAATACTCCCCACAGAAATACAAAGAATAAAATTTGACCAAACATCCTGGCACTCTATGGTCCAGCCTAGCTGACCCATAAAGTTAGCCATCATTACACTACTTGGCGAGGAAAACACATCCATCCATCACTCAAATAACAGGGGATAAGAAAGAAAGCTTCTCTAAGGCGGTCACCTTGTGGAAGATCGGGGCTGAAAAGAACACCAGCTCTATGGAGCTATCATAACCTTAGGTCACAGGAGGGCCGTTAATGGCATGAAAACAGAGGATATTTTTAAATGTAGTTTGAAAAGTAACATATTAGTAGAAACATTTTTCAAGGTCTTAAACTGTGTGCCAATGCAAGGTGTGTTTCCATGGAGAAGAATGGCTGGTCAAAAGCACACACCAGGGACGTCGCAGCAGGGCTACTTCAAAGGGTAGGAAAAAAAATAAAAATAAAAATCAATTACTGATGTAGAGGAACTCACTTAGAGATGTAACATGGCTCCAGCAGTAGAGGCAGCTGAGAAATGTTGGACTCTGTTTCACCTTCTGTGACTGTTTAACTCAGTAGCTTCAGGCTTGGCTGACGACCCAGAAAACCTGAATGCCACCCAAAGATAAACGTCATGCCCCAGGAAGGAGGTTAATGAATGTATGGAATGTGGGTAACTGCCCTGTGCTACCCATTAGCTTACAAATGCATCATTCTTTCTGGTGGTTCAAGTGACTACCCACCATATGGGATTATTATTAACCCCCTATAAAAAGAGACCCTGTCTAAGCAGAGGTGAGGACTTCCTGGCTGGTCCCCAATGGGAGCACAGATGCTTTGCTGTGTATGTAAGTTTCTCCTGCTAACACTCATGCATGTGAATAAAGCTATGTGTCAGTTCTTTGGGTTGATCCTGAATTTAGATTTGGGGGGCTTTACAGCAGCAATGGGAAAACTAGACAGGATGATGGCTCTGAGGAAAGCCAGAGCTAATCTAACAGCAAATGGCCACCAATGATGACACGAGTTACTAACCTGAATGTCCTTTCTTGCTTTTGCAGGAAAGAATTGTTTAAAGGGGAAGATGATTGTGTGACCAATTCTGGAAAGTCAGAGGAGGCTGAATGGAAAGCCTATCAGGTCCTAAGTGAATATTCCCATCACATCTCAATACAAAATAGTTCCTATAGTATTGCTTTAAAGGATGAAGAAGATAACTGGATTATAATCACTAACACGGTGATTCATTTCAATCTTTGTTTTTGCACTGGCATGAAATTCAATGATTAAGCTTATTTAGACCTGAAATAGTTTTCTTTTATCCATCTTCTTATGATAGATTTTTTTCTTTTGGAAGTTCGATTCCCTGTAGTTACTCAGATCGTCACAAGTGCCATTTTCTTTTTCTGCTTCTCTCATTCACATAGACCACAATGACACTGTGCTATTTTCCCAAAGATGTTATCTTAATGGACATTACACTGGCGAATTTGGCAACAACAAGGCCAACAGCAGAGCTGGGAGAGAAATGGCTGTTTTTACTGCAGGTTTTGGCAGAGATACAGATTTTAGATTTACTATCCTCAAATGGCTCATCTGACCCATTTTTATTATTTTTACAACACAAGAAGATGCTTTGGTATCCATAGGCCAAACTTTAACTTCCCACAACCCCCATCCCCAAGGCTTCTATAGGCTTGAGTGTGTCCTGATCCTTGAGGCTACTAAAAACTCTTTAGTAAAATCATAATAAAAAAATGCCTTAAAATACAAGTGGTATACTGCAAATGCTTCCTTTTCCTTGCTCCTGCTCCAAGCTGGGTTTCAGGGATGCTTTCGGTGCCAAATCCATGCCTTTGGAGTGGGTCCCCAAAGATTTACTGAGCTTTCTAGTCCAGCTCTTTGAATAAATGAGACAGTTAGAATTGGCAGGACTTCGTCTTCATATTTGAAGCCTCAGGGAATGATAGTGCCAGTCTCTTCCTGGTAGTAGCTTTTGAAGTCCTTTGTTTGTTTTGTTGGAATATTGAAGCTCTGCAATCAGAAGATGTGAGTTTGATTCTTTATACTATGATATATAGCTTTAGAAAAATCAGTTATATTTCTTAAATACTTGTTTCTTAACACATAAGAAGTATTTCTTGCCTGATTGGTGTGATGACTAAATAGTATAATATAGGTTGAAATGTTTCAAAAAGTGCAAAGTAGAATGTAAGTGTTAAGAACTACCAACATCGATTCCATTATGATTTATATGTCATTAGAAAAGAAAATGAGCTCAGTTTTCCAAAATAAAGAGTAGAGATTAAATACTTCATTTCTGATTAATTGATTCAATGATCACATAGGGTTCCCCTTTATACTTGATGTCATATTTAAAAACAAACCTAAAGAAAATGCTGTCATTAAAGGACTGTGGTTCACTTGTGTTATTTCACAGGATTTTATCATATATATTGGACAAGAATGAGCCATGGTCAATCACAGGCGATTGTGCTTCCTAATACAGAAATGTTGTTCAATAAGCTATATTTGTATATGTAGCATATCCCTAGAAAGGAAGAAGAAAAAACTATGTGGGATTTACTTGTATGTTATGTTTGAACAATATGGAGAGAGAAAACACTGGAAATTAAAGAATACTTATCGATGAACATCCATCAATACATTCAGAGAAGGAATCAGAAGTATGTGACAAATAATTTTATTATTTAATATGCATTTATTTATCCATTTAACTACTTCATGCTAACTCCAAAATAGAATTGCAATAATCTGTCAGCTTTCAAAAATCTCTAACGTTGTTGGGATATATGCATAACATTTTTATGTATTACTTATGGTAACTCGGTCAATGTCTGTTGAATTTTCAAGATAATAAAATAGAGGTTTTATGTATGCAGAAAACATTAAAGTGAAAGGGGATGGGAGGAGGTAGAAGGTAAAAGGGAGATAAATGGCAATGGAAGGAGGCTTGACTTGGGGTGATGAACACACAATACAATATACAGGTGATGTATTATAGAATTGTGTACCTGAAACCTATATAATTGTATTAACCAATGTCACCCCGATAAACTCAATAAAAAATAAAATTTAAAAATACACATTGAAAAACTGGAAAAATAGTTTAGCAATTCACACCCTCAGACACTACAGAGTTGGCTAAGGAAAGGGTCAGAAAGGCAAGTAACACCTCTTGAGTCCAAAGTATCTTCTCTCTATCACACACCATTAGACACTAACACTTTGGAGTCAAGGATCGCAGTGTTGTCCTTTCAGTATGTATCTTGTGGTGTTGCAGCACTAATTTGGGGAACAAAACTGAGAGGCTTAATCTCTGAGAAGGATAGTTTCAAAAAAATTGTCTTATGTGGATCCTAAGTAATTGGTGACATCCCAGGCAATCAACATTTTTGAGGGTGAACCTTAAAAGCCATGGAAAAGCGTCTGTGAAAACACCGAAGACAGAGGCCACCCTTGCTCTAATGCAACATGCTCTCCACCACAGCTGTGTGAAGGCAAGGATGGTGTGTCTTACTTAATTCCAGACCACTGAAAGCCTAACATAATTTTTCTTTTTCTTTTTTTTTTTTTTAAGATTTTATTCATTATTTTTAGAGGGGATGCAGGGGAGGAGGAAAGGGAGAGAAACGTCAATGTATATTGTTGCCTTTCACCTGTCTCCAGCTGAGGACCAGGCCAGAAACCTGGCTGGCAATCTGGTTATGTGCCCTGGCTGGGAATCAAACCAGTTACACTTGGGTTTACAGGCCTATGCTCAATCCACTGAGCCACACCAGCCAAAGTCTAAATAGTATTTACACTTAGTAGAAGCTATATCAATGTACTTCAGAAATGAAATTAAATTCATACACAGCTAAATCTCAGTGACCCAGCCTTATTTGGAATTTGAAAGTCCTCATCTGAAACATGCAGAACAAAAAAGTGCTTCAGAATCATGTTAAAAAGTACTGCATAGGCAAATATCTACTGTGATGTATATAGGTCTAACTTTTACAATTCATTAGAAAATGAAAGCAAATCACAACAGAAACCAGGGAAGCCTAGGTATTCAGAAAAACAAACCAAGTAAAGGGCATGGAATTCCATGGAAAAATTATCATGGAATCAGATGAAATAGAAATGGTAATCTATTTATACTTATTTACCTCAGGACTTTGAGGATCACATTCATTTTAATTCATAGGTCTTAAAAAAGAAGAAAACTTCTCATTCAAAATAAACAACTGCTGTTATCATGTGCTGTAGCAAGTGCTATACATGAATCTTATGTCAATATAGAGCTGTTCAAGCCCTGGCTGGTGTGGCTCAGTGGATAGGCACCGGACTGCAAACCCTAAGGTCACTGGTTCAATTCCCCAGCCAGGGCACATAGCCAGGTTGCAAGCCTCCAGCCAGGTCGGTAGCTGGAGGCAGGTGAAAGGCAACCATGCATTGATGCTTCTCTCCCTTTCTTTTTCCCTCCTTGCCTTTCTCTATGAAAATAATGAATAAAATCTAAATAAATAAATAAATAAATAAATAAAGAGCTTTTCAGGGTCTTTCAGTGCACATACTATACTGGCATTGAGGAAAATATAATTTTATAAAATGTTGAATAAATAAAAATGTTAAAAAATTAGAGAATGTGTCATATTAAGTATAAAATTATAACTTTAAGATGTGACACAGAAGAGAGCTGGCTATCCCTGCTAGCCGTGAACTTTGGAGACATCATCAAGAATAGGTAACATTGACCTGGACTTTGCAGAATGAATATGATGGTGCCTAGTGGTAATACAGGTGAGGGAATTTCAAAAGGAGGGAACGTTACATGACAAGGAAAGAGATTGAAACTGCAGGTATATTTAAGCACCGCTATACGCTGGGTCTCTAGCTTGTGTGAGAGGTAGAAGAGTTCAAAACAAATAACTATGTTTTTATGATGTGAAGGAGCTTGGATTTTATTCTCAATGCAATAAGGGATTCATAGGAAGGATTTCAACAGGGAAAATTGTGTAATTAGATTTGCATTTCAGAAAGAAAACTGGCAGAGACAGGCTAATTGTTTGCCAAATATGGTGAAGCTGTCAGTCTCTGCCAATATGGGTCCCTATGAATAAATTAAGTTTTCTCCAATGCACACACTGAATTTACTGTGAGCAGGAATTAAACTTTTCTTGCATTAAGCCACTGAAATTGGGGAACTTATTTGTTACAGTAGCTAGCATTCACTTCCTAAAGAATAGACATTGGCTCCTTAAATATAGGTGATACTGCAACAGAATTCTGAACACATGACATTGTTTTGCTGGGTCAGTGGATGTATTTATCACATTTCTGGAGGCTGGCAAGTCCAAGACCAAGGAGTCATCTGATTCAGTGTCTTGTGAGAGTTCTATTCCTGGTTCAAAGTGGTTCTCTTCTTGCTCTGCCCACCTCCCATGGTGGATGGGGCAAGGGATCTTTCTGGAGTCTTTGTAATAAGGACACTAATCCCTTATGCTAGATAAATAAGTATTATAGATAAATAAATTTATCTATTAATTTATTTTTATTATTAAGCTTGAGATCTTCATGGTGACACATGGACTAGTGTAACTTAATAGCCAGCTAAAGATTGGTCAGAGAAAGTGCTAAAACACGTGTATTAGGTAAGGTTTCCACTCTTGGTTATTCATTTGTGTAAAGATTGACCTGTACAATAAACAGTCTAACCCTACACCTAAGAGAACTGGAAGAACAAAAACCATGCCCAGGGCAAGCAGAAGGAAGAAAATAATCAAGATCACAGCAGAAATAAATGACATACAGGCTAAGAAACAATATAGAAAATCAATGAAACCAGGAGCTGGTTGTTTGAAAAGATAAAGAAGACTGATGCAATTTAACCAGACTTACCAAAAAAAAAAAAAAAAAAACATATAAAATTTGATATGAAAAAGGCCAAGTAATAACATATCACAGAAATACAAGGGATTGTAAAAAATTACTATGAACAATTATATGCTAAGAAATTGACCAACCTAGCAAAATGGACACATTTCTAGAAGCATATAATCTCCCAAAACTGAATCAGGAAGAAACAGAAAACCTGAATAGACTGATAACAGTGAAAGAAATTGAAGCAATAATCAAAAAACTCCCAGTAAACAAAAGTCCTGGACCAGATGGCTCCACAGACAAATTTTACCAATCATTCAAAGAAGAACTAACACTAATCCTTCTTGAACTATTTTAAAAAATGGAAGAGGAGGGAAGACTTCCACACTCTTTTCACAAGGCCAGTATTATGCTAATTCCAAACCAGATAAAGACACAATAAAGAAAGTAAATTATAGGCCAATGTCTCTGAAGAACCAGAAGCTAAAATCCTTAAAAAAATATTAACAAATCAGATCCAGCAACACACTAAAAATATCATACGCCATGACCAAGTAGGATTTATCCTGGTGATGCAAGGTTAGTAGCATATTTGTTAATCAATAAATGTGATACACCACATAAACAAAAGGGAAGATAAAACTCATATGATCATATTAATAGATGGAGAAAAATCATTCAATAAAATTCAGCACCCATTTATGAATAAAACACTCAACAAAGTGGGAAGAGATGGATTACACCTCAACATAAATAAAGGCCATCTATGAAAAATTGATAGCTAGCATCATTCTCAGTTGGCAAAACCTAAAAAGTATTTCCCTTAAAATCAGGAACAAAGGAGGATGGAAAACTGTTATTATTTACAGATGACATGATAATGTACATAGAAAACACTAAAGACTTCATAAAAACACTACTATACCTAATTCATGAATTTGGCAAAGTAGCAGGATACAAAATCAATACTCAGAAATCAATATCATTTTTATACACAAATAAAGAGCTTTAGAAAAAGAAACTTAAAAAAACTATTGAAACAACAAAAACAATAAGAAAGGTACCTAGGAATAAATTCAACCAAGGAAATAAAAGACCTGCACTCTGAAAACTATAGAACATTAAAGAAAGAAATTAATAAAGATGCAAATAAGTGGAAGCATATACCATGTTCATGGATGGGAAGAATTAATAGCATTAAAATGTCCATACTACCCAAAGCAATCTATAGATTCAATGCAATTCTTATCAAAATACCAATTGCATATCTCACAAATTTAGAATAAATATTTCCAAAATTTATATGGTACCACAAAAGACCCCAAATAGCCTCAGCGATCTTGCATAGGAAGAACAAATCTGAAAGGATCACAATACCTGATCTCAAACTATACTATAAGATCATTGCGAACAAAGTAGCCTGATACCAGGCATCAGAACAGACACATAGATCAATGGAACAGAACGAAGAGCCCAGAAACAAACACGTGCTTTTGTGATCAATTGATATTTGACAAAGGAGACAAAAGCATAGAATGGAGCAAAGACAGTCTCTTCAATAAATAATGCTTGGAAAACTGGATTGGTACATGCAAAAAAATAAAATAAAACCATACCACCAAGCACAAGGATAAACTCAAAATGGATAAAACATTTAAGTGCAAGTCATGAAACCATAAAAATCCTAGAAAAAAAAATTGGCAATAAAATCTCAGATATCTCATGCAGCAATATTTTTGCTGCTATATCTCCTATGGCAAGGGAAACAAGGAAAAAAATAAACAAATGAGACTACATCAAATTAAAAGGCTTCTACACAACTAAAGAAACCATCACAAGATGAAAAGTGAACCCACTGTGTGGGAGAACAGTTTTGTCAATGATACATCTGATAAGTGTTTACTCTGTCACATATACAATTAACTAATACAACTCAACACCAGGAAGACAAATAATCCAATAGAATATGGGCAAAGGACCTGAATAGACACTTCTCCAAAGAAGACATTCAGATGACCCATACACATATGAAATAATTCTTAACATCACTAATCATCAAAGAGATGCACATGAAATTAATGCAAATTAAAACCACATGAGATATCATCTCACACCTGCCAGAACAGCTATCATCAATAAGCCAGTAAAAAACATGTGTCAGTGAAGATGTGAAGAAAAGGGAACCCTAGTATATTGCTGGTAGGTATGCAAACTGGTACAGCCAATAGGATGTAGTATACTGAAAAAAGTAAAAATGGAACCCTCTTTTGACCCAGCAATTCTACTGCTGGGAATATATTCTAAGAGTCTTGAAAAAAATACAAAAATTAGCCCTGACTGGTGTGGCTTAGTGGGTTAAGCTCTAGTCTGTGACCTGAGGGTTTGAGGTTCAGTTCCCAGTCAGGGCACATGCCTGGGTTGTGGGCCAGAGACAACCACACATTGATGTTTCTCACCTCTCTTTCTCCTTCCCTTCTCTTATCACTAAAAAATGAATAAATAAAATATTTTAATACAAAAATTATATGCACCCCTATGTTCCTAGCAGTGCTATTTATAATAACCAAGATCTGGAAACAGCCCTTCAATAGACAAGTGGATAAAAAAAAACTGTGGTGTAGTTATACAATGGAGTACTACACAGCAGTATGAAAAGAAGGAACTCACCTTTTGTGACAGCATGGATAGAACTGGAGAGTATAATGCGAGGTGAAATAAGCTAGTCACTGAAATGCAAATACCACATGATCTCACTTATATGTTGAATCTAATGAACACAATAAATGAATGAACAAAATAAGAGGCAGAAGCACAGATACATGGAAGAGACTGACAGCTGCTGGAAGGGAAGGAGTACAGATGAAGGGATTTGCCAAAAGACATTTATGCATGACCCATGGACATGAACAAAGATGTTGGGATTGACTGAGGGAAGGGAGGGGTGGGCTGGGTGGAGATGGGCACAAGGAGAAAAAGCAGGGCCAACTATATTAGTATAAATAATATAAAAGTAGATACTTTATAAAAATGATTGAGCTATACATTCATAATTCAGGCCGTTTACAAATCTGTTCCAGCTTTGTTATTTTTTTATCACCTAAGGATATTTTCCCACTGCTTTTCAGAGAGACAGGAACATCATTGGGAGAGAGAAATACTGATGCCTCTAGTACACACCCACACTGGGGATTGAACCCACAACTCAGGCATATGCCTGAACCAGCAAGCAAAACATGACCTCTCAATGATGTGACAATACTCCAACCATCTGACACCATGGCCAGGGCTGTCCCAGTTTTTACCTTTCCCTGGGTTTTGTCATGTCATCAAGGTACTAGTGCTCTCTCCAATCTATACTAACTTTATGTGAATCCTTGTGCATACACAGGGTGGGACAGAGTAGGTTTACTATTGTGAGTATGTAAAACACAGTATTATTACTTTTCAACTACTGCATTGCTTTCCATACAAACAACTGTAAACCTATGTGTGCTTTACCCTATATGTGTGTAGCAATTGAGATCTCCGGGATGTGTGGTAGTTTATCAAGGTTACTATGGCTATCGTGTTCCTTAGATCTCCTTGAGAAACTCCTAGCATGTCTTCTCATTTGTTTCTTGCCCCAACCAATATCACAGCTCCAGGTAGCTGCAAGGTAAGTTGCAATCAAGATCAATACTCTTTTCAGCAGTGGCATGCATCATAGAGCGTTTACATGTGCTGCTCCTGGTCACCTGAGGGCTGTCCAGTAGTGAAGTTGCTAGTCTTTATGGCTCGATCAGCTTCACTTGAACAGTCTCTGATGGAGCAGGGTTGGAAAGTTTTGGAATGAAAATGTGGAATTGGATCAAGATTAAAACTCCCATAAACTTTCATTGTTCTTCTGTACAGTTCAGTCACTTTCCTTAAATACCAATAAACATATCACGCTTTGCTGTATCTATTGTAATTCCAAAGAACTGAAATTTTTGGCTTTGAAAATTTTGGCCAGTTTATTGTTATTGTAGAGAGAGATTTGTAGGTCTCCTCGTTCATTCCACAAAGTTCACTTCTCATTGACATAGGATAGCATTTAATGTCACAATGGACAAAGGAACCTACTTCATAGTGAAGTAAGTAAGGCAGTGCACACACAACTGAGATCCACCAGTCTCACTACCCTCCATACCATCCTGAAGCTACTTGCCTGACAGCAGCAGACTAAACGTAAAACATAAAAACATGATCGCATGCAAAGAAAGGAGGCTAACTTTAGTATCCCCCTTAAAAAATAGGCATTATGTGGCAATGTGTCCCAAGTAGATAGACTATAGGAGTCTAGGAAACAAGAATTGAAAGCAGAACTGGCTCCAGGATAAGACTGTTATAAGAAAAACACCACAAACTAGGTGACTTAGACAAAAATGTATTTCTCACATTTCTAGATGCTAGAAGTTCAAGATCAAGGTGTGACTAGGTTGGGTTGTTCTCTAAGGTTCCTGTGTTTGGCTTGCAGATGGCCATCTTTTTGCTGTGCCATCATATAGTTTGTATTTTTTTTTCCGCCCGGGCACATAGATCTTTGGTATCCCTTTTTGTGTCTAGATCTTCTCTTCTAATAAAAATAGTGATCAATCTGGATTAGGACCCAACCTCTTGGCCTCATTTTAACTTAATTGCCTTTTCAAAGATACTATCCACAATACAGCCATATTCTGAAATACTGGGGATTCGTGCTTTAAGATACAAATTGGTGGGAGGGGCAATTCAGCCCATAAGACTCTAGAATTCTTCTAGGTACCCACTTGAGGAAGTCATGAGTCTCTTTTTTTAAAACTCTAGAATCTATGAGCCAAAAAAAGGTCCTCAGTCTCTGGGGATGATTCTTCTAAGAGGGGACACCATAAGATTAAATCTAAGATTCATGTAAAGTCATTTTGGGTTCCTCATGCCAGTATGCAGTCTGGCAGGGACACCTGACACTGACTTCTGTCAAAAGTTGCTGCATTATAATAAAGGGATAAATAAATGTACTTCAACTGATCCACTGAGGCAACTGTGTGGCCAATATGAACTGTAAACAAGCAAGTCCAGCATGATAACTTGAGGGTCAGACATAGAGGGTCCCCAAGATTGAAGTCTGAGTCATCCTACCTGGTAAGCTCTACACCAGCAGAAATACTGTCCAGGAGTGGGGCACTCAGGGACAGGTAGTATAGAAGGGAAGTTACAATGTTAGTTACAGCTGTGGTTACCAACTGTAGCATTGTTAGGCACTTGTGGCCCACAGCTCTCCCAGTAACTCTTTTTTCTTGTAAATTGTTTGATTATGTAGACCACAGAATTCTAGAACAGCTCTACCTGGGTAATGTACCATCTAGATTCTCTTCCTTGGTTCCATGGTTGTGGTCATTTCTACACTTTTGTGACATTTTGGCTGCTACTCATAGCAGATGCCTCTCTCTCTATGGAAAATTGGTCTTGGTGGATTGGAGCTACCGTACACCAGAAGTTATTCAGAACGACTCAAACTTTGAGTGAAGCCTGTAGCCAATGACTTCCTGATACAGGGTTTTCAATGCTGACTCTCTTGCCTTCAAACATGGGGAGTGCAACAGAAAAGTTTGTTCTGCTTACCTCCCTCCTCTCACCGTGTAGGTCAGGCAAAAACCAGGCTTGGCCTGAACCCACATTCTTGCTCTGCACGTTTCCCTTCCTTAGCCTATTCCACTCTCTTCCTTGAGGTTTTCTTGACAATCTCACCCTCGACGAACCATGTGTGCATGGACCTCTGTCTCAGGCTTCTGCTTCTCAGGAACCTAATTAAAGACATTTACATCTCAGACAGGAGATAAGATGCTTTCCATCCTGATTTGAGATAAGACATTTGTCTACAATCTGAAGAGAAAGTCGAAAGAGTTGTTTTCTTTTTCTTTCTTTTTAAAAAATATTTTATTTATTATTTTCATAGAGAAGGGCAGGGAGGGAGGAAGAAAGGGACAGAAGCATCAATGCATGGTTGCTTTTTACCTGCCTCCAGCTAAGGACCTGGCTGGAGACCTGGCTTGCAACCTGGTTAGGTGCCCTGGCTGGGAATCAAACTGGCGACCTTGGGGTTCACAGGCCGGCACCAATCTACTGAGCCACACCAGCCAGGGCCAAGAGTTGTTTTCTATCTTTATGATGAAGGGTTACATGAATACTATAATATTTCTAAATAGAAAAATCATTTCCTAATTGAATGACATTGTGCAATCTTTTTTTTTTAATTGAATGCTTCATGAATTTGTGTGTCATCCTTGCACAGGGGCCATGCTAATCTTCTCTATATCTTTCCAACTTTAGTATATGTGCTGCTGAAGAGAGCACACTATGCAATCTGACTAATCAGTGTCTAGACACTAGAGAGCCTGTCAATTCTGAAATATACACCTGAATATATACATATTGCTACCCAGGAGTATGTATATACAGTCTGTCCTAAAAGTATTGAGCCAATGTTAATATAACTGATATTATGGCCAATACTTTTGGGACAGACCTCAAATACACACACACACACACACACACACACACACACACACACACTAACTGAATCTATGGCTCAATTCAAACATAACTTTCTCCCATAGAATTCTGTCCATACTTCACTATGACTTCTGTAGCATAATGTTATCATAACTGATCTACATGTTACCTTCTTCCTCTAGACCCTAAAATCCTTAAAAACAAGAAATACTACGTCAACTCAGAAATTGACTGATCATACACTAAAAATAAGCCAAAATTAGTAAGAAAAAGGGTAGCTGAAAAATAGAAATTCCTACATTTGAGTTAACACTAGCCATGGAAGGCAAGAAGAGAGAGGCCTGACTTAACCATAGTTCATACGAAATGGCTTAGGAGACTTTGCTAACGACACAGCATGTGAGTCAACAATGTAACGTGACTGCCAAAAATAAGCAATAAGCACAATGAAACTGTTTCACTTTGCCAGGCTCAATAAACATTATTTTGCTATTCTGATGGTCTCTAATTAGGGTAATTAAGAATTGAAGCATCAACATTGGCCCCATCTACCAATTTTCTGATTTTCATGGACTTCAGCCCCTCCACATTTTGTGTCTCTGCATTCCGACACCCTGTGTTTTTACACCATTCTTCCCTCCTGGCTGCCTGATGCATGCATTAGACAGCTTGCAGTACCGTCCACATAGATACGCTTACAAGGAATGCAGTCCTGAGGACCAGAATGAGATAATGTATTAGGAATTTTGCCTTAATAGCAGTTGTATTTTTAGTCGAACAGTGGCTTTAGTACTTTCTGATTAGCGCTAAGTTTGATATCTATAATAAATAGAAAATATTCATTGAGGTAGGCTACACTGTTATTTAAACAGGGTTTCATGGAAAAGAGGTAAGAAAAATCTTGGAAAAAGTTTTAAAGTACGTATTGAAAGGCAAGTCAAAGAGTTGTACCTACTCATGCTATTTAGGCAACAGGAAGTCTAATATATCTATATCTATATCTATATCTATATCTATATAGATACTGCATAGATAGATAGATAGATATACATCAATGAACAAGTGTCCCCATCACAAGAAAGTAATTTTTTTTTTTTTTCCGTACAGCTTATATTACACTAGGGTACAACAGACAACAAACAAGTGTACTTTATGTCAGATAATAATGAGTGCTATAGATGAAGAGTAGGGAAAAATAAGTACAGGGAGAGAGGTAGTTACTATGTCAGGACAATCAAGAAAGGTCGGATTATCAACGGGCCATCTAATAGAGGCCTGAATTAGGATGAAACATCTCAAGTGAATTTCTGGGGGATTAAGCAAAGCAAACACCAAAGAGCTTGAATCTGGACATGGCTAGCAGGCTTGATGTCCAGAATGAGCAAGAGGGAAGGCCAGGAGGGTGGTGGTTAGGTAAATAACATCGGGCCAGATCCTAGGGGAGTCTTGTAGGACTTAACAAGAATTGAGTTTACTTCTACTGCAGTGGTCAAAAGCCACTGAACACTGTTGAATAGGGCAGTGATGTGATTTGTCTCATCTTTCAAATGGATGACTGAGGAAATGCTGAGAAAGCAAAGAAGCATTTTAGTATGGTAATACCAGATAAAAAAAGTGTTGTCTGACCCAGAGTATTAGCAGTGGAAATGATAGGGGAATAGTTAAATCTTGTATGTATTTGGAAAGTTGTGCCCTGTGGGTTTGCTGAATATTCATGTATAAAATGTGAAAGACAGAGAAGTGTTCAATCATTAAGAGTCAGGAACTGAGAAGTATAAACAGCCATGGGTAATTGGGGAAGAACACAGCCATTTTTTTCCAAGATGGAGTCTATATTATTTTAGTTTTCACTTTTCTTTTTATATTTCTTAAATAATTTTGTTGGCTTCTTTTTCTTTTCAATTTTTTGAATCATCACAATAACTTGGATCCAAAAACAGAAATAGTAAACTCTCTCTTTCACTTACATTAACATCACATGATTTACCTATTCTGATTCTTTGGCTTAGCCTTTTCTCCTTTGTACTACTGAGATGTCAAACAGCCACTCATATTTCTTTACCTATTTTCCTTTGTCTATATTTTTCTGTGTTCTTGGAAATGTATACTTATAATCTACCGTATGAAAGACAGCATGGCCTCACCTTTCAATTATGATTGAAAGTATTATATAATAGTTATAATAATGATGTTATTGTTTACATATGTAAAAAAGCTAACATAAAAATATCTCTGTTAGTGGCTGAAACCTTTTAATTATAACCACCAGCACTGCCAATAGGTGTGATTTCCTTTGAAAAACAGGGAGGTCAGGTTTTAGATTACTTGGCCAACAGGTGAGTCAATAAGTGATAAGGGGTAAGGAAAAGATATTGTTTTGCTTTGTTTTCTTCCCCAACCTATCAGATAGCCTGGCTAGAATCCTAGTACAACTCCATTTTGGAATAGTTGTAGATTAGAATTCTGAGTCAATGTGTTTTAAATTGTGGTTCCTAGATCATCAGCCTCAACATAACCTGGGAACTTATTAGAATTCAAAAGCAAAGCAGCCAACCCAAACATAATGAATCAGGAATTCTGGGGATGAAGCCAATAATATGTGTATTAAGCTATCTAAGTCCTTGGGGGTTGCTGAATTTTGAGAAAAATTCCCTCTAGTTCTCTGCTGCTCAAAGTGTGATTCACAGAACAGTAGCAATGCTTGAAAGCCTATTAAAGACATGGCCCACCCCAGACATATTGGATCAAAATATGTATTTCAACAATGTCCTTTGGTGATTTGTATGTACATTAATATTGAAACACACTGACCAGGTTTTCAAACTTTTCCTGCTGTGACCAAGTAATACTCATGGGCTACAGAAAGGGCAATGATACTTCAGTTAACAATGCAGCTTCCATTAGCAGAAGCAATGGCCTCTCACTAAAAAGGCATTTGCCATGGTCCTTTCCATGTCCTCATACTTGAGATATCAACTGTGGGACAGGGAAGCCATAGTTACCTTATTTCCTTAGATGGCAAAAGTTTTGTCAAGTCACATAGACAAGAAGTTACATTAGCCACAGACAGAGGCCAAAGTGAATAACTTGTTCCTTTCGTTTTTGACGGCTAAAATATTCAGCATATCCTATCACGTACTTGGGAAATTTTACCTGATTCTAAAGGTCATATTCAATAACAAAAGATTTCGAATAGCCAACACGATACTGAAGAATAAAAAGTTGAAGGACTCGCACAAGTCAATTTCAATGAATGCTTTAAAAGTATAACAATTAAGACATGAATTGGCAAAGAATAAATGCATATACCAATGGAACAAAGTAGAACATCAATCCTCAACCTTTCTGGCACCAGGGACAAGTTTTATAGGAGACAATTTTTCCAAGGACTGAGGTGGGGTGGGGCTGGGAAAGGCAGGAGGTGGAGCCTGACTAACATATCCTGTGCTCACCTCTTGCTGTGCAGCACGTTCCCCAACAGGCCTGGAGGTTGGAGACCTCTGGAGTAGAAGACCCAGAAAAAAACCTGCACAGGTATAGTTAACTAATATGTGACAAAGGAGCAAAGGCAATGTAATGAATAAAGTCTAATTTCAACAAATGGCATTGTAACAACTGGAAGCCTATATGCAAAAAAAAAAATCAACCTAGACATTCGTCTCACAACTTTCAAAAGTTATTCAAAATGGGTAATAGGCCTCAATGTAAGATGCAAAACTAATAAGCGTTTGGGTGAAAATATAGGAGAACATTTATGTGACCATGAGTTTGATGATGTAGTTTAGAGATGGATATGAGTTAAATTGGGTTCCTAAAATATGTATTTTCAAACCCTTATCAGCAACATCTCAGAATATGACCTCATATTTGGAAGTAGACAGTGGGTATATTTATGAAATAATAATGGATTTTTTCCTATAAAAATAAATTTATTTCAAAAAAAATAATATGACCTTATGTAGAAATTAGGGTTGTAGAAAATATATTTAGTTGATTTAAGACGAGGCTATACTGTAGTAAAGTGGGCCCCTAATCAAATCTGATTGGTGTCCTTATATAGAAAGAAAATTTTGACACAGGAAGAATGCCAGGTGAAGACTGGAGTTAAGCCATCACAAGCCACTGAACTACCAGAAGCTAGGAGAAAGTCCTGGAACAGGTATCTCCAGGTGTCTGGATTCTTTTATAAGGAGAATGGTCTTTCTGGCTTCTTGATCTCCAGCTTCTAGCTTTTAGACCATGAGACAATACACATTGTTGTTTAAGACACTAAGGTTATAGTACTTACTATAGCAGTCCTAGAAAACTAGTCTAAATGCAAGACCAAAAGTACAGCTAATGAGAGAAGAAATTGATCATTTATGTTTTTTTTTTAATTTTAAAATTATTTTAAGCAAAAAAAAAAAAAAAATAGACCACAGCCAACTGTTAGGACTTACTTCAAAATGACTATTTTAATTTTGTACTATTACAAAATTAAAGGGCTGTATATAAATTATATAAAGAATCATTAAAACTCAAAAATAAGAAAAGAAACAACCCAATTTAAAAATGGGAAACTGATCTAAAAATTATCTCATCAAAGAATACATCTACAGTCAGGGCAAAAACCAAGTTGCAAACCAGGTCTCCAGCCAGGTCTGTAGCTGGAGGCAGGTGAAAGGTAACCATACACTGATGTTTCTTCCCCTTTCTTCCTTCCTCTCTGCCCTCTTCCCTGAAAATAATAAATAAAATCTTAAAAGAAAAAAAAAAAAACATAGATTGCAAATAAGTATATGAAAAGATATTCAATATAATTTATCATTATAATTGCAAACGTAAACAATGAGGTACCACTATGTACCTACTGTAATAACTAAAAAAATTTTAATTCTGCATTTTCAATGTCTGATAGTCATGTGGAGCAAGAGGAACTCTCACTCATTACTGGTGTCAATATAACCTAGAGCAGCCACGTGGAAGACAGTTTGTCACTTTCTTATAAAACTCATTATAGTCTTACAGAACATTGAAGCAATCATAATTCTAGAAGTTTACCGGACAGATTTGATAACTAATATCCTCACAAAAAGCCTGCATATAATTTCATATGTCACCTTTATACACAATTACTGAAAATATTCCTAATATCCAGTATACCTAAGCAACTCAGGAGCTTATTGGTGGCAAAATCTAGAACAATTTGAACAAAATATAACAGTGCTAGAACAAAACCCAAAGTACAAACCAAATATGCATGAATTCATGCTAATATAAATAAAGAATTGAATAAGTAAGGGTGACAGATACAGTGCAGAGGAATTCCAAATCACTTATGTATATATTCTGTCCTAAAGAAGGTGGAGCATAACCTCCCTATACTTTAGTGTGGGATGGATGTGCTTGGTGACTTTCCAGGGTACAGGATGGAAGGGGGTGGGTAAGTTACAGATGAGAACTCTGGCAAATGCTGCCTCAGCCAGGTGATCAAGGTCACCTGGTCCACAGTGATAAATCATGCTTATATCATCTACTGTGGATATGATGGGATCTTATTAGCACATTATACCTATGGTTCTATCCCCATACACATAAGCGTAGTGCAATGATGAAAAATATGAAATAAGTCTCAACTGAGGATATTCTACAAATGTCTAACCAATACTTCTGAAAAGTGTCAAGGCCATCAAAAACAAGGAAAATCTGAGAAAATCTGATATTTTATCAGAGCCAAGAAGAGCATAAGATAATATGACTATTAGAATGAAATCTTAAAATAGGAAGAGGACATTTGATAAAAACTAATGAATTCAGAATATGTGATAAATTTTTGTTAATAGTGTATCAAAGTTAGTTAGTTTATTGTAACAAGCACACCATAAAATATAAGATGTTAATAATAATATAAACTGAGTATATAGGGTATGTGGGAACCCTCTGTACTATTTTACAATTTTCCTGTAATTCTAACACTATGCTAATATAAAGTGCTTATTTTATAGTTAAAAAAAGAGTAAGAGTAAAGAATTTAAAAAATTGTATGTGCTATCATACATATGGATATTTTTAAGTATTATTTACCTTTTATTTCCTGAGTTTCTCTTCATATTGGCCAATCTAAATTATTTTGGGATATTTAAAAAATAAGCCTAAAATTCAATGCTTCAAATAAAAATACACAATCATAATAGTCAAACAAAATAATGTACAGAGTAGTCAATTCTTAGAGATATCAAACTGCATTCCACTGTCTAACTCCTGAAATGCAATAACTTATTTTAGTTAATAAACTTTAATTTTTGAGCAGTTTAAGGCTTAATACAGTAACTTGTAAATATAATTTTGCACCTGAAAAGAGCCAATAACAGTTACTTGCTTGGTTGATTACATGATAAATATTTTGTTCCCTACTATGTAACACTTACCAATAAATGCCAATAATAATTGCAACAAAATCTTTTGCTTTTAAAGCTGTATAAAAGGCAGAAATAATCATGTAATCATCTTGTAATTATATGGTACTTAGTATGCAATTACATAGTAAATACATTGTAAATTCAAAATAATTACATGGTTATTTGCATTATGCATAGTATCTAATCCAATTTTGACATGTAAAACAGTGGTAGCATCCAAAGGGTTATCCAAATTTCTCCCACCTATTCCACAGGATCAGGAATAATGGAAGTAATTAAAGGAAGTCCTTGAGCAAGTGTTTGGTAGTATGGTTGGAAATATTCATATCTTTGACATAAGTAGCATTACAACTTAGAGCAGGATTAGATTAGCAATTAGACTATATCAATTAAAATTGATGCTAGTATTGATATTGATGTGGTGATATCAAATGGTATTTTATCAAGAGCAATTAAATGAAGAGTGTTTAGAAGAAGAAAGTTGCTATCATGGTATTATATGCATTTCTTCTCTTTTTTCTTCTTTTTTTTAAATTTAATGTTATTGTTGTTGTATTACATCCATCTCCTTTTTGCTCCCCTCTGTCCCCCTTCCCACCCACCCATTCCCCCACAAAGTCAATCCCACCTGTTGTCCATGTCCATGGTTCCTTTATACTAGGTTCTTGTCTAGACTGCTCCCCTTCCTTGCCTCTTCCTCCCCACTACCCCCCCAACCCCCTTCCCCCTGACCACTGAAGGCCTATTCACTGCATTCATATATTTGGTTCTGTTTTGCTTGTTGTTAGTTTTGTTCATTATTGTCCTGTAATGGGTGAGATCATATGGTATTTGTCCTTCACTGACTGGCTTATTTCACTAAGCATATCTGCATTTCTTTTGGATGGTTAGGGTCTTTATTTTGTATGTTTAATCACCAAGAGACTATTTTTATAAGAAACAGTTCAACTAATTTAGTAATTATTTAGTAATATTTACAAAATCTTGTGATATATTTGAGACTCCAAGGTGTTTATGCCCCCAAATGAATGTTTTGGCCTTTTGAAAACAGAAACAAAATACTTATCTTTAAAAGTAAGTATTTTGTGAGACTTTCCAGAAAAGCAGGAATGGGTGGGTGAGGAGGGGGACAGAGGGGAGCAAAAAGGGGATGGATGTGATACAACAACAATAAAATTAATATATATATATATATATATATATATATATATATTTAAAAAAAAAAGAAGTATGGTACACTTTCCTCAACAAAACAACCCCTTATATGCAGAGAACTATTTTAATTCTTTGCAAATTTTTCTAAGGGCATAATTCAAATGGAAGATCATTCATGCAATACAATCTATTAAGCTTTAGTAAGTACAGTGAGAGTCTGTGGACCTTAAGCCACACCTGATGTATTGCCTCTCACCACTCAAAAAGCTTCCTCTTGCCCTGGCCAGGTACCCCAGTTGGTTTGAATGACTTCCTGCTTTAAGCACAACTTTTGACCCAACAGTGTCTTATGCTGACTCAGGACAATTCCTAGATAGTCAGGAAAAAGATAAAAATAACAAAAACAATCTAAGCTAGGTGATCAGAGACTGCACATTGCAATGGAAATAGACCTGATAGAGTTAATTTGGCAAATTTACTAAACAAATATATAACAAAGCAAACAACAGCAACAACCTTGAGGGAGCAGGAAAAGTTAAGATCCTGACTTGTTACAATATATTACCTGAAATGTCCACTTTTCAAGAAAAAAATATGAGATATGCAAAATAAACCAAAGTGTGATATGTATATACATGGAGGGAAGATAAAATTCAATGGGGAGTTGAATCACCTTTCCAACAAGTGGTGCTGAGACAATAGCTACATGCAAAAAAGTGAATTTGGGCTCCTACCTCACACCATAAAAGTATGATTCAAACTATATCATATATCTAAATGTAGAAGCTAATACTATAAAACCCTTAGTGAGGAATACATAGGACTGACTTCTAACGACTTTGGGTTAGACTGTATTTCTTAGCTATAATACCAAAAGCACAAAAAGGTAGGTAATCCTGACCCTGGCTGATGGCTCAGTGGATAAGTGCTGGCCAGTGAATACAAAGGTCACTGGTTTGATTCCCCAGCCAGGGCACATAACCAGGTTGCAAGCCAGGTCTCCAGCCAGGTCCGTAGCTGGAGGCAGGTGAAAGGCAACCATAGAAAGAGTGTTTCTCTCCCTTTCTTCTTCCCTCCCAGCCCTTCTCTCTAAAAATAATGAATAAAATCTTTTAAAAAGATAAAAGAAAAAAAGGCAGGTAATCCAATTTAAAAATGGGTGAAGGATTTACTTAAATAGTCATTTCTCAACAGGGTATGCAATGGCTAATAGGCTTATAAAAAAAAGTGCAACATCATTAGCTATTAGGAAAATGCAAATTAAAACCACACTGATTTACCACTTCACATTTGCTAGGGTAGCTATAATAAAAAAAACCAGATAAAACATATAGTCAAGTATGTGGCTAAATTAGACCCCTCATATTATGTTGGTAGGAATGTAAAATGAGGTAGTCATTTTGGAAAACAGTTGAGCAGTTTCTTTGAAACATTAAGCATGAATTTACCATATGATCCAATCATTCCATACCTAAAGTACATACAAAATAAAACCAAATGTCCACATGAGTTTTTCTACATAATCACAGCAACAATATTTATTAGCCAAAATGTAGAAACCATGTATACATCCATCAACTGGTAAATGTATGAGAAACTATGGTTACGCATACAATGGAATAGTATGTGACAATAAAAACAAATGAAGTGTTGATTCATGCTCTAAAATATTATGCTACATGAAAGAAGCCAGATACAAAAGGCTATATGATTTTACTTAAATGAAATGTTGAAAAAGGACAATCTTTAGAAATAGTAAATAGATTAGAGCCCTGGATGGTGGCTCAGTGGATAAGGCCTTGGCTTGCAAACCCAAAGGTTGCTAGTTCATTTCCCAGCCAGGACACATAACAAGGTTGTAAGCCAGGTCTCCAGCCAGGTCCATAGCTGGAGGCAGGTGAAAGGCAACCATACATTGATGTTTCTCTCCCTCTCTGTCTCTCTCCCTTCCCGTCTCTCTGGAAATAATAAATAAAAATCTTAAAAAAAAAATAGAAGTAGTAAGTAGATTACAGGTTGTCTGGGATTGACTGGAATTGCAATCAGAGAGTGAGTGCAAGGGAAGTAGTTATAATATAGAGAACATGGAAATTTTCTAAAATTAGATTGTGGTGATGTTTGCACATATCTGTTAATAAAAAATATTGAACTGTGCTCTGAATTTGTAGTACATATCTGCTACTCCAATAAACATGATTTCCTAAAAAGTATGTTTTTTGATAAATAACTATAGTAATCATCTCTCATATCTTAAATAGAAGGTACTCATGCTAAGTATAAGACAATATAGATAGATATCTGTAGGTGTAGATAGATAGGTATATACATATGCCTATAGATAGAAGGGGTGTGTGTGTGTGTGTGTGTGTGTGTGTGTGTATGTGTAAGTAGATAAATAGATAAGACAGACATTCTGTCTCCCACACCATCATGTTTTCTGTCTTTTATTTTGGAAGCACTGGGTATCAGTGCTGGTTCGTTTCCCAGAAACTAAAGTTAAGAATTTCAGCCCTATGTTCTGATTTATTTTAAGCAATAGGAACAAATCCATTTTAAGTATATTAAAAGAATACTCAAATTTGATATTGGTTTAATGGATCTTAGTTTTTTCCATGGATGTTAGATACATTTCCAAATAACATGAGTATAATTAACCTTAAAATTTTAAATACTTTGTTATTTTTAAACTCTGAAATTCTAGTAAGCAATGTGATCTAATTTCAACTTTTAGTTGGACTTTGCTGCTATCCTAAAAATACATCTTTCATAATGTATTATAATATGGATTAAAATCAAAAGGCATAATGTTAACCTCCAACCCTGTTGTTTATTCAAGTCAATCTACTTATATATACAAATCTGATATTTACCTCTTAAAATATTTAACAGGCATAAGTGCCCATAAATCAGTTATGACAATCATTGTTAAAGCAATCAATAGTAAGGAATATGCATTAATTCAAATGATATTGATAGGCTCATGAACTTGCATCAGTCTTCTGTGAAGTAAGAAAAATGAGACATCTTCCAAAAATCGATATTTCCCTTTTTATGTCAGTCACTTGAAGATTATCAATAATACATTACTTTTTTACCTGATGTGTCAATGGTCTGGTTTTTAAATACAGGCATTTTTTACACTCTAATCTAAAATGATAATTTATAAGAAACTAGGGGGCTAAAGATAAATATTTTTGAAGTTTATTGCTTGAAATACGTCTACATATATGTGTACACATATACACACACCCCTACACTTAACATGTCTCTATATATATATATATATATATATACATATATATATATATATATGTTCTTTTGATGTATTTTTATGTGCAGTAGCATAAAGCTGGGTTTTTAAATATACACCCCTTGCCACCCCCTCCAAAAAAAATACTCACTTGTTTAATTCTAAAGGCAAATTGCATGAGAGAAATAATGGATCTCAGTTTCCATCCTTTGTGGCCCCTGTGTACCGAACTGTTATATAGGTATGTATTTAGGTAAAAATACAAAATGTGAAATCACAACACCCATTCATCAAAAACTAAACATTTTAATTGGTTGTAGGTGGAAAATATCTACTTGACAGTCAGTTTCTCACTTTTCACATAAGTGCTTTGCTGCCTGGATGCCTCATCTTGTTTAGTGTAGGAAAAGTAATTTGACACGAAAGTACCTAGATGGCTGCCGAAAATTAATTGCCAATTAAAAAAGAAAAATGTTGGTGCTACTCTATAAACAAGCGAATGTATAAACCTTTCAGTCTTGTTGCTTTATTTATGTCTTTATAGATCTGGTTTCAAGCTATTTGCATACAATTTACAAATGCACATTATAACTCTCCAGGATATTTATGATTTTGTACTTGTATATATTTTACCTCCCTGAGAAATATTTATTTCTCTATGTTTCTGTTACTTATTATTTAACAAAAGCATCACATTGCGTTTGATGGTTTATGTGTCTTCTTTCAAATAAGATGTTTTATTTGTAAGTGGGAAAGGAAATATTTACCAGCACCAATAGGTACAGCTGAGCACATATGCGTGTGTAACACACAAACACATACATGAACAGACACATACATACTAGAAGCACTAGTTTAAAAAACACTCTGCACCCTTCATCTCTATGTTAGCTTCTAAAACATTGAGTATAATAATTTTTCCTATATAATAAGTGCTTTCCTGGACAAAAGAAACTTTGAGAAACTAATGGATTCTGAGGAGTTTCAGTACTTGAGTACATGTAAACCATTGTCCATTTGGGAATCTAAATTAGCAAAAAGGGAAGCCATTCAAATTCTTAGATCCCTTCTCTAAAAGGATAGTTTTGGATTAGATATAAAATCTGGAACCACATAGTACCATGAAATTAATGACGAAGGGAAAGTATCAACGTTCTACACATGTTAGAAGGAATCAGTACGATATAAAGAGAATGAATATTGAAACAATAGCAATGTTTGAGGTGTCAGTACCACACTAGATAGTCCCAGTAACATAAAATATAAAACATTATATAAATAAAAGACAAAACTCAATCCAGATTTCACTGACACGCAACTATGTGATACTTCGTTCGAATGTTAGTGTTCTACCCAGTGAGCTCTCTGCACTGCAGTAACTTCGACATTCCAGCTATGTTTTCCCTAGTATGGAGTTTTGAAACGGAAGAACAAAACTGAAACAGAGGCATGGATCCTTGGAATAAACTGACAGCTGTCAGAGGGGAGGGGGATAAGGGGTACTGGATGAAAAAATGTGAAGGGGTCAAACAAGAAACTATATACACATTACATTATATATCTAGTCTTGTATTCATTCATTCATTCCTATACACACACATAATGGAGTGGTGACAGCCAGAGGGAGGTGGGGTGAGGGTTCGATGGAGGTGGGCAAAGGGGGAAACGGGGGGGGGGGGGGGGGGGGGGGGGGGGGGGGGGGGGGGGGGGGGGGGGGGGGGGGGGGGGGGGGGGGGGGGGGGGGGGGTGGAAAGAGATGGTGCTTGGGGCAATGGGCACACAATGCAGGGTGCAGGTAAAGTTTTGCTGAATTGTACACTTGCAACTTGCATGTTTTTGTGAACCAGTGTCACCTTGATAAGTTCAATAAAAAATTACCATTGAAGGCCTTTTGCTTCTGTATCCTGTATGTAATTCATATTTATCCTACTTACTACCTACCGCATTTTCCTTCAGACTTCCCATTTTGAAATGTCAGCAGTATTCCTGGTTATGGGAAATGGCTAGTGAAAGATAATCATTTATTCCAGATAAAGCTCTCATCAAAGCCATCATGTTGCACCCAGGGGGAAAATGATTCAAATAATTTTTAGAAATACTGTGACAATTTTTTCCAAAAGTAATAACAGAAACTTCAATGTTTTACATTGTTCTTTGGGAACAAAAGTAAGTTTCTTATGAAAAGGTTAAGTAAAACAATATATCTTTTATCACCTGCACTAGCAAGCCAGATTCAACTTTCTGAAGTTCTTCGCTGCATTCATTTCATCATCCTCACAGCACGGTTTCCAGACCTTTGGGTTAAATTTTCCTAGTCCTCTATGTGAATTAGGGCTCAGATATGTTCCAAAGCACTCAACACAGTGCAAGGCACAAGTTAGGCTCTCACTATGTACTTGCTGATCAGCTAAAAAGAACTCTGCAGTTCTTTTTAAAAAATGACATGTTTGTTTTCTATCTGGCATCTCTCTTGCTTTTTTCTTCCCCAATATTCCTGTTCTTTTAGACCCCTCATCACTTCTAAACTGGGCTATTTTCCAAAAGCAGCCAAGAATATATATTTATTATATTATTGAATTTATTGAGGTGACATTGGTTAATCAAATTTTATAGGCTTCAGGGACGCAATTCTATATAATACATCATCTGTACATTGTGCTATGTGTTTACCACTCCAAGTTAAGTTTTCTTTCATCACAATTTATAACCCCTTAACCCTCTCCTACCTCCCTCACCCCCTTTCCCTCCAGTAATTGCTGTACTGTTGTCTGTCCATGAGGGATTTTTTTTCTTTTACTTAATTTCTTCACATTTTTCACCAAATCCCCTACTCTCTTCCCTCAGATAGCTGTTAATCTGTTCTCTACTTTTTTACATTTTGTTTATTGGGAGTCTACATATAAGTGAAATCTTGTGGTACTTGGCTTACTTCATGTAGCATAATACTCTTCAGGTCCATCCATTCTATCGTAGAATATAAGATTTCTTTCTTTTTATGACTGAGTAGTATTCCATTGTGTAAATGCACTACAAATTTTTAATCTACTCATCTACTGATGGACACTTGGGCAGCTTCCAAATATTGGCTATATTGGCTGCAATAGAAGAGAGAGCCCATAAATAAACCCACACCATTATGGTCAATTAATATTTGACAAAGGAACCCTGGCTGGTGGCACAATGGATAAGGTGCCAGCCTGTGAACCCGAAGGTTGCTGGTTCAATTCCTAGCCAGGGCACATAACCAGGTTGCAAGCCAAATCTCCAGTCAGATCTGTAGCTGGAGGCAGGGGAAAGGCAACCATACATTGATGTCACTTTCCTTCTCTGCTTCTCTCCTTTCCCCTCTCTCTAAAAATAGTAAATAAAATATTTAAACAAATATTTGACAAAGGAGGCAGGGATGTACAATGGGTTAGAGGTGTAATATTCAATAAATGATGTGGAAAAAATTGTACAAATACACACAAAAAGATAAAACTAGATCACCTTCTTACACCATATACAAGGATAAACTCAGAATGGATTAAAGACTTAACTGTTAGCCTTGAAACCATACATATCTTAGAAGAAAATGAAGACAATAAAATCTCGACATTGGCCCTGGCTGGTAGCACAGTGGATAAGGTGCCAGCCTGCGAACCCAAAGGTCGCTGGTTCAATTCCCCAGCCAGGGCACGTAATCAGGTTGCAAGCCAGGTCTCCAGCCAGGTCTGTGGCTGGAGGCAGGTGAAAGGCAACCATACATTGATTCTTCTCTCCCTCTCTGCCTCTCTTCCCCCCCCTCTCTGGAAATAATAAATAAAATCTTTAAAAAAAAAAAAATCTCGACATTGATCACAGAAACATTTTTTTCTGATATATCTCCTTGGGTAAGGAGATAGAAAAAAAGAAATAAAACAAATGGGACTAAGTCAAGATAAAATGTTTTTGCACAGCAAAGAAAACCATCAACAAAATGGATAGGCCACCCACTGAATGGGAGTACACATACACCAATGATACATTTTATAAGGAGTTAATGTTAAAAATGTATAAAGAACTTATACAATTCAACACCAAAAACAAATAAACAAGCAATCCAATTAAAACATGGGCAAAAATCCTGAATAGGCACTTCTCCAAAGAAGACATATAGATGTCCAATAGACATGAAAAGATGCTCAATGTCACTAATCTTCAGAGAAAAGAGAATAAAAAGTACAATAAGGTTTCACCTTACACTTATCAGAATGGCTAACACCAATAAATCAACAATTGATAATTATTGGTGAGGAGGTAGAAAAAAGGGAACCTTTGTGTACTGTTGGTGGGAATGCAGACTGGTGTACCCACTGTTGAAAGCAGTATGGAGTTATCCCAAAAAATTAAAAACAGAAGTGGCTCAGTGATTTCACTTCTGGGAATATTGATAAAGAAACCTGAAACACCAGGAATATATATTTAAATATATTGTTGATTTCCTGGTATATGTCTATTCTCTGAGATGTGCCTTTACATAAATTATTACTTTTCTGTAAGGTAGGTATTAATGATTGTAATGTAAAAAAATGAAATAAGTCCTATCTGAGTACAACATTATCTTTGCATTCATGGACCTACAAAACAATTTTCATCCTATATCTCCAGTCAGTCCCTGTACTTTTTGAAATATATTTTAAAACAGTGCTGTGGCTAAAATAATTGCTTACCATTCCGCAAACACGTCTCAGTAGAACATCTGCTCCAAGAATTAGTTTTATTTAAATATTAAGGAGAGACAACTATATATCTTTGTTTTATAACATGTAAATATTATTATTATATGGTATAAAGTACATATTTATATCATATTAAATAATGCAAATGTATCTGTATTTTTGAGCTAAATAAGATAACATGATGCTAGATGAAGTAAGCCAGTCAGAGAAAGACAAATACCATATGATTTCATTCCTATGTGGGATCGAATGAACAAACAAGCAAAATAGAGACAGACTCATACAATAGAGAGCAGTTCAACAGCTGGGGGTATGTGAAGGGATTGAGCAAAATGGAAAAAGGATTCATGGACATGGACAAGAGTGTGGTGATTCTGAGGGATGGGAGAGGGAGATATATGGGAAACTAAGTAGTAATGTAAAAATGTAATAACCAAAAATTTTTAAGTGATAAAAATTTAAAAAGAGACTTCAAAGAATGTCCAGCTTCAGCTGGCATTTTCTAGGTAGATGAAGAATTACAACTTGGTGACTTGTTCACAAGATAACACTTTTAGGCAGATCCAGTTGTGTGCTCCAGCTGCAGATTGTATTGTGTCCCAGTTCTCACTTCAAATTTGTGCAATTACATCTATGGTTACACAGCCATATCTGCAAGATGCAACATGTAGTGTGATTTCTCATTCATAAGTGTTCCATAAAGATTAGCTAAGTGAATGGATAGACTAATGGAAATGATTATTTCATTAATATTGGTCTCCCTTTCTGGACTGTAAGCTTCTTGAACACAGGGGTTGTGTTTTCTTAATGCTTGCTTTATTGCATCAAGAATTCAGTTGGAGCTTGGCATGTGCGGAAGAAAAACTATACAAATGCACATTCACAGAAAAGCATCTAGATCTTGATCTCCCAACCTGTTTATCTGTGCCTTGAGAATCATTTCCCTGAGAATCTTGGTTAAAATGCTGCAAGTTTTTCACTCTCTATATATGGTTTGTCACACCACTATTACCATCCCAGTAGGAAGCTCATTATATACTCAGTTGATGTTGTGGTGCCATGCAGAAGCGATTTCTCATGGTGTTGACTAATGTAGCAGCAAAAAAAGTTCACAGCCAGTTGAATTCTTCTAGAACATTTACATATTTTACACTGAATAAAATTATATCCCTTAAATCTTGACCAAATGTATGTTTTTAACCTCCTCACAAGAGCACAGGCAATGAAATCTGTGATTAGAGAATGTTGGTCTAGGTCTTGGATCTGCTACCATAAGTTGTGTGCTTATGTATGAACTCCTTAAATTCTCTCATTCTAGTTACCTTTGAACTAGCAGCATATATTTGACCTACAAATATCTCTGGGTTGTTGCAAGGAACAAATGAAAATGCATGGTAAGATGCTTTGTAAATTAAAGGCATTATACACATATGTTGTTCTGTGACTTTGTGGTTCCTGGCCAGGTGACAGTTATACAAGTTGTTCTGTCAGATTTGACCAGCTGAGCTTCAAACAAAAGATATAAAGCTAAAATGTCCCATTTAAACACTTTTGCATTTAGTCTAACTTCTGCTATATTTGTTGGTGTAGAGACGGGAGCAAAGCCTCCCTCTGTCATCCAAGCTTTTCATTCCAGAGAAAAGGGAAACATTCTCCAAAGGAGCTCTGCTATTCCTTTCTGGTTACAGCTCCTGGAGTAGTTAACACAGATTTATGCTCAAAATGAATTGATCACATGCTCACCCAGTATCCTTTTTGGCATATTATCAGTCTACATTGTGCTGCTATTCTCTCTGTGGCTATAGTTTCTGTTTTGAATGAAGGTGTAGCAACAATCTGTTTTGAATACTTTAAAGAGATGTTTTAAAACAAAACAAAACAAAAATGTTACTGTGTGGTGATAACAGACATTTCATGGTGCTTATTGCTTAATTGATATGAGTAATGTATATGTGCTGGAAAATCTTAACTGTCTGAAAATTAAGAACATAAAAATATATATAGATAAGTGAGGCTCCACCTCTAAAAATCGCTTCGAGGTTGTACTCAGTTTCATATAGATATTACTGTCCTGTAGTTGATTCCAATGACTCAGTGTGAAATACAGATTATGTGTGTTTTTATGTGTATTATGTGAGAACCATGACCACTCATAGAACACTATTTCTAAGCTTCCTATTTATAGATTTACTTTTGAATTTTTACCTTCGACATACACATTTAAAGAATGCAATATAATACCAAAGGGAATCAACTTTTTTAGTCCATAGGAGCATAGATGATCTGTAACTTTTAAAATGACACATTTAGGTAGGGGAGGACAATGAGAAAAGAAAAATGAAACAACTGTAATACATCAACAATAAATTAATTTAAAAATAAATAAAATGACACATTTAACTTAACATCACAAAAAACAGTAACTTTATTTAGAGTATCAATAATATATTTAAGCTGCCACATGCCTTCTGACAAACAGTTTGGACAGAGGTAGCTGTAGACATTAAAATATTTCAAACAATATTGTATTTCTCAGATATCAACCATTACTGGGTGGTTGCATATTTTACATATGCTATTTTAACTATCTTAAAGTAGACAGTAAAATTCAATTTAGAACATTAAAACTATCTTCCCCTACTAAATAAACCATAGGTGTCCCCTACACTTCTGACACTAATGTAATTATTATTAGCTTGCAATTCTTATCTGAGACAGTTATATAGATAAAGTAAGCCCTAAGTAACATTAAATCGGCCAATTTGACATTCTTCTCAGTAATGACCCTTACAAGGCTGTTTTGCAGTAGAATTGGGTATGATTAAGTAATGGCAGGCAGGTCCTCATGACATTAGTTATTTACAAGTAGCTTATTCTTACTTTATCTGAGCTCTTTAGGTCATAGGTAATGAATATTTATTAAACCCTCTGAAAATTCTAAAGAAAAATATATATTAAAGGAATGTCTGTAGTCTTCAGACTATGACAAAATGCTTCACAATGAGAATATTTCACAGAATTGAAGTCTTTCATATAACCACCAATATTTAGGTCTGTTTCGTGCACAGACATTTTCTTAAACTGTCATTTGAAAATCAGTTTTATTCAGTACAGTTTAAAATATATATTTTCTCATAATCCAAGGAATATTTCCCATACTCACATTGGGAAAAATTCTTAATATGTGTCTTTTTTTTCTTTTATTTATTTTTTATTTTTAAAAATATTTTATTATTTTTCAGAGAGAAGAGAAAGGAGAGAGGCAGAGAGGGAGAGAAATATCAATTTATGGTTGTGTTTCACCTGCCTCCAGTTGGGGACCTGGCTGGAGAACTGGCTTGCAACCTTGTTATGTGCCCTGGCTGGGAATCGAACCAGTGACCTTTGGTTTCACAGACTGGTGCCTTATCTACTGTGCCACCAGCCAGAGCAATATGTTTCTTTTAAAAAATCTGTTTATAGCCTTACTTCTCATCAGTGTTTATGTGTAATATAAAAATTTTCATAATTTCTTCCTGATTATTTTTCATTGTTATTGTAATAATTCTTTTAAAGGCTGAGAAGTGATGTAATAAATTTTTGAAGGGTCATATGAAAAATCTTTCAAAACATAAAGTTTCTACTATAAATTAGATTAGATTTATATTGTAGAACTTGAAGGAATCACTCAGGAACTAGCTTAGCAATTAAAAGAATAAAAGCTTCACTTTAATATTGTTACTGAATTCCCTCTTTAACTAGGAAGTCTTGGGGCTGGAATTTAATTTCCAGGCTCTGGTGAGCCACATTTAGGCACACAGGCCTCAGTGCTCATATAACGTATATGGCTGAGGAGAAGAGAAATGATCACATCCCACTCCAAGAAAGGAACTAGGCTTGGGTACTGAAAGTTATACCCATGCAGGAAGATAACTTTCTGGGAAAAAATCTACCTGGAACAAAATATGAGCTAATTTCCATGAAAGCTTGGGCACCTATACCTAGGGTGTCCACTGGTCTAGGGCATGACAAAATATCCCCTCCACATTAATCAAAGTGTATTGCAATAATTCTTCATTAAAACAGTTCTAAAATTTTAGTGGCTTGCAACACAAATATTTGTTTCATGCACACAGACCTGCAAAGTGGTTATATTGTTTCTCTGAGGAAAGAAAAGAAATGAAATGGAAGGGAGTAGAATAGAGAGTGAGGAAGGAAAGGACAGATGGAAGATGAAGAACTAGGGAAAGAAAGGAATACTTATATTAATAAAGGATTCCTGAAAATTAACATTATATACAGAGAAAAACATAGAGTACCACAGATAAGTCTAAAAGACCTGTTGTTAATGTGAACATATTCTGAAAGGCATAGCCTAATATAAATCACTGAAGAAAAAATAAAAAAGAAAGAATGTGTCTCAGCTGGTGGCACAGTGGATAAGGAGCCGACCTGTAAACACTAAGGTTACTGGTTCGATTCCTCATCCAGGGCGCATAACAAGGTTGCAAGCCAGGTCTCCAGCCAGATCTGTAGGTGGAGGCAGGTGAAAGGCAACCATATATTGATGTCTCTCTCCCTCTCTGCCTCTCTCCCTACCCCCCTCTCTAAAAATAATAAATAGAATTCTAAAAAGAAAAGAAAGAATGTGAAAAGAGTATTCATTGTAAGATTAACTTTTAGTTGTTTAACAATTGTCCATAAGAGTTTCAAAAGCAGAGATAAGACGCCACAAAAGAAAAAATAAAATCATTGAAAAATATTCCTGAGTATATTTTTGCAAGACTTGAGTCTGCACAAACTACTTAATCAGAGCAGATGAAAGAAAAGACATAAACATAAACACATTCTACACACAATGGAATTCCTTCAGGCTAACCTAAGGCAGTGCTCAGAGCACTGGATTCTGCAAGCCAGAGGGAAGGTATGTCTTGAATGTTTTAAAAGCAATGGGTGAAAATAATTTTGAACTTAAAATTCTATGTTAAGGTAAAACATGATTGAAGTAGAAAGCAAAATAAAGACATTTTCAGTCATAATTTGATGAGAGTGCTTGCTACCCTTAATATATATCAAACTAAAATTTTTGTTAAGATTGTTTTTCTAAAGAAACAGGAAAAGTGGAACTTGGAATATGAGAAATGAAATAATGTGATAATGACAAATATGTGAAATTATATATTTTTATTATCCTAGAAACTTAGAAAATTTTACTTTACCAAAGCTTAAGTGACATGGAGATTGTATTATCTCTTTTTTTTAAAGATTTTATTCATTTTTTTTTTTTTTAGAGAGACAGGCAGGAAGGGAGGGAGAAAGAGAGAGAAACATCAGTGTATGGTTGCCTTTCACCTGCCTCCAGCTACAGACCTGGCTGGAGACCTGGCTTGCAACCTGGTTATATGCCCTGACTGGGAATCGAACCAGTGACCTTTGGGTTTGCAAGCTGGTGCCTATCCACCGAGCCATCAGCCAGGGCTGTATTATCTTCTTAATAAAGCCAAAAATAATACTGTTTCTGCATGTACTATGACTTACCCAAACATAACAGGTTCAGAACCAATCTAAAACATTTTAGGTGGAAAATGTTCTTACACTTTTAAAGCAAAAAGAAGTTACAAATTATAAGATGACAGTATACATAACAAGAGATGAGGACAGGTGGGAGGCTATGTATTGTGAAAAAGATATTCGTTTCCTAATAAATATACTTTACTTTAAGAATTTGGCTCACATAGTGGAAGTACCACAATCTGTAGTGAGCAGCTAATGACTTAGAAGAACTGGAAGTGTAGATTGAGTCTGATCCAAATCCTGAGAACCAGGAGAGTTGGTGGTGTAGTTAGAGTCCTGAGACAGAGAAAAGTAATGTCCCAACTCCAACAGGCAGAGAGAGAGTGAATTCCCCCTTTCTCCACATTTTGTTCTATTCAGCCCCTCATAGGTTGGATAACAGCCACCCACATTAAGGAGAATTGATCTGCTTTAAGCGATTGACTGACATAAATGTTAATTTCATCCAGAAAGACCAGAAATAAGGTTTAAGCAAATATCTGGGTAGTCAATAGCACAACCAAGTTGCCACATGAAATTAAACATTGCTATGTATGTCAAAGTTGGAAAAATGTCCAAGAACATTATTAGATATATTCATATTTTATACTTATGCTAAGGAGTTCTATTTTATACTTAGCTTCTTCTTGTGCAGAGTTAATTTTAAATAAATAAGTGTTGTCCACATCCTATTTAATTTAATATACACAGCACACTTTCTAATAGTCTTTTCAAAGTTTATATTTTCTTCTTCTTTATGTTCTTTTTTCCAGTGGAAACCCAAGTGAAAAAAAGGTACATTTAAAGTGATTGGCAAAATCCCTTCATGTATTACCAAACACCAAAAATCGTAAAAGCTTCTTTAGGAGGATCTTCTCTTCAAGTGAAAAACCACGTAAAACAGAGAGCTGGCTAAATAAAAAGCCAATATTACAAAGCAGCATTTCTACCAGTGTTAAAAATTCTAGCATTTTTGTTTGTTTGTTAGTTTACTTAAGGAGCTGGAATTGACAAGCCCCAAATCAGCCGTCCTATATTAAAAAGAGACAAAAGGGAGAGCCTGACAGAGTTTAAACTCACAGCTACAGAGATGATGAGGCCTTTGTTTCACTCTGAATGCCCTCATTTAGTTTCTAGTTCTTTTTCCTGTAACCCCTCCAACAATGAGGGGCTAGGCCTGTAAGAGGTGCAGCTGAGACAGTGAAAAAGTGGCATGATGAGATTGACATTGCTGACCCTGGCAATTCGGTGATATGAAGATTAGCCCATAATCAAATCATTCTCACAGCCACTTAAAGCCAAGTAAGGAGAAGCCGGTGCAAAGCATTTCCCCATGAGTAACAGCGTGAAGATGTTTGTAATAAACACATGTTTAAGGCAGAAAGATTCAGTGGAAGTTGCTAGACACACAGGTTGTTTAGGCAAGATTCTCCCAAATAAAAGATTCATCCATAATAATGACACTAATGCATTATCGAGTTTCAGTTTATATCTTTTCTCATTTTTCCAATCTGTTGAAGTGCAATTGAAGCTGTGTGTTTGTGTGTGTGTGTGTATATGTGTGTGCGTGTGTGTGTTCTGTTATTTGAAAACGCTGTTTTAAGTATGTAATTTTACTCCATTTGTGCCAGGAAAATGCCCAAACACCTTCATTAGAAATAAAGCAAATCTGCTCAACAGTACCCTGAACAGCAGGTGCTATATGCTTTATTGAACAGAAAAGCTTTAAACAAACCTTATCTTGTACAATATTCATTCTGCCTCTCTCTGCTTATGTTCTCCAACTTCCCAAAAATGTGGGTGCAACAACAAAGTAGTGTTTAGCTACCTGGCTCTCTTGGCCAGGTGGTTGATTATATGGTTTGGCATCGTTTTTGCAGGTGGTATACAAACTCATATATACCAGCTGCTCAGCCCACCGAGTACTACTTTGCTAAATGACACAGCCTGAGCCATACATAACAACATCTAATGATGCTAGAGTGATATCTTCACTAGATTCATTTAGCTCCAGAAAAGAATTCTCTAAGAAAGACATTTCCTTGCCTTCATTTCTGCTTCATGCTGGGTAATGTTGGCAATAATTATTCACGGCACATGTGAGCCATTGGAAGAAAATATTGTAAAAAAACAACAACAAGGCAGCTTTGCAGAGGTGTGCTAGCTGCTTGATGACTTGGCACACTGCCCCTGGTGCTTGGCATAGCACCCTGGCGGCTGGCATGAGGGACATTATACATACTTGTCATTGGGCCTGTACTATGCTCCTCGCTGTGTACGATCAATATCGACCAACTGCATAAACAACCGGATGACCCATGTATCTGAGGGATAGCAAATAGCATTTGAATTATTTTACATAAATCTGAAAATGTAATCATGGCTGACATTCCTATTAGTATTTTATCTGAGTGCGATGATCATAATTGAGTAACATTAAATTTAGTTTATTGAACAGCAGCAGTCCACTGCCCACTTTACTGTGACTACGATCCTCGTAATGAAACCAGCAGAACGAAAAATTCTCTCTGTTGGGACACTTCCTGGACAATGGCCAAAGTATTTATTGCTATTTGTGCAATTAATGACTATATCGATTTCTCTTTCTGCCCCAGTAAATAGTAGATAAGTTGTGCTCTGTTTTCTTAGCTCTTCAAGGTTTGTTTCAGCTGTAATTAATGTGACTGTAAGAATAATACTCAATTGTCCTTAGCAACTGGTTTTTGTGTCTGCAGCATTTGCGACTTGCACGCTGCTTTCTGGGTTTGAGATGATTAAATTGATAGTGGCTCTAATGCCAAAATAGTCCCATATGCTGAAGTATGATTTATTAATGTTCAAAAATCAGAAGGTAAAACTTCACTAGCCAAAAGGCTGTGGTGGTTAATCATCTGTTCTTCCAGCTAATTCCATAATCCTCACTGTGACAATCAATTCATCATGCTGAAATAGCAAATTCATATAAATCATATTTCCAAGTTCTACATGCAGTCAATAAAATATATTGCACATTTCCCATAAATTATGTGATATAATGTTAATTTATTTTTCAAATTAAAAACTTTAACTACCCAATGTGCTTATGTATTGTTCCTGTAAAGTAATTGTTTGCATATTGACACATCTAGAAAATTCACAGGAAAGAATTCTGAAGAGTACTAACTGAGGGAGAATTCCCAGGAAAACCAAACACTCCATCTCCTCAAAGATAACCAGGTGGTCTAATGACATCTTTCCTGCTCCATTCCTATTCCTCACAGATTAAGATTCAAAGAGCTTTCTTCATACATTTTCCAACTTGAAGGAGGTAGGTAAAAGAAGACAGAATGGAGTTGGCATCATTTTTGTGTATTCTTGCTATTGAAGCAATTATACGATTCTACATCCCAGTGCAAATGCTTTTTCTTGTTGATTAATTTTATTCAATTTTTTCATTTTTTTAACCTTCCCTGAATTGTATTTAGTGTCTGAAATAAGAACTAAAATACGTTAATGAGGAGTTCCCAGCCATCTCAGCAGATTACATGATTCATGGTTTACTTCTGTAAGGAACAAAATTCTGGAGGGAGGGGCTTTCTGCTTTTAGTTGGTAACATGTTTAAATTCCCATATATGAATTTTGTATGACAAGGCAATCTAAATTTACTCTATTTAATAAATCAAGGTAAATAAATTATGCAGCACTTCAGCATCCTGAACTATTCCTAAGGAGGATCTGTCTGAACATACTGAATGCTGGGAAAGTCAGCTGAAATAACATCACATTTAAGGAAAACAGTTCTGGATCCAGAGTTTATGCCCCATCTTCTCTGTCTTCTATGATATATTGTATAAGCCATTTGTACCAAAAGTATGTTACCTCTGAATTTTAGAATTATTATTGTCCTAAACACAGATCATCACCTAAGTTGTCTGACTCTAATTTACCCTCTACTTTAAAGTTCCCTTGATCCTTGAATTTCATGTGCAATTCTTCTTCTTGTGGGGAGAGCCTGTGACTCAGTTTCTGCCAAATTCTTTTTTAAAAAGAGCAATGCAGAATCTATCATACATAATCTGATTTTGTTGAAAATAGAGGAAGATATACTTTGAAGTCATGAGTCTACTATTGAGATTGCAGAAATATTTTTCTGGTAGCACACTGTTCCCCCCAAAATTCTACCTTTCTTGAAATGCTATTATATTTATATATGAGAAAGATTTTTTTCTGGAGAAGAAATTTGTCTAAAAGATGGATTACCTTTAAAGCTGAAAAAGATTTTGTTGCAAGGGCAATAGTTAGTTCAGTTAGTTTATGTGCTGGGTAAAAATACTGACAAAAGAAGAGAATTCAAGGCAAGTACTAGGTAATGGTTGGCAAAACAGAGTAGCCATCACTTGCTTGGGCACACTGAGGTATGGGTACCAACCTCTATGACCTCTGTATGAGCAAAAAGATGGAGACTCAGCCCAAGATACAACATAAGCTGGTTCACAGTATCACAGACTGAGCCTCACCTCCCCACAAAAAAGACCATGGACACAAGGTCTTTATCATAGGAGAAACTAACTCTACAACACTCTGTGTTATAAGCAGTAACAGAACAGGAGTGGAACCATCTGCATTCATTCACAGATCCTTGCTCTTTCATGTGGACAAGGTTTTTATAAATGTGATTTTCCGTGGATGTGGTTAGGAAAGCTATATCTGAACCCCTCTCCCTGAACTTCTCTCTTTCTTGCTTGAAACTTTTAGTGTCTTTTGATGATATTTATTCTAAACTCTAAAGACCTGAAATGTCAATTATAGCACAAAGGAGGAGGAGGATAATGGAACTACAATTGAAGCCAAAGTTTTATATTTTATCAGAAATAATATAATATTATTCTAAAATAGATTATGGTAACTTAAGATGCATATTGTAATCTCTAGAGCAACCACTAAGATAATAAATCAAAATTATATAGTTAAAAAGATCAAGAGAATAAATTGTTACAATATAAATATGTATTTAATACAAAATAAGGTAGCAAAGAAACTGCAGAGAAATAAAATTAACAGATATTGAAATGGTGGATGTAAAGTCAACAGAATAAACTAGCTAAGAAGGCAGATCATTGGACTAGTCAAAGAACCAAGACTCAACTACATGATGTTTGCAAAATACACACCATAGATTCAAAATAACAAATAAGTTGAAAGTGAAAGGATGGCAAAGCATATACAAGGTTTGTCTAGAAAATGTCAAGCCATTGTTAATGTAACAAGAATGATGTGCATGAAATCGATAAAACCTGGCAGCCAAGGAGAGTGGACTGGAATGCATACGTGTGAACAATGATGACTTCACTGCACTAGTCTGTGCAGTAGGCGCCACGGAAGGGGCAAGTGTCCTGTGCGGCTGTCACATTCAAAATGACTGAGCAAGCAGAGCAATGAATCTGCATTGAATTTTGCATTAAGCTTGAACAATCCTTTAGGGAAACTACTCAAACAATTCAGAAGGCCGCAGCTATGGGCAATTGGTGATGGGCGGCTTCATCGAATCAACGTGCCCACTCAGGCATCATGTCTTATGTTGAGTTTTTTGGTGAAACATCAAATCACCCAGGTGATTCAACCCCCTTACAAGCCAGATTTGTTGCCCTGCAACTTTTGGCTTTTCCCAACTAAAATCACCTTTGAAGTAGAGGGGATTTCAGATCATTGATGAGTTAGGAAAATATAACAAAGCAGCTGATGGCGAGTGGGAGAACTGTCTCAGGTCCCAAAGTGCTTGCTTTGAAGGATACTGAAGTGCCATTGTCCTATGCACAATGTTTATTGTATCTTGTATCTTCCTAAACAAATGTCTCTATTTTTCATATTTGGAAAGAGAGAGATATCTTCTGGAGAGGGAGAGAGAGAGAGAGAGAGAAAGAAACTCATAACACAAAGAACATCCATAGAAGAGCTAGAGTGATTATATTAATGAGATAAAATAAAGTTTAAGACAAGGAATATTACTACAAAGAATGGCATTTCATGAAAATAAAAGGATGAACCCTTGAGCAAAATGCAAATATTTACAACCTAATAACTAAGCCCAAAATATTTAAAGCAAAAACTGATGGAATGGAAAGTAGAAACAAAACTCCTTTTTGAGTTCAAATCCCCTGTCTAGAAGTTTATAAAAACATGAGGCAAAAATTAGCAAGGATATAAAAAGCCTGAACAGCATTATTAACCAAATTGGCAAATTGTAAAAATTGATATTTTAAAAACAATTTACCCAAAGGCTGCAGAGTACAACTTATTTTTAATTGTGTATGAAATATTCCCCTTGATGCACTACATGCTTGACCATAAAACAAGTCTGTGTACATTTTTAAAGACTGAAATCATTCCAAATATATTTTATCAACAAGAATTAAACTAAAAATCATCTGCAAAACAAGAGGAACGAAGTAAAAATCTATGATTCTATTTAAATTCCCTCTAAAATCCTGCGAGTAAATTGCAATTCAGCTTTGTTAAAACTGGATGTTTAAGACACCTTCATGAGGTATTTATTGTGGGAGAAGTTAAAAAGACGGGAGCAGCTTAGACAAGAACCTAGTATAAAGGAACCATGGACATGGACAACAGGTGGGATTGACTTTGGGGGGAAAAGGTGGATGGGGAGGGGGACAGAGGGGAGAAAAAAAGGGATGGATGTAATACAACAACAATAAAATTAAAAAAAAAAAAAAAAAAAAGACTGAACTGACTGGTTAGGGGAGTAAAAGCAATGTTTATGTATAGTAATATATTTCTAGTAATAAGGAAAGACTTAATGGCATAATTTTACAGTTTGAGGCTCCAAGGAATATTGTGTCAATACTCCTTACTTAACCTTTTACTCCCAAAATTGTCTTTCCTGTGCTGCTTTCCCCTTTATAATTTTCCAAATTCTGCAGGAAACATTAACTTATACAATAAGATTTTTCATTGGAATAACTATAAATAAGGAGACAAGTCTTTGTAGCTAGTGGTAGAAGTCCTATGATGAACATGCATACTGCATGTAATGCTAGGAACACAAAAGATTTTTCTGAAGATTCAATATACATCAAAACCTGTTTATAAAGTTTTAGTTGATTATTTTTAACTAGATATATGCACTAAAATGAAAATAAAGAAGTATTTAGCCAGATGTTGAGTATCTGTAAATATTTTAAAATAAAATACAAAGGTGGCTGGTTCAATTCCCAGGTTGCAAGTCAGGTCTTCAGCCAGTTCTATGGCTGGAGGCAGGTGAAAGGCAACCATACATTGATGTTTCTCTCCCTTTCTTCCTGTCTCCCTGCCCTTCTCTCTAAACATAATAAAATATAATCTTTAAAAATAAATAAATAAAAATAAAAATAAAATGTGTGCATGTGAGGAAAGTTAAGGCAGCAGTTCTTACCTACCCCTGTAGCCATGGTGATCAATTGCACTTGGACAAGCTCTGAGGACTAAACAGCTGGAGTTTTCCTATTGTCACTTTAGGATAATGCTGTTCTATCCACTGAAGTGGTTCGTCAAGATGGACCAGGTTGTTAGCAAGTTCAGAGTACACATGAAGATTCAGGGTTGTGCATCTGACACCTGCATTGGGGTCGGCATCACAGGTGGTCACACAGCAGGTATGTGACCATTTCCTTTTAAGAAATTTGAATTCCACTGCTAGGGTTATACCCAAAGAATCCTGGAACACCAATTCAGAAGAATCTGTGCACCTCTATGTTCATAGCAATGATATTTACAACAGCTAAGTGCTAGAAATAGCCCAAGTGCCCATCAGCGGATGAATGGATCAAAAAAACTGTGGTACATTTACAACATGAAATACTATGCAGCAGAAAGAAAGAAGGAACTCCTACCTTTTGCAGTAGCATGGATGAAACTGGAAAGTGTCATGCTTAGTGAAATAAGCCAGGTGGCAAAAGACAAATACCATATGATCTCACCCAATACAGGAAACTAATGAGCAAAACAAACCAAAGAACAAAGTAGAACCAGAGGCATGGAAATAAGGAACAGACTGACAGTGGCCAGAGGGGAGGGGGAAGGAGGAGAAAGGGGGAAAAAGGAGAAGGGACTAGTTGAAGAACTATTATAAATGAACTATGAACATGGACAACATGTGGGGATTGACTGAGGGAGAAGGGATGGGGTGGGTAGGGCAAGAGAGAGCAAAGGAGGATAAATTACAGCTGTAATAAATAGAACAATAAATTAATTTGAAAAAGAAAAGAAAAAGGAAATTTGAACTCAATGAGTAAATGGTCTTTCCTGGGCAAGGACAAGGCCTTGCAGTTTGGTGACGGAGAAGCAGATGAAATCTGTGGAGGAAGAACAAGAAAAGCCTCTGTTTGATCACTCCAGCCTTTGCCTATGTATCTTTTCCTGGACATTCCTGTACGGCATCTTTTCTCTGATAACTATGAGTGTATAGTAAACGAGTACTACTTTATGTTGAGTCACATGAGTTCTTCCCAAGCTTGTGTAGCCTTGGGTCTGCAGAGATAGCCAATTCCATAATAATTTTATGAATTGGTTTATTATCATCAGAGAAATGTAGTAAACTACATTTATGCTCATCTGAGCTACTTACAGAAGCCAGATTTACAGATCCAGAGAGTAGATTGGTGGTGGTTAGGGGCCAGGCCCAGGGGAAGCTGTATAATGAACAGCGTCTCAGTTTCACAAGATGAAAAAAGATCTATGAATGTGTGGTGCTGATGTCCTCACAACCAAGTGAACATGGATGTCCTTAATGCTACTGAACTATTCACTGAAAAATGGTCATAATGATATATTTTATGTTATATATTTATCAGAATTTTTAAAAATTCATTTATAATTGAAAATAAGAGTTTTAATAGCATAAGACTTTAAGTTGGTTAAAGTCCATAAATATCTTTTCTTTCCTGTATTTAATCATTTTTACTTCAATTTTAATGATTGACTAGCTAAGGTCTCATATGTTAATTATGTTTGAAAAACGTAAAGCTATCCAAGAAGAAATAGTCCATCATTTCCCGTTCTAATTGTTTTTCCCCTATTGTAAGACTACAACTTCTTGGAGGTATTTTCTAACTGCCAATTAGTTCCCATGCCCCTGTGAGAAAAGAGGAATCTGCTTCAAGTTCATATTCCTTTCTTGTTTAAATATCACCTTCGACCCCTCAGAGCCAACAATGATATGTATTCAAGTAGCTGCCTTTTCCCTTCTGCAAAATATTATATTTCTGGTCTTAAATTCCTCACTCTTATCCAAGCATGTCATTCTTTTATACTCCAAACCTTCCTCTGAATCTCCTTAGAGAATTACCTTTTTCCCCCTTTAATGATGTGAGCCAAAGTCATATTTGACAGAGCACATTTACTGTTCAGGACGTACTTCAATTGTCATCTCCTTTGTGAAGCCCTCCCTGCACCAGACTCTTCCAGACTTAGCCCCTCTCTTCCAAAATCACTTAGTCCACTTGTCTTTTATAGTAGTACTATAAGAGCTCCATAATTATTCCCAGTTTTTTTCTTGCTTTTTGCAAAGGGAGAATTATACTTTTATGCCAGGTTAATGTCAGTCTTGGCCATGTTATTTCATGTGGCCAGTAAAGCATGTGTGAAATTGATATGTGTCCCATCCAGGCAGAAATTTCAAGTCAGAAATACTCCACAGGTAGGTTTTTCCTTTAGCTTGAGCTGTTAGTAGAACTGACAGAACCAAGAGCAGCCTTAGTACAAACCACTGTGATTGAGGGGCATTTGTTATGATCTAGATTATTCTTCCAATATGAATGCTAATCGTGTTTTATTTTGTTAATCCGTCTGTAGAGCGGGCTCTCCCCACTAAACCATGGGCTTCGTTCGGGGGGTCAGAAATCGCTATTGATGCTTGCTATTTCAATACTTAGCATTCCGTTCAGTCCATAGACACTCAAGACACTTTTTGTATGAATAGATGCATAGATGAAAGGAGGATAAAGCTTTAAAGCTACTTCAGTCATTATTGTTCTGCTCCATTATGTGCAGTGATTTTTCACAGCACCAGAACTTTTGCTTACTCAGTATTCATATATATGTGTTTTCATCAACTGGTTTGTTAGGTTAATGATTTGGGCATTCCTTGAATAGACAGTGATTTAACCTAATAGAGAGCAAAGCTACTGATGTTGCCTGAATTTAGATTAGATCAGTATTGTACCTTTCTGGTGTGGTTTCACCATTTTGTTTATGGAGTGTGAAATATGTAGCCTGGTGCTGTTTCTGCACCCTTCATCCATGCATAGCCAACAATATACTCTACGCTCCATTTCTGCTAACCTTGGCAAATTAGTAGAGATATTTGAGTAATCAGGCAGCTGAGTGTTTGTGTAGTTTATCACTTTTTATGAAAAAGGAAATGTGTTAAGGAGGATTAAACAGAAAAATAACTATCAGTGGCTTATATTTAGGACATTGTTGTAGTAAAATTTTTAAAACGACATCAAGCATTTCATGAAAACATATTGAATTTCATGGGTAAGATAAATAAGGTGATATGACAAAAGCAAACCTACACAGTTTATTTCTTTCCTTAGGAGAAGAGAAATATTTGTTTTTCTCTTGCCTTTGATACTTGAGAGCACCTTTATTCCATATGATTAGCTATCTCTATTTTTTTCAATTGTGATTGCAGTCCTTGGATAATAACATTGACAGTGTTGAGTGGACAAAGAATCATTATAATCAGTGCTGAGGATATGAGGTCACAATGAGAGAGAATTTGTGTTTATAGTAGCAGGGACCACACACTGTGACAGTTTGCATTAGAAACTCAGTAGCTATGGTCTGCAAACTGAATCACAGCAGAGGATTTGAAGGCCTCATGCTATGAAAAGGTCACTTTTGTTCAAGTATTTGTCTACTGTGTTACAATAAAAATAAAATAATTCTGTCAAATTCTGAAGATAACAAATTGTGTATGCATTTTCATGGTGCTTGTGCAAAATTATATTACTTATTCACCATAACATCAACATCATTTTAGTGCTAGCTACAAAAGAAGTTGATTAAAAGCATTATGGATGATGTTACATGTGTGTGGGGAAGAAAAGAATATCATAAATGGTAGATTTAAAAATATGTAAGAAAACAAAATCGCTCAAGTATTCTTCAGTTGTTAAGGGATGGATTGAGCTATAGGGTGTGACAAAGTATTAAAGACAGGGTTACTTTGTTTAAATACATCCTATGTTTAAGTGATGGCAATTGTCATTGCTAAGGAGCACTGAATGTAATGGGATCATTTCAATTCTACTCTTCATATATGGCATGAAGAAGGTGGTTGTGCAAGGAAATGTAAATTAGCTGTCCTTATATATATTGTCACGTAAATGAATTTTCATTCTTAGAACATCCTCGTTCATCTGTTTTGAATTTGTTTGACATCTTAGTAATATATCTCTTCCGTTTGAGAAATTGACAGACTAATGGAAGAGATGAACATAGACATAATCATGACAATATGGTTAGAGACATGGAAGCCACAAAGAAGAAATCACCTAATTCTGCCTGAGCCAACAAGGATTCAAACAGGTATTGGGATGTGAGTTGAGGAGTTTTCAATGGGTGTTTGCTCGCTGGGTAAATAAATGAGTCATTTTTGTCAGAAAAAAAATCCCATAAAATGCAGAGAGAGAGAGCAGTAAACGATTTACCAAAACTGGCTTTCATAGAGTATGTGAGAAACAGCTAAATGGAAACAGAACGTAAACAGAATCCAAATGATCATATTACTAGGAGTGTGTGCATTATCTTGTTTAATGAAGAGTTCTAGAAGCATATTAAGCAGGCAAACAATAGTAACAGTTTAAGAATTTGAAGATTTTTTTTGGAATAAATTAAAAAGTGCAGGAGAAAATATTGCTGAAAAACTAATACTCTCATTTTTTCCCCCACTGTTAACATTTTCAGTTTTGGAAGTATTTTTAAAATATTTCTTTCAAAGTTCAATTGCTTTTAAAAATAAGTTAAAAACATCATTCTGCTTTCCATAATATATCCGGTGTAATAATAATTCAAGCTAAGACAGAATTAATAGTAAAATTTCTAGTACTAGTCTTTGGGAAAGGTTGATAATTCTCAGGTAATTAAGACAAAACAAACAAATAAACAAACAAACAAAAAAATCACCACCAGCAGGTAGATTACCAGTAAAATACTTAATTCTGCTTTCTTGGTAGACGATGAAGAGGTAGAGTAAGATGACGGCCTTGACTTATTCCTAGCCCAGCGTTCCTAAAAAGCTACTTACCATCCTATCACATTAGACACTCAGGGATCTTTTGCCTTCTTCCCTCTTGCACCTGTTGCTTGGGATTAGTGTTTAAATTTCAAGCTTGGTTAACTATTACGATTATTAAGTAGACTCCAAAGTCCATTTAAAGAGGCTCCACTGGCCAAATAAAGTCTATCAATGATCGTAAGATCATTCTACTGCTGCTCTCTGTGTAATGTATGATGTAGTGATTTACCTCTTGCACTTATTAGTAGTCTAATTTTTCATTTGGGCTACATTTTTGTACTTTCTTCAACCTGCCTATTAGGTATCAGGTTATTTAGCCTTCTTGCCTGTCCCCATTCTAGAATTTGGCATACACGACTTCTCCAGATTAAAAGACCTAATAAAAACTCTGAAGACATTTACAGCTTGGTGGGGGAATGTTTAAAAACAAGAGAAAATAAAAACACTTCTAACCATAATAAAACAAGCATTAAGATTTGAGAGTTTTAACTAGATTGAGGAAATTAGTAAAAATTATCAATGAAAATCATGTACTCTTTTTCAAGCTTTTTCCTTGTGGTTTTCTATTTGACCCTGTTCCTCAATCTGTTCACAAACATTCAATTAAGAGTCTTAATATATTATAGTTGTTAAAAAACAACATAAATTTTAATTTTTTTTGTTTTTATTCCTAATTAATGCAAGTAAATTCAGTGTTAAATGAAAAATTAAGACCTTACCATATCAAAACTACTTCCAAGTTCTTATAAAATGAAGTACACATTCCTATATTCAAATAGATTTTTAAAAACACAAATAATCTATAGTTTCAACAGACAATTCTATAAGTATATTTGAACGACAAAAATGGATGAGAAAGTGGCCTACAATTGCTCTTTGCTTTTATTAATGTACGTGAATGTCATATTTTTTTTATTCCTTCATTATCATCTATTAGACACACATGATTATCACTGCATGAGAGTAGTTCCTTCTTTAGTGAAAGGAAACAGAAAGGAATACAAGAACTACAATAAAATCTTATAGGTGTATACAGGGTATTGCAGGAGTAGATATCCTGGGAGAGTGCAAAAGTGGGTGTTTTTCTTTCTTTCTTACATTTAGGAAATAAAGACTTAAAAATAACTGGAAAATAAATCATTATACTTGGGGTAAGACCAAAAAGGAGAAATATAAAGTGCCAAGACATCATTATAAAAGAGGACCAATTAAATGACATATGTGTAGTATTTTATAATTCACAACATAGTTTTAGATATAAAGCCTCTCTTTAAAAAAAAAAAAAAAAAAAGATTTTATTTTATTATTTTTAGAAAGAGGGGAAGAAAGGCAGAGAGGGAGAGAGACATCAATGTATGGTTGCTTTTCACCAGCCTCCAGCCACAGACCTGACTGGAGACCTGACTTACAACCTATTTATGTTGCCCTGGCTGGGAATCGAACTTGTGACCTTTGGGTTCACAGGCCAGTGCTTTATCCACTGTGCTACCAGCCAGGGCTAAAGCCTCTCTTTTTGGCCCAACTGTTGATACTACTAAATATCAGACATTATAAGTACCTAACAGCCACTGGCCTAGGTGTTAATATGCATTATCTCATTTCATTTTTACTTCAGATCCATGAAATAGGCACTAACAGCTCCAAGTTACTGATGACCAAATGGAAGATCAGAGAAATTCAACAATGTTTTTCAAAAGTCACATAATAATTGATATCAAGACAGAAATTCAAATCCAAAATTGTCTGACTCCAAAGGTCACCCTCTTCCCACTTATTACAAAGTTAACAAGGCAGTGCTTTTTCTTTTTCTATTTACAAATGAGGAAACAGATTTAGAATAATTTGTTTGTCCAAAACAAATTAGGAAGTAAATATTTGAAACCAGGCTTTCTGACTTAGCATTTAAAATACTTTTCATTTTTACTTATTAGCTCTATTGTGTGTGTTCTATGTTAGTATTTTAAGTAAATTAGATGAATTAAAATTCACAATACATTTTGTTACTGAATTTTTCTGGATGCAAAATTATAAACTTCCCTAGCATTTAATGTTTTCATTACATTCTAAAATTTGAAAATTTCCATCCTAACCCTGTAAAATATGTGAACAAGGATAAGAATAACTCCTCATACAAAACTGAGTAATTAATTAGTTTTTATTCATGACACTTCATAATTGATACCATGCTATCGTGAAACCTTGTTTCAATAATTGATAAATTTTTATATCCACAGAGCCTTGAGACATCTTATCTCATATGGTGGGACAAGAGTGTCCTCACAGCCAAATGACCCATGTCAGAACTCAAAAACAGTAATGAGAACATCTACCGAGGAAATATGTTTTCATTTAAGTAAACAGTAGTAATGATTTTAACCTCTGAATTAAAGTCAAAAATCAAAAGTCTACACCCACAATAGATAAATGAACAAAAGGAAAATCTGCTGATAAATGTGATCATTATGAAGGTCAAAGTACTCCCTAACAACACTGTTATGAATTACCAAAAATAAATAAATAAATAACTCCTGGGAGACAGCAAAATATTCAAGTGGTCCGAGTGAATTTCATCATAATGGGGAAAATCATGTATCACTTCTGTGGTATTCTACCAAAAGCACATAACCTATATGTAATTGTGTGGACCCCTATGACAAACCCATATGAAAAAATATTTTCAGGTCATGAAAGTCAGTAGAAGACTGAACAACTTGCACAATAAAGTAGATAACCAGATATGACAATTAAGTGAAGCACATAATTTTGAATTGTTACTAGCTTTCATTTGCTGCCTGTCAGGCCTGAGGAATTTCTCTGTCTATGGGTGTCTGGACCTTCCCTCTGGGCCAGCTGGGGAGGCTGCCTTGGGGTTAATCTTGTCCCAGAGCCCCGAGGACACTGAGCCCCAAGGTTAACCAATTTAGTACCTCTGAGCAACTGATTTCACCTTGGGGTACACAGCCTCTTTGTCCTAATGTGTACAGATCCTCCTTTGTTCCAATGTGTGTATGAGATGCCTTTGCTGTACAGGCACACATGCACCACTGCTGTTCCGGGTGGGACAACCATGCATGGCATCCCCGCACCCCTAAATACCCAGCTGTGTGGAAGAGGAGAGTGGGTGTAGAGATGCCTGGACTCTGGCATACCTTTTTTTTTTCAGATGACTTAGATTTAATCATCGGAAGCAAACTAAATGTAAAGCTTACAATAGAAAATTACATGTCCTATCCCAGAGCAGCTGTGATAGGAGTGGGCCAACCATGTGACGCTGGCTGTGTGGTCCTTAGCCTGCCTTGCAATGAAGCATGCAAACCCTCCTGAAGGCTCAGCATAAGTCCTTTGTCACCAGGCCAGACGCCTCCCGGCCATCAGGAGTTGCTAGTCCTGCACCCAAGGCCATGGAACCTGACAACTGGCCACAAATGGGTCAGTCGTCCTAGTGCCGAGGTGCTGAGACCTGACACTGTCATAATAAATGACCACAAACTCAGTCGCTTACAAGAACTTAATACTATCTTCTCAATAGGTCAGAATTCCAACACAGAGTTACCCCAGCTAAGCCAAGGTAATGGTGCTGCTGCTGCAGCCTTTCCTGAAGACTCAGGAGGGGACCCCATTTCCTCACTCATTGGGACTGTTGGCAGGATTCCGAGCCTTGCACAGAGGCCCCATCACCACAGAACCAGCAACTGGACACGGGAAAAGTCAAACCCTCCTGCAGCCAGCTCTGGCTCTCTGACCACACTTGGCAAAGGCTGTCCAGGTTTAAGGATTCGTGTGATCAGCTTGAGCTCACCTGGATAATTTCGGTTAATCTTCTCATCTCAAGGTCACTCACCATCACCTTAATCACATTTTCCCAAGTAAGGAAAAAGAGTCATAGCATCCAACTATGAGGATAAAACATCTTTGAGTGTGTGTGTGTGTGTGTGTGTGTGTGTGTGTGTGAAGGATGCGAGGTATTGTTGCCCACCACTTGAATCTTTTTGCTTTTCTTCCCTTGCATCTTTTTCTTCTTCTTTTTTCTTTAAAGAATATTGGGTAAATTGGCAAAATGAGAGGCAGTTTTCAATGTTAAGCAAGTGCCGCTGAGACTGAGTAACTGTGGTCAAACTTACAGCTGCGGAGGGATACTCCAGGATCACCTGGCCTTGGACAGAGGCAGGACAGCTCAGTTTTGCCTTCTGCTCTTACGGAAGGAGGGGGTTAGCTAGGCAGCATGAGCTACTAACTAAGCTGTTTGTTGACCTGAGCTGCTTGCTTGTAATTTTAGAACTTTTTGGATTTGTTTTATTCAACTGTTGTGCAAGAAATTTTACTGTTGAAAGGGTAAGAACAACTAGAACCACTCGTTCTAATCTTTGCTTAGACTTCAATTAACATTTTATATCTAGATCAGTGCAATTTACATAACAAAGGTGGTAAACAAAATTCCTGCAGGAAGTATGTTAACTCTAGGAGGTGTTTCGGTTGGTTTTTAAATTTAATGTTGTGTCTATATTAAAGAATATTCACTCCTTAGGGTGGTCTTTGTTTTTTGTTTTCTACAATGTGCTGTGTCTATTTACATTGGAAATTAATTTACAGGCATAAAGAGCTTTACTAATCCCAATTTTTACTGTGTTTTTGCCTACTGAAATAGAAATCAGGTCAAAACCCCCAGAAGAGTAAAGTAATTAACCTGACTATCACATTGAATCAGTTTTGCTAATACAGGTGTCCTGTAAATAATGCATGATTTCTTTAAAGAGATCAAACCAGTAATAAATAAGGTAAAATATTATCCATTTATAGGCATGTAAATTGGTGGCTCTGTCTGTGTTTTTATGACTCTGTGTGCATGTGTGTGTGTGAAATAGAAGTCACAGATACACAATTATATGCTGTTAACTACAATAAATGTCTAATTTCTGGATCTTGAAAAGCTTCCTTTTAATTGCTCCAAATTATTAGCAAAGATAAAGTGAATAAAATATCTAATGTTATATAAATAACTTGATATTCACCAGGGGAAGATCAATGATTAGAACAATTTGCTATCCATTTTCCAATTTGAATATAAATGTTTTAAGTATAAAAACATACCAATAATCCATTAATTTTTTATGTGTTATTTATACACTTTGCCTATTTTAGCTTTTATGTATTTTATAAGAGGTTTTATTCTGAAATTAATTATTTCAAACTCATTAGACTCATAAACAGTAAAATTAAAAAATTTAAATACAAAATGATTTATTTGATTATATATAGTCAATAAACTGATGGATATGAGTATTAGAGTTTTCAGATTCCAACACAATCTTTTTTCACTAAATCATAAAATGATGAAGTAAAAACTGAGTACAGAAATATAATCAAACATCTCACATAATTAGCAATTAAGCTAATTTAGAAAATGTATTCTTTCTAAATATTCTTTCCCAGGATAGTTTTGTTAAAATTTGACTACCATATATATTTAAGTAAGGTTTTTTGCTCTCTTTGTTTACTTTCTCTGATAAAAATCATAAAGAATGGTAAAAATACAGTTTTATAAAATGAAAGATGTAGTTATATTTTGCTCATATTTAATGTGATTATTGTCAATTGATGGAACCAAGGTCATTATATTACCATTTAGAGAAAAACATCCTTTGCTGGCTTTCTGGTCCTAGGTATTGAGCTCATGTGTATTTACTTGTGCTGCATTTTGACATTTTCATTTGATATCATTTGAATAATCCTTATCATATATGGCATTCTCAAATAGCAAGCAACAGAGTTACTTTCAGTCATTCTACTGAGACACAAGTACCTTAATGAATTAATGCACTACTACCTTGGCACATAGGTTAATGGATCCAGTAAATAATAATTTCAGCAAACATTTACATGACAAACAATTTATTACCAAGGAAATAATTTTATATTGCCCCAATTCCTGTTTGCCTTTTCCTTCAGATACTTTATGATTCAGAAGTAGGAGAATTAGAGGTACCCTTGGAAGATAAGGTATGAAAAGGGGAAGATTTAAAATGGCTAGGGTCAATACATAACACTCAATAAAACTGGATATAGTGAGAATGGTCAAGAAGAAAACATGACAATATATGCAGGAAAGATCAGCCCAATGTACAAAAGGATGGTAAAGTGTCACAATAGATTATCAGATATATTTATGGATGTTGTAAATTAAACCCCTTATGTTATTTTTTAAGTGTCCCAGCTATGCACTGGCTTTTCTTTCAGTTTAGTCACTTTCTTAATCAACCTCAGCTTCCCTGATTTGTCACCATTCTTAATACTGTCTGAAACAAACTGAGAGATACTAATGGCACAATGGACCCTTTTTGATGGTTAGTTATTTCCTAGTTTACACACATTATTCTACTACCAGTGTTGAGTAATGAGCTTAGTATTTTGACTGCATTTGTCCTTGAAGCTATAACTTAATCATTATATAAACAGAAATAACAAAAAATATGAAAAAATTAAGAACTTTTATTGTTTTGATGGAAATTGTTTCGAGAGTTCTGGATTAATATCCCTGAAGTTTAATATCCTAAAACAGTGGCACTAGAATTAGGTTTATATAAACTAATTGTAAAGAATTGGAAGTTACTGTAAATCTTCTCATTATAGTACTTTGCAGGTGGACTTAAGTTATTACTTCACTCAAAAGAAATGGAAACTGGAAATCTAAGGTGATGAATTATGAGTACCTTTTATGCATGAAAGATGACAATGGAATCTGAACAAAAGACTTATACAAAAATAAAACATCTTGACCTCAGATTAAAATAGGCAAAAGAGTTAGTATATATATTAAAATAAATAAATAAATTTATTTATTTATTTAGAGAGAGGGGAAGGGAAAGAGGGAGAGAGGCAGAGAGGGAGAGAGACTTCAATGTATGGTTGCCTTTCACCTGCCTCCAACTAAGGACGTGGCTGGAGACCTGACTTGCAACCTGGTTATGTGCCCTGGCTGGCTGGGAATTGAACCAGTGACCTTTGGGTTCACAGGCTGGTACCTTAGCCACTGTGCCACCAGCCAGGGCAGCATTTATATTTTTAATTCAGATAAAAATGTATAAATTGTTATGTACATATTTCTTAATTTTCTGACATAAGGTGTTGATGAATTACCTATTACTGGTTTAATACAGAGTCTAATGATATTTGATAAGATATTAAAGTTATTATTATTAATACTATTACTATTATTATTTGTTGGCAGTATGAATGGAAACTCTTGCAAAGACTGAGTGAAATAGATACAAACATTCAAGCATGTGCACATATGTTGAGCATTTTACAACTAACTCCTTTTGCCATTCTTTACTGCAGAAGATGTATGAAGTAATATTTCTGTCCTTGTAACCAGACTATAACCACCGACCAACAGCACTGGCCTCACCTCACAATCTGGTTCAAGCCAAGAATTACTGAATCAAATCTGCATTTTTAAAAAAGAACCCACAGGTGATTTGTCTACAATTAAAGTTTGGAAAGTACTTGTACAGAGTTTTCTAAGTGAGCATACATAACTGATAACATTTCAGTTCTAAAAGGCCAATGAAAGATTTGAAGGCACAACTGAGATCATGAATCTATGAAAATGTAATTGATGCACGTCGCATAAATTGGGTGAGACTGTGGTGGATGTGATTCTAAGGAAAAGATGAATGCTAAGGAAAAAGACTTTACACAGCTTTTCTTTAAGTTGAATATATCTGATATCTCCAAAGCCCATAGCTGAGACTCAGTATTAGTAATAATATTAAATGATTAGTAATTTTTTCTGCTGTTTAAAGAATGCATTTGAATATACAGTATGATTACAACATAATAAGTGCATATTTATCTGCTGAAATAATGGAAGTACAATGGCAGTATTATTTGCAACAGAAACATCAATGTTTAAAGCCATTGTTTGCCTTTGTTTCCTGCTGATAACTGTTTTCCTTAAAAGCGCTATGAAAGACATTTTGAACAGATGGTGACTGGTTTTCTCTCTCCTGCATCCCCTTACAACTGCCACCGAGCCTCACCATTCATTAATCTTCCATAGACTTCTAGTAGCACAGCAACAAAATTATACGCATACACACACTGAGGCCAGCATGGCTGTCAGGCTTACAATTAAACTGCAGAGTACTGTGCCAAGTCTTTCAACCAAACTTCACTGTAAAATGGCTAAAAAAATAAAATAAACATTTAACTTGGAGACTGATCCCGGAATGGCCACTTTTAAAGGGGAAATTACGGCTGGTCATTCCATCTGACACATTTTCTACAGCATGTAGCAGAAATTTTAGAGTGGAATTAAACCCTCAAAACTTCTGGTTTGCATTCACCTTGGCTTCTAACTGTTTTAAAGGAGAGCTATTTCCTTGGTCTTTGAAATAAGGAAAACAATAAAAATAATCACAAACAACATGCTTGCCCCAAAATTATCACTAACATAAAGCAAATAAATTAAAACTACATCTTCTTAAATTAGGCATTGGGACATTTCTTTCAGTTATTTTCTAACAAATGAAGTGGGTGTGCCAACTATTTAAAACACTTTCTAATTTTTTAAAAATTTTTTCAGAGACAAGGGAAGGGAGAGAGGCAGAGAGGGAAAGAAACATCAGTATATGATTACCTTTCACCTGCCTCCAGCTATGGACCTGGCTGGGGACCTGGCTGCAACCTTATTATGTGCCCTGACTGGGAATCAAATCAGTGACCTTTGGGTTCGAAGGCTGGGGCCTTATCCACTGTGTCACCAGACAGGGTTCTAATTTTAAATATAGTATACATTTATCTCATAAGGGTAAATAATATATGTTTCCCAGTCACTTTTGTTTGGTAATTTTAAAATTTTGATATAGTTTTAAATTAAGGCCCTGGCTGGTAGCACAGTGGATAAGGCACTGGCCTGCGAACCAAAGGTCGCTGGTTCGATTCCCAGCCAAGGCACATAAACAGGTTGCAAGCCAGGTCTCCAGCCAGGTCCATAGCTGGAGGCAGGCAAAAGGCAACCACACATTGATGTGTCTCTCCCTCTCTGCCTCTCGCCCTACCCCTCTCTCTAAAAATAAATAAAATATTTTTAATTAATTATTTAAGAGAGAAGTTGTAAAAAATAGTACAAAGAGTTTATGCCCGCTTTACCCATATTTACCTAATTATTTAAATTTTACCCTGGTTGGTCTATTGTCATTTCTTTATTTGTAATATACAAGGTATGTCCCGAAAGTATTGGGCCAATGTGTCAATAAGATTAAAACAGTTTGTGCTTGATACTTTCGGGACAGACCTTGTATGCACCTTAATTTTTAACATGATTTGATTAAGTTGGACACAGGATATAATATAGGCCTAACTTCCTTGCATGTATTTCCTAAGATCTAGGACAGTTTTACATAACCTTAGTATAATTTTCAAAATTAGAAAATATAACATTTATTCAGTGATATTATCTAAGCTTTACTCCATATTCAGTTTTAATGCCATCATCTTGCCCCCCAATTTTTTTTTTCCTGACTTAAGATCAGATTCAGCATCTCAGCATTTAGTCGTGTCTCTGGTTTCATTCACTTTGGAAGGGCTCCTCAGCTGCACCTCAACATTCATGACTTTGACACTTTGAATATTGCAGGCAATTATTTCATAGAATGTGTGTAAAATTTCCTCAAGGCTGGATTCAGGTTATAAATTGAGTGGGGGCAGGGCGGTCAGGAAAACCACATAAATGACAAACTGTCCTCAGTGTGTCATATCCAGAGGCACATGGTGTCGATTTTTCCTTTTAGTGACAATGTTATCTTTGATCACTCACTTATGGTGTTGTCTACAGTTTTCTGCACTGAAAAGTTACTATTTTTTTTTTTCCCTTTGTGATTAGTCCAAAGCAACTTTTGAAATCCATTCAGAAACTCATTGAAAATAATGAAAAAAACTGAATCATACTTGCAAAACACCAAACTTTGACACGTATACAAATGCCTCAGGTATAGATGTTTTATCCTCACTGAAGTATGCTTAATCACACCAGAATATGAAATATCAAATGCTATACACATGAGTATCTATTTTAACTGTAAACTGTTTAAGACAAATGACTTGAACTACAAAAGAGAAGTAACTGAAAATTTTTAAAAACTTTCCTTTAGATCCTGTGTTTTGGAACCACTTCCATAAGTCCAGTATACTTTTAATTCAAGAAGAAAAGAAAACCCAAGCCTCAAAAATTTTGTACTATTCTCTTTTTTAAGAAAAAGTTTCAATACAGACATTTTGACTGATTTAATTGTGAGTATCCAATGCAAATATGAGTCTGTAATTTAGAGCCAAAGCTATTTTTTAATTGCACCAGCTTTGGTAGAAAATTAGCATTAAGATTAATCTTCCCAATCTCCATAATTATGAAGATCTCTACAATGGGACTAAAAAGCTCAGGATATTATGTGTTGACATTCCTGCCCTGCTCTGTATATATTTTGTTCAGTGTATTAACTACATATCATTACAAAATCATGTTACATAACTGTTTCCTTGGGCTTATGGGTTTAAATATCAAAATATTCTATTCTTCACATTAATCTAAATATTTTTTCTTGGAGAAGGTATTTCTTGGTTCTTCATAGAAAAGAGCAGGAAAGTGAACATCCATTGAGTGTCTAATTGGCATCAACCTCTATGTTAAAGGCTTTTTATTACATCATAAATATTTTATTTTATTTTATTTTAAAGGCGATTCATAGGAAATCATGAATACATGGGCAGCTAAAACAATAGGGGGTCCCTTGCACCTAAACTGTGTTTATAATTATAGTTTTCTCTGTATGGCTAGGTATTAGAGAACTAGTGGGATAGGCTGAAAAGAAATTTATAATAAGATGAGAAACTGAATATGTTGCTTTTGTAAAAAAAGAAAAAGTAATCATCTTAAATTAGAGGGGAAGTAGGTGTGAGTACAGCCTATAGGGTTTCTTTGAGCCATTTCTACAGATTTTCCCCCTTCGAGTTAGAGTTTTGTTCAAATAAGGCAAAGCTTATGAAAATGCTCACTTATGGCAATAGGAAATGCCATAATAATAATGCATTTGTGAATGCCAGTTAAATTGCTGATTCATAGATTATTTTCAATTGTTGTAAACCATTTAAGCTGCTATACCAATACAGTAGATTTATAATATAACCATAGAAATTTATTTCTTGTAGTTCTGGAGACTGGAAAGTCCAAGATAAAGGTGCTGGCAGATTCAGTGTGTGGTGAGGTCGCACTTCTGGTTTGTGTCTCCTCACTGTGCCTTCACATGACAAAAGGGATGAGGGAACTCCCTGGGGCCTTTTTTATAAGAACTGTAATCACCAACAGGAAGGTTCCACCCTCATGACCTAAGCACACCCCAAAGGCCTCACCCCCAAATCCAACGCTATGGGGAATAGGTCTGAACATGTGAATCCTGGAGGACACAAGCATTCAGCTATAGCACCAAACCATATCTGATGTTTTCTTAAAGCTAGCATGCTTCTAATATATTTATCATTTAGACATGAGCTTGGGTACCTAACCCCCCAGGTATACAGAAAACTAAACAAATAACAACTCTGAATATAGTCGTCCTAAGTCCATAGTCACCCCCATATTTATTTAAATTCTTAGAAGCTGGAAGATGAGGAACAAAATGTTTTCTGATCCCTTGGTCACTGTGTCTCCTGCCTCCAGCTTCAACTGAAGAAATATAGCTTAGAAAATGTTTCCCCAATTCTTCCCCTTTGCATTGTGCACCTGCTTGTATACCCAGAAAGGAACAAACAAACAACTCAAAAGCCTCTGTCACATGCTCTATGTATTATATATGCAAACTTTACTGAAATTTGAGAAAAAAATATATATGTATGCATGTATACACTTGTGTGTGTATATATTTTTTTCTACCAGCGCACTTGGTTTCATAATTGGTTGGAAGTCTAACAGGTCATCAAATTGCTCCCCTAATTTTAAGTTGCTCAGAAGGTAGCATGTTAGAATGACTGCCTTGGAAGCAAGACAGACCTGGCTGACAGCCCTGCTCTGGGTTACTGGCTCCCCAAGGTCTCTGGCCCCTCCCACGCAGGTGACCTGCTGCCCCATCTGGAAACTCGGACCCAGCTCAGGGCCTGTGCGTCAGTGGGTGAACACGCAGCAGGTGGGCACGGGGAATGATAGTTCACTAGCGCTGAGACAGCCCCAGCCTCTGTGATGAGACTGCAATGTCCTTCCGTTTCCCATCAATCCCTGCCCACAATCAGCAACCGCCTTATCCAGCAAAGGGACTGTCCCCACCATTACGCACACCCAGTTAAGCCCCAGAATCACCAACGTGACCTTACCTGCTATAACGGTTAAGAACACACTTCTGGGCGAAGACTTCATGCTAATGAGACATGGTGCATGAAAAAACATGTAGTTGTACTGCACAAGTGCCAAAGCGTCCCTGCCTCTACACACCTAGCACACTTAGACGTCATCTCCCCTCTAAATATTTTTAAAGTGTCCCCCAGACTTTGTTCAGAGAGCAGCATCTGCTTTCTCCCCTGGGTGTCATCTCCCCACTGCACGAGCTTTTGTAAATCTCTTACTATTTGCCTGGGGAACTCTGTTGATTTCTACCTTGGAAGTTCCCACTGGGAGTTCCCAAAGGACAGGATGCAGGGAACAGACAGAACCTCCATGCCTAGGGGTCTAATTGATTAGCGTAGGCTGGAGTAACCTTTTCTCATCCCTAATCTAAGGATATCAAATTTGTATAGGTTTTCTGAGGAATAAATGAAAGAGTATGTGGAAAGTGACTAGCACATTCTAATTCCTGCTCTAGAGTCTCTGTCAAAGCTTATGGGTACAGTTTTTTGTTTTTATTTTTTTTAAGGATTTAATTTATTATTTTTCAGAGAGAGGGGAAGGGAGAGAGGCAGAGTGGGAGAGAGAGACACCAATGTTTAGTTGTCTTTCATCTGCCTCCAGCTACAGACCTGGCTGGAGACCTGGCTGGAGACCTGGCTTGCAACCTGGTTATGTGCCCTGGCTGGGAATAGAACCAGCGACCTTTGGGTTTGCAGGCCAGCACCTTATCCACTGTGCCACCAGCCAGGGCTGGTTTTTGTTCTTAACTTCCAAATTAACCTCAGAAGATTTTTTCTTGTTGCAAGGCATTCTACTCTGAACCCAATGTTTTGTGCCTTACTCTTTAAAAAATCCAGTTGTTAAATTATTTAATATTTGAGTGCATATAGAAAGAAAGTAGTTGTAAACAGTGAGAATCAAGCCTATAATCATAACATGTGATTGGAGCTAGAAAGAAGAGGCACTGTTAATGGGGAACACTATTGCTGTTACTTAGGTTCTTTTTGATACACACCTGCTGTGAAACTGTTGGTTTGGTCCGTCTTGCCAACCTAACAGTTTGTGCATACCTGACTAATGAAACTTCAGGGTTCTCACAGATAGGCTGAGTACAGATGGCTCAAAAGAATTCTTATGACAAAGAGGCCTTTGGGATCCACAAACAGGACAATACATTCTCCAGAATGATAAGATTCCTTAGGGCAGCTGTTGACAGCTGCAATGCATACATGCATGGGCTAATTGCCAGTTAAATGACCCATATTGGCCAGTATGGCAAGAATGTGGGTAAGATCACACTCCACTGACCTACTTTGGCACCTTAAGTAGGCAATAAACTACTTTTGATTCCTCAAAACGCATTAGATAGAATATGCCTAATGATACAACTTTCAACAAAATTTTTACCACAATCGGAGTGGAATGTATCCATTACTGTGAAAAAAATGGACTAATCAGAAATAGTCAACATTTTGTTATGTAAAATGATGATGATCATAAGCCTGATTATTTGGGTCAATGAGCTATTTAGTATTATAAATGATTATATTGCGTGTGTGCGTGCATGTGTGTGTGGTAGGGGAGGGTATGTGTGTAGTATACTAAAACTTTAATTAGTTCTTTCAATTTTTAAGCAAACTATGAGACTAATAATTTAAAAAATACGTGTCAGGACCAAAAAGATGGTGAAGTATGCCTGGGGAAAAAAATAGGCTACTTTGAATATAATTTTAGAATGTTATTTCTAGTTTGTCAGCTAAAAAAGTAACAGTCTTTTAATATGTAGATAATCTAACATTAAACAGAAAAACATTGATATATTTATCAATTATATTATTGAACAACTATGAAGGAGAATCTCAACACTTTGAAGAAATCTTGGAACAGTACCATTTCATCAGAAGATTTAGGAAAGATTAGCTTGAAGATGCTACAGAAGGAAGTAGTGAAAGCTTCAGTATGAAAATAGGCAAGGAAATTTGCATGGGTAAGATTCATTAAATTTATCCCTAAATGTTCAGGTTAACTAGTTTATGTTCAGTTGAGGGGTAGAAAAAAGTCGTAGTTTACACAAAGTTAAAAGAAGAGGCTACGACTAAAATCTGCTGAATTGCGGGGGAATGAAGAGCATTTAAAAGGCCAGTCGGGGACACTGGCCACACGCCAGGAGCCCAGCGGCCATCCCAGCACAGCGCTGTCCCACCGTGCGCGGTAATGGAAAACATCGCAGGCCAGGCACAGACTGAGATCAAGCCCTGCAAACAAGCCCAGACGCTCCTTCAAGAAAAATGTGTTAGAAGAGGTTTTAATTATTCAAAAAGCTTGAGTTGGTTAATCAAACCTAGAAGATATTACAAAGTAAAGACGTTTGCTGAACAAAACTAGAATAAATTGAGAGCATACTACAGAATTTATCTAGAGAATCAATGTTGAACAACAATTGCACTTAATTTAAGTACATTTGTTTTGCCATGTATTCACTTCTTAAAATAACTAAAATAGGACACTAGTTACATGTTTAGAATTAGATCTTCCAGTTTTAGTACATTTTCATTTTGGGGGTAAAATTAAAACCTAATTATGTTAGTCATTAGTTCTAGATTTTTTAAAAGAAATTTCCAGCTTTCTTGGAAATAAAACAAATATATTTATTTATTTTTAATGTTTTATTTATTATTTTTAGAGAGGGCGTAGGGAGAGAGACAGAGAGGGAAAGAGACATCAATGTATGGTTGCTTTTCACCTGCCTCCAGCTACACCTGGCTGGAGACCTGCCTGCAACCTGGTTATATTGCCCAGGCTGGGGAATCAAACCAGAGACCTTTGGGTTTGCAGGCTAGCACCTTATCCACTGTGCCACTAGCCAGGGCCCTAAAACAAATATATTTAGAATGAGGAGCATAATGACTGTATGTCAAAGAATCATGTTGTTTCTCTCTCTGCTCACTTGTTTGCTTTTTTTTTTTTGTAAACAACTGTCTCCTTATTAGAAAAATGATTAGTCTTGCAACTCAAGCTATAACTTCTTGTGACTTGTGGGACTTGGGCGGTCGTAAGAGAAGGGATCCATCTGAATATTAAAGCTCCAGCTACTGTGCACAATGGTGGCTATGAGGTTATAGTAAAGATTATTCGGTCTTTCATTCTGATCAGGGAGGCAGATATTAATGGTGATGGCCAAGTAAACTAGGAAGAGTGTATACAAATGATGACAGCAAAGTGAAACATTGCAGAGACTGTGTTAAATTTCTTGTACACAGTATTTATTTGCCTTTTCTTTGTAACTTATCTGTAAAAGATTTCCCCCTACTGTTAAAAATATGCATGTATAATAATTGGTACTTCATTTCTCTCTGTTTTCTTCCCTTATCTTACTGTCATTTTTCTGAAACCTTATTTTAGAAAATTGATCAAGTGGCATGTTTCATGGAGTTTCCTCTGAATATATGGAAGCTCTTCTACACAACTGAACTTAGATGGAGTCGATCAAAGGAGGGAACATCTGGGCTATTCCTTTTCTTAATAGCAGTTTTCCTTAGGAGCTGTCAGCATGTAATTGTTGAAGGAATGGGGTTATAATTCTGCATGGACTGTGGCAGTGATCATTATGTACTTAAAAGCTAACCACTATGCTGTGCACCTGAAACTAACACAAAATAATATTGAATGTAAACTGTAATTGGAAAAAAAAAAAACCTTTAAAATGTATACTGTTGCAAAATGGATGTATTATCTAAGTAATCATACACTTTTCTTCTTCATTGTTTTTAACCACTGGTTCCATACCAGAAACATTTTCTTTTATTGATAAACTTGCTTTCTGAACTTCGTTTAGCCACTTAAAGAATATTTGCTGGTGGTCCAGTTTGCCTCAACTCCATTTGAAGTTGTATATTTGTTTTCAAAAAAACTATAATTTGCTCCTCCCAAAACTTTAGTTCAAACAATATTTCTGGAGCTCCTATTAAGTTCCTGGCAATGTTGTAGACACGGGAAATGCCCAGGGGAACAGGGCAGACAGCAGCTCTGTTTGTATGAAGATTACATTCGAAATGGAGAGGCAAATAATACAAAATAAATTAATAAAATGTTACGCTATTAAAAGTGGAAATAAGAACTATGAAAAAAGTTGAACTAGATACAGTGATAAAGTAGGGTAATGTAAGAGGCCCTGACATACTAAAATTTATCCAGTCTGGACTACACATGGCCCTGATACTTGTAACTAACTGTTCTTCCTAGCTTTTTTGAAAATCCTGGCTTGTCCAATAAACAGTTGCTAAGCCATAACAATAATCCCCGCTTTTTTGAGAACTATCTTTACATAGGTATTTCCCAAACATGTGAAACTTGTTTCACAGTGTTAGCTGACCACTCATGCTAAAGCTCTTTAAAATGTCTGACCTTCTTTCTCAAGTTAAACACCCCTTTGAAATTGTTCTCACACTACAACATTCTAAATAAAGAATTAGTCTGAACACTGTGACTAAAATGTAAATGGAAAAATTAAAAAGGAATTCTAAAACTATTAAAATAATACAGCTCAAGTCAGAAATAAAAAACACAGAAACAAAAATCAGAGAAGACAAAGACGAAAATGAAAATAAAATGGTAGGTCTAAATCCAACTCTGCAACAATGTACATTTCATGTTATCATATAAACATCCAATCCAAAAGCCAAGATTACTAGAAAAGGTAAAATAAGCAAGACCCAATTACATGCTGTGTGCAAGATATACTCAATTAAAAAGTTACTTGTAAGTTTGAAATAAGTAGAATAAATATATACATTGCAAACAGTGAAGTATGAAAGTCTGTAGTGACTATATTAATATCAGAAAATATATTTCAAGTAATTCTTTCCGGACATGAAAACAACTTTTATAAAAATAAAAAGGTCAGGTCACATGGGTTAGCCTACAATCTTGAATATGTGTGTGTCTAGTTGCAGAACCTAAAAATACATGAAGCAAAAAATTCATAGATTAAATAACTTCCAAATTACAACAGGATATTTTCACAGCCCTCTCTCAGTAATTGGCAGAAAAACTACATGAAGAATCAGTAGTGCCCTGGCTGGTAGCACAGTGGACAAGGCGCCGGCCTGCGAACCCAAAGGTCGCAGGTTCGATTCCCAGTCAGGGCACATAACAAAGTTGCAAACCAGGTCTCCAGTCAGGTCTGTGGCTGGAGGCAGGTGAAAAGCAACCATACATTGATGTCTCTCTCCCTCTCTGCCTCTCTCCCTTCCCCTCTTTCTAAAAATAATGAAAATAAAATATTAAAAAAAAAAGAATCAGTATACACATAAATTATCTAAAACATAGCGTTAAGTTCCTTGACATAATATTTTTGAGTAACTATGTGCACATGGTTCATTCACCAGTGAAACCCTGTGCTGGACCTTAAAACAAGCTGTGGTAAATTTAAAATTACTGGCATTTTAGAGTCTATTTTCTGACTGCAATGGAACAAAATTAGATACTAATACCAAGAAGATATGCAAAAGCCTGCCTCAAAATTATTTTTGGAAATTTAACAACATCACCACATAGTGCAGTAGTTTAAAAAAATCACAAGAAAAATAGCAAATAGGCGTGGCTGGTAGCACAGTGGATAAGGTGCTGGCCTGCAAACCCAAAGGGTGCTGGTTCGATTCCCAGCCAGGGCACATTAACCAGGTTGCAAGCCAGGTCTCCAGCCAGGTCCATGGATGGAGGCAGGTGAAAGGCCACCATACACTGGTGTCTCTCTCCCTCTCTGCCTCTCTCCCTGCCCCTCTCTCTAAACATAATAAGTAAAATTAAATCATAATAAATATAAAGTATATAAAAATTTGTGGGCTGCAGCTGAAACAGAACCCAAAGGGAAGTTTATAGCTTGAAGTTACAATATTAAAACAGAAGAGAGAGCTGCAGTCAATAATCTAACACTACCTTAAAAAGGTTTAAAATAGAGTCAAAATAAAGTCAAACTAAGTAGATGAAACTAAAATATTAAAAACAGATTTCAGCAAATATAACAGGTAAATATAGATACAATTAACAATTCTATGAACTGGATCTTTAAAAAGATTTTAAAAATGTATAAATTACTAATTAGAATAACTAAATAAAAAAGAACAAAATCAGCCCTGGCTGGTAGCACAGTAGATAAGGCTCCAGCCTGTAAACCCAAAGGTCGCTGGTTCGATTCCCAGCCAGGTCACATAATCAGGTTGCAAGGCAGGTCTCCAGCCAGCTCTGTGGCTGGAGGCAGATGAAAGGCAACCACACATTGATGTTTCTCTCCCTCTCTGCCTCTCTCCCTTCCTCTTTCTCTGGAAATAATAAATAAAATCTTTAAAATAAAAATGTTTAATTAAAAATTTTAAAAAAGAACAAAATCAATAATACTAATATTGAAAGAGGGATTACTACTAAAGTTGTAAAAAACATTAAAATGATAATAACAGAATAGCATGAACAAATTAAGGCCAACAAATTTAGCAGTTTAGTAGAAATGTGCAGATTCTTTGAGAAATAAAACTTGCTGAAACTGATAAAAATGTTAACAATCTGAATCTCCCTACATCTATAGATGAATTGAATTAACACACACGCACTCACAAATAACCTCTAGGCCTTGATGGTTTTACAACTAAATCCTATTAAATATTCAAGGCAGAAAGAAATAACATCAATCTTATAACGCTTTCACAGTAAAGAAAGAGGCTACTTCCCAATTTCATATATAAAGCTGTCATAAATCTAAAAACAAAACCCAACAAGCACACTGCAAAAAATAAAAATATACAGACTAATATCCCACATGAATATAGTCATAAAATTTCTGAGTAAAATACTATCAAATTGAATACAAAAATATATAAAAAGGATGATGCACCATGGCCAAGTCGGGTTTATTCCAGGAATACAACTTTGATATACTAGTCAAAAATCAAATAACTTAACACAGTTACAGAATAAAGAAAAAAAACTACAAGCTCATTTTTACTGATGCAGAAAAAGAAACTGACAAAGTTTAGCACCAATTTTAATAAAACTTTCAGCAAATGAGAGTAAAAAAGAATTCCTCCTCTTGTTCACAGCACTTATTGATAAATCTATAGCTAACATGCTACTTCAAATAAAAGATTGTGTACTTTTCTCTTAAATTTATAATCTATGCTAGAATATCCACGCCCATCACTTGTATTCAGTACAAAAATGTTAATGAATCTACAAGACAGTTTTAAAACCGATACATTAATTTAGCAAGGTTATAAGTTATAAAGTTAATTAAAAGTTGAATTTTTATATACTAGCATCGAAAATAGAAAAAAATAATTCTATTTAAAACACTACTATAACCCTGGCTGGTGACTCAGTGGATGGGTGCTGGTCTGAGAACCCAAAGGTAGCTGGTTCAATTCCCAGCCAGAGCACATAACCAGGTTGCAAGCCAGGTCTCCAGCCAGCTCTGTAGCTGGAGGCAGGTGAAAGGCAACCATACATTGATGTTTCTCTCCCTCTCTGCCTCTCCCCCTTCCCTTCTCTTTGAAAATAATAAAATCTATTTAAAAAAAAAACACTACTATTATAGATGCCATGTATGTGCCCCCCAATTCGTATGCAGACATTTATTTATTTATTTATTTATTTATTTATTATTTTCAGAGAGAAGGGCAGAGAGGGAAAAAGAAATGGAAAGGAACATCCATGTATGGTTGTCTTTCACCTGCTTCTAACTATGAATATGGCTGGAGACCTGGCTTGCTACCTGGTTATGTGCCCTGGCTAGGGATCGAACCAGCAACCTTTGGGTTCACAGGCCAGTGCCTGACCAATAAGCCAGCAGCCAGGGTTGTATGCAGAAAGTTAATAATCAATGTGACAGTTCTTCAGTATGAGGCCTTTGAAATGTGGGATTAGTCGCTCTTATAAGAGGCCAGGTCAGGATTCAGTGAGAAGTTAGCAGCCTGCAACCTATAAGAGGCTCTCACCAAAACTCAACCATGCTGCTACCTGAATCTCAAACTACCAAGCTCCAGCACTGTGAGAAATAAAGATTTGTTTATAAATCACCAGACTATAGTACTTTGTTATTCCAACCCGAACTCAAACAACTGCCAAAAACGTAAAATATTTCCAAGGACCATCTAAGAATATCTTTAACCTATTTAAAAAAAAAAAAAAATCAGTAAACTGTGCTTTTTTTCTTTTTTAATATTGACCTAACAGAGCTATATGAAGAAAGTTTTAAAAAGAGAACTTCTCAATATCTGCTTCTTAGTTTGCAAAGGGAACTGTACAATTTCAGGGACCCAGGTTAATGACAATGGGAAATGTGTTGCTCTTACACGGGTAGGGAGATTAAACTTGTATTCTTTCTGTAAAAACTTGAGCAATTTATAACATATGTTTAATAAAGGGAAGATATATTGTTCGCATTACTTTTATATCTTTATGGTGTATTTTCTATTGTCTCCTACAATAGCAAAATTCCTTTGCAAAGGGTCAACAGGACTCATTTCATTCCCTGACAAACCATTTAAAGGGCCAACAGTTGGACTCGCCGGTCAGTTTCTAGTGAAGTGAAGTGAATATTTATCTCCTTGTGACTTCGAAATAGTTTTTCTACTCCCTGGAATCAAACAATAGGTTTTGAATCCTCTTCTGTAACGTAGATATTTAAATACTGAAGACAATGATGATGCTTCTCACTCTCGTTGCAACACACCGGGTTCCTTTGACCATTTCTCAAGGGATACGTGTTTGGGTTATTTACACGATTCCTGAGCGAAAATGCAGTCCATAAATACTTGTAAAACAGAACAGAATGGAGTCCTATTTTGTGTGAGAGAAGATAGGGAACTAGGAAGATTAAAAGCCTTGAAGAAGACAGAACACAGATGTACACTCAGATCGTGCCAATGTAATATGCTGGCTTCCCTCTACCGATAAGCAGCAGGATGAACTTTAATTGCTGTTCATGAAAAAAGATAACTGATATGTTCATGAGGAGTCCATGGAAGCATAGCAGTGACATCTTATTTCCTTGCCCCACAAAGTTACCTTATTTTATAGTAATTTAGATTTGAAAACAATACTTTTTCATACACTATTTCGTTCATAGTATAAAGATTCTAGAACATCAGAATTTGGATTCATATCTTATTTTGAAAGTAGAAGCAGGTCTATATCTCTATACAAACATGCATATTCTCTATTAACAAAGAACACATTCATGTTTTTTAACAACAGTGTGAATAATCATATGTATTGCAATCCAGATGGTAGTTTAAAAAACTATCTGTTACTGTATGTGATCTCATTTTCAGGCATTTTTACAAAAAGAAGGTATTGAAGCATGACACCCCCTTTTTCTGCCTTTGCTTTCTTTGCGGGATACGTACACCAAGAGCGGTTCATAGAGCAGTGGCTTGTTCACAGGGGAATAGGGAGTTTAATGAATCATACATACTTTATTTGAAAAATATCAATAACCATTCACTGGTCTATTCTTGCATAAACTGAATAAAAATTCCCATGTAAATGGTGCATAGCTTTTTTATGAATCACACTCTATTTTTTAGTACAATGCTAAATCATCTTAAAACATGTAGTTTTACCTGCCAAGCCTAAGATAAATTTCCATCAGTGATTAAAGACTAGTTCCATTCCCTATAATCCTTGTCAATTATATGAATAGGCAGTAATGGAACACTTTATTTTCTCTGGTTATTAAAACACAAAATAGTAATGCAAATGCACTGTACAATGTCGCCTTACTAGATTGGCAGTGTAATTTATTTAATCAAATTCAGACGTCAAAGACAGGGAAGCAGGAGATAGTGGCTTAAAGTCTGTGTGGGACAAAAATGTATTCAGCTCTGAAATACCCACAAAAGCGCAGAATGCAAATTTCAAGTCTTTCAGAGATCTCCCTTATCCCAACAGTCGCATGTAATTTCTAGTGATGAACATTTCCATTTCATTTGTAAAGCTACAACTTTCATTTTTCCTTTAACAGAGACTATTCAGATTCATTCTGAAGGAAGAAAGTGGATCCTTAATGTTTGTAGCTACGAAGGCCACTCCTTTTAAAAGTTTTTAAGTCACAAAGAATAGAAATGGGTAAGATTTGAATTTGTGGTGAAAGTTAAACAAAAGACATTGAACAGCGTGACAAGTATGAGATGCCTCTCCTTTCCGACAGAGTTATGAGGAAAAAGTGGGTGAATCAGGTTTTGGTTTAAAAAGGGGGGCGGGTAATATTGCTGACATTATCTCCATGATACTCATGACTAGTTCTTTGAGTTAAAATTTAATAAAATTAACACTACTTTCTTAATTTATTTTTTCCTTTTCTTCTTAACCTTCCCTTCAAGATTAAACTCATCAGCACTTGACAAAAACTGCAAATAACAGCCAGATGCAAGAGTTGGTTTTATCTTTTTATGCAAGTATGTGGTGCTAATTAGTGCAAATTGATTAAACTTTAATTGCCTGATCCATGGCTAATTAATATTTATAAGATGAATGAGCAGGAAAACCAGACATTTATTAAAACACTTTAATGATTTGTCATATGTTTTGACAAAGCAAAGCAAATAGATGTTATGAGTATGGATGGATGTGCTAGACTAGGGAGTCGCATCTGTTCTGTTCGTCTACCTGTGAATGTCCGAAAATGCACATTAACTTTTAAACACATAGGCTGTACACTTCCTTCAGGGGCAAATTTTTAAATACTTTCCAAACTTTTTGATACTAGTCAGCACACCATCTATGTAATCAATTAGTGCAGTGATAAATATTATTAACCCATGTAAAATGATGTATTGTACTATTAGCATACATACTTATACATGTATTCTTGTATACATGTATAAAATATGTGACTACAGTATAAAAGTGTAGATTTTGTAAGCACTGAAATGTTGGTCATTTTGTTTTTCTAAGATTTTAGTCTTTTGAAAAAATTATTAGAATATCAATTCAGAACATTAATTATTAATTTTGCACAATAGCAAGAACATTAATGATTTAGATTCCCAAATTATATCAGACCTGATATGTTTCTACCTAATTATCCTAATGCTTAAAGTTATAATCCAGGGTTCATTCTTTGCTTTGCAAAGTAATTTTACACTGTGAAAGAAATGCTCATATTAAATGCATCTTGTTTTAAGGTAAAATATAAATATTTATTCCTTAGAAAATGTTTTCTTTTAATCTACAATTACTGTAAGAACTACATATAATGGCTTATAATAATACAGGCCTGTTTAGGAATGCCGATATCTTTGGTCATTATCTTGACAGTGTTTTGCAATTAATTCACAGAATCAATGTTTTTAGTGAAAGCTTTTTCCAAAGAAAACTGTTTTAAAAACTGATGATTCTGTATGTTCATTTCCCATATCCTGAATTTAAATTCTATGTTTAATTCTAAAACATACTAAACAAGATACTATTTCACATTTTCTTGGATACATACCACTTGGATATATACCAGCAATTTTCAACTGCTGTGCTGTGGCACACTGGTGTGGCACAAGAAATTGTACAACATGTAAACTGACTGTTTAATCAGGAGCATGACCTCATTTCCCTCAGAGTGCCAAATTAAAAAAGGACAACAGCTAATGCAATAGCCATTAAGAGTAAATGAATCAAAATTATCCCTATTTTTTGTCAGATCAGCAATATATATATATATATATATATATATATATATATATATATATTTAATGTGCTACAGAACTTAAAAATTAGTTTATGTGTGCCATGAGATGAAGAATGTTGAAAATTGATGCTCTACACATTTCACTAGTTTAAACATTTCTAATGAACTCAATGTTTGGTAAAATATATACTGTAGCTTTAATGAATATGAGTCAATGCTCTCTAAAGTGAATAGCTTTAAACTATCAAAACAATTACATAATTGTTCATCATTTTTTAATTAAGGTATAATCAATTCTAAATCTAAAAGTAGATCCTCCTCCTGGTTCCAATTCTTCTCATTCTAAAATACTGCAAATTGTTTAAAGTTTTATTAGTAGTTTTGTTGGTCTTTCACTGTGACTCAGTTGAACTCTGTTCCAGGTATTTTGTAGGTGTGGTTAAAACCCATACTCACTTGATACTCGGTAATTACAATCATAATTGTATATGAGATTATCCTAGTCAATCTGGGTTGGCTTTATTCAATCAATTGACAAACCTTAAATTCAGAGCTCAAGCTTCCAGGCTGAAGACCTTCCAGCAGCTTCAGTCAGTGTTGGGGAGCGTCAGCCTGCCCTTCTTAACAGGCAGCCCTACAGATTTTGGACATGTTTAGCCAGTTTTCACAATTGTGCTAGCTAATCCCTTGTTATAAAATGCGTAACATATATATTTCAGAGAAACATCTGTTTCTCTGATAGAACTCTGACTGATACGGCAATCAATATACTTTATAATACCAGTAATAAATCACGGAAACAAAAGTATGAACAAATAATTACAAAACAATGAGACGAACACTAAGCAGGTATGGCCCATGTCATGCAAAAACATAAAGAATGCAGGATTTAAGGGGAGAAGGCCAGTGTAGGTCAGGATAACACTAGTATCATGCTTAAAGAATGAGTGCTGGACAAGTAGAATTGTGTAGAAAACTTCTGGCAGAAGCAAGAAAATTACCCATACATGAGGCATACATGAGAAACTACCCTATATTGCTATTTATACACATATTGCTATTATATGTACATACTTTTTTCCTAGAGGAAAAGGTATTGATGGAGTCTGCAACTGTGAGATTTTTTTTTCCAGATAACTAATTGCCTCTATAACAACAAATAATTGTGGACTTATTTCTAGAAGGGTTATGATGATGAAATACATTTACAAGGTGTAAAACATAGTTAGATACAGAAGTTTAAAATATCAGTCTGGCAGACCTCTGATGGAAGGACTGAGTAGATAAAGAAGGATGAGTTAAGTGTGTAGAAAGTGTTGCTTACCTATTTCACTTTGTGTTTCAGTTATAGAGATAATATAATTTCTAACCAAGATAATGACCGTGAGGATAAATATTGATAGACCCCAATTGAACTGATTAAATATGGGCAATGATAATAAACTTAGGTCCTAGGTTTATGGTTTGGGCAATTATATAACAAATAATGTTGGGCTTCAAGACAGAACATATTGAGAAATAAAACAGCAATATAGGAAAAAGGTAAGTTCTCTTCTGAAAGGTTTAAAGGTGGCCTGCCTAGAGATTTTCAAACAGAGATTTCTAACAGAAAGTTCAGGAGCTCAAAACGCAGGGTTAGGTTGGCACATCAATTTGAAAATGATGGTAGTGAAGATACAGGCATGACTGCAACTTAGAATGGAGTCAGTGTGTGCTAGGGAAACATATGGACAGAGGAATTATTTTGCCTTCAAACAAAGTATTCGTGTTAAATACAATTAAGTTTACTGCATGGCTCAAGCTGTACAGAGCAGGGAACCAGTTTTATCCTATTAACACTATAGAATGTAAACCAAACTACTTGCATTTTTTAAACTATAATATGTAACTTACTTGACCAGGTAAGACAAGTTCTTTTTATCTACTGAGTAATTCATCTTTAAGTTAGTTAATGAACTCACCCACTCATTTATCCAAGCTAATATTTATCATCTAACATATACTAAGCCTTGTGCTAAACACAAAGTGTAGATATTTAATGCGCTCATGGAACATTTTCCTACATATTAAAAATAATCAACTCTGAATAAAAAAAAATAGGCATTTTGTGAATATCGTAAAACAATATCATTGTGGCCCTTCTTTGGAAGAGTAATAACTTTATAGAGGTAACTTTCGTTTCATGCTTAAAACAGAACTGGAGCCTTTTACAACAGGGCTTCTTACCCTTCTTCCATGTTGTCATAACAAGAAAGAATTCACATACACACACACACACACACACACACACACTCTGATCCTTGAAGACAGGCTTCAATAAAGGCACTAAACTTGTGTCACAGACTCAAAATGTTTTCATAATTGGTAATAGTAAAGTTTCCAACGGGGCGTGGGACTTGCTTTGATCACTGAGATAATTACAATTGTTATACAAATAGAAACTTAAAAAGTACTTGTGCGTTGGGCCTTCCTTGCCTTTTCTTATGCTGGAAACTCTTCTGACATGATCACAAAATTGTTTTAAATTTCAAATAAATAAGCAGCCTGGGCTAGGCTGCCAGAATCAGGGAGAATGCAGAGAGAGGTCCCACGCATCCCCCCCGTACTAGCTGAGGCCCCAAAGTACGATTTTACTCAGCCCAGTTGCTAACCAACAAAAACAAGAACAAATCAATTGTTGTTTCAAGCTAAGCTAGACACTACAGTAAATGTAGCAGAGAAGACGAGGCCACATACCGTGTACCAAAAACAACATGAAATACATAACCAAGAGCATTTCTTTGCCATTGGACCAATCCTTGGGGGTGGGAGGGGCTACTGAGTAGAGGGCTAGGGAATGGCAGTTACAACTACTTGGCAATCATGAAACTAGAAGAATTCAGGTAATTACCTGACCAGTTTATAGGGATGTTAATGTTAGAAGCTGTGACCCTCTAAATCAGTGATAGCATCCTTGCTCCTCGGAGATTGAGGTTAGATTTTATAATCCCCCACATTTACAGTCCAGGAGAGTCCAGAGTCCACCACACCATTCCGCAACCTGCACAAAGCCTCTACTTTCCTTACGTTCTCTGCTGCCTTGATCTTCCAGTTGCCCATGGGTGTCCTTTTGGCTTGATCCTGATTTTAATGACTTTGGTAAGCGTCTGGGGGTCAGAGAGAAGGGTTGCATTTAAAAGGATAAAGCCTTAAACCTGATTCCACTGCCTCACTGCATGCTTTCATGTTTTCCCCAACTTCCACTTTCTTCCTGGTAAATGCCAATACGGCTCTTACTTGAGTGGTTCAGGATCTCCCGCACAATTTTCAAACACTTGTTATCCTTATTTTAAACTATTATTCTTATGCAAGAAGTCTAATGGCTGTTATTATGATGAACATTTTCTCTGTTATGGTGTAACTGAACGCAGTTCCGCCTGCCTGCCCCTTTGAAAGCCAATACTCTAGGGACAGGAGCTGATATAAAGGAAAGTGATTTTATTTCAGATGCTGGCAACCTGGAAGATGGGGGACTCTTGTCTCACAGCCCATCTTCACATCTCAACGAACGCAAAGGGTTTTTTTAAGGAGGGAGAGGGGAACAGAACGAAGAGGCAAAGGGAAAGGGTTGCAAAGTTCTCTGTGCGCAGACAAGTACCATCCATTCCGATAGGGACAGTGATGATCCCAAGTGCATGAACCTAGTTTAGCCATCCTGGCTCCACTGCTGAAGGTCAGCAAATCTGGATGCCTGAGCTGAGCTTGAGGGCTGCAGCCTGTCTCCTCTGAAGTTAGTTCTTAGGAGTCTATACAAATGTGATGTTCACAAGATACAATTCTGCATGGTTACAATTTCCTAAGTCCAGGAACTAGATTGAAATGAAACTATTCTTGTCACTTTAAACTGAAAGCAGCTTTAGCTGGAGAAAGCTGTTTTTTGTTGTTGTTGTTTTAAAGATTTTATTCCATTATTTTTAGAAAGAGAAAGGAGAGAGGCAGAGAGGGAGAGAGACATTAATGTGTGGTTGCCTTTCACCTGCGTCCAGCCACAGACCTGACTGGAGACCTGGTTTGCAACCTGGTTATGTGCCCTGGCTGGGGAATCGAACCTGTGACCTTTGGGTTCACAGGCTGGCACCTTATCCACTGTGCTACCAGCCAGGGCCACGAAGAAAGTTGTTTAGAAAATTAAGTAGATTAAGAGACTTGGGTGTGGGTAGAGATGATTCCCAGGCGCCAGAGTTATGGATAATAAAAGAAAGAAAAAGGAAAAAAATCACAAGATTTGTTTTTCTCTCTCTTAGATACGAACTGCTTAAATATATGAAGATACACACACACACACACACACACACACACACACACATATATATAATCTTTAATTCTTCTATGTGTTTTTATCGGGGCAATCTAGGCATACAACACAGTGGGCCTTGGGATGTATACACAGTCTCAAGGTTTTCTTTTCCCAGTTAGTGGAGATGGCACACATGACTTTCAAGGGCTCCCCCCATTACACTATCACAGTTTAGTGGTGTCCCAGAATGCCTGGGAGTGTCTTATCAAACCAGGTTCAGGACTACTGGGTCTGCCGATGAGTCATGTCTTCCTTTGCTTTTTGCCTCCTGTTCTTTGCTGGGTTGCAAGGGTGAAGGCCCTGCCATTATTTCCCCTCTGGAAGTTCATTCCTAGCTGTTACCTTTGTGCTAAAAGCCATTGCCCGGTGGCCATGACACTAGCCACTGGTCAGCAACAGCAGCGTGGTCTCAGAGTTCTTCCTCTGCTATCTCCTGCGCCAACCAGTGAGATCAGGTTTGGGTGAATTCGTATTTGAATGAAAACTAAAATCAACACTCCTCACAGTTTTCAAAAAGCAGTATGCCTCTCTATTGATTTATATTCCCAACTCATTCTTTGCTAATTTAAAAAATAATTTTAGTTATTGATTTTATAGGGAGAGATAAAGGGAGACAAAGGGAAAGAGAAATATTCATTTGTTGTTGTTCTACTCATATATACATTCATTGGTTCGATCCCCTGACTGGGGGATTGACTTTAGCATATTAAGATGACGCTCTAACCAACCTAACCATCTAGCCAGGGATTTGCCATTTCTTTAAAACCTTGTTTTCCTGTAACAACTGTGAGCGTACACAAAAGTAGCAACATAAACTAGTCGGCATTTGCTGCACCAACAAACGACTTCAAGCTTGCAGTGGTTTATAACAGCAAACGTTTGCTCCTTGTTCAGGTCAGGTTGGGGCTGTGCATTTTAGGACACTGGACGGCTGCTACTGCATTTGGCTGGGTGTAACTGGGTGTAACTGGTCTGGCCTGGACCTGATTATATTCACCTGAGCTCTACTGGTCTTGAGTTTGGCTTTAGGTCTGTTCACATTCCATTCGCCAAGGCAAGTCAGGTGACCAAGCCCAATGCCAGAGGGGTAGACAAGCATTTTCTACTTAAGAGTTAAGCAAGGCAAAGTTCCATGGAAAAGAGTATGACTTCTTAACCACTTCCAAAAAGGAAGAGAAGCAATTGGAACAATAATCTAATCGACAACATAAGCTGAAGGGTTTCAGGATGTACCACCTTAGATCCACTTGCATTACCCAAGGGACATCAAGAGTTAGCAACTAGAATTCTATCCAAATTGTTGATACCTACAAAGAAAAAGGGCAAATGAATGGAGAGGTAGTCAGGAAATATGAGGGAGACATGTCATTTTAACTGGAAGATGACTACATGTTTTCCAAGACTCTAGGACTCTAGGACATTATTTCAGGTTATTCACTGAGAGGAAATCTTTAACTGCATTAATTCATCCATGTTTGTAATCTACACGTGCTTCTAATCTGTCTTTCCCCTTATATTCTTTCATGTCTTAAACAAATTACTCTGCTCCCCTTCTATTCACTTAACACTACTGTCAAGTTCAGTGCAGCGATGGATTATTATTATAGTAAAATAAACATTTTGAAAAGTAGACATTTTAAAGTAGACAAGTAGACCTCTGTGGAACCAGAGCAATCATTTTTTGCTCATTGGATGATTTTTTTAAGTGTATTAAAATTATTTGGAAAGAACATCAAATATTTCAAATTTTTTATTTTTAAGAAAAGTAAAAGTACAAGCTGTACACAAAGAGTTTTATTCACTGAGCTTTCTTTCTTCTTCTAAACTCAGATTTACTTTTAAGTACCTGTAGGAAATGTCATAATAGTCTTCAAGTTCACTCAGATGAAACATGCAAATAAAAGCTTCCTTTCTCTTCTGATCTTATAACCCAGCCCTACTTTATTCTTCTCTTTTCCATCATTCACTCAAACTTCAATGGAAAAGTTCATTGAGGATCAAACAATCCAGCTGTTGTTTTCAACTTTGCTATTTTAATGTTTGTTTTCCAAATCATTCTTATTTTTCTACTAAAAATATACTTCCAAAATCATTATTTTTTTGGAGCAACTCTAATGCTTTCCGTTGCTAGATATCTGATCCAAGTCCAATATTTTTCTTGGCAGTTGGTGAACATAATATTAAGTAGGGTTTTTTTTTTTTTTTTCTTTCTGCACATAGAACTGAGGGAAAAGGACACAATTCACAATTAAAACAAATTAAAATATTAAGGTAAATTCTCACCTCAATATATACTCACAACCAGTCTTCAAAGGGAAAACAACCTATACAGGGAGTCTCCATGGTTACCGTGTATTTGCACTTAGTTCTACTTCTCCATGCACATTTTTTGAATGTATATTGCAAGTATCACTTAAGGTAATGATTTGCTTTTCACATATTTTTTCTTTATTTAAAAAATAACTCTTAGAGTTATAATTTGTACATAGAAAACAAAAAGTTTGGAATGGCAATGAAAAGCAGAAGTAAATTATTTCATGCCATTTCAATGCTTAAACTCATTTTTTAATCTTCTAGTTTTACCTTTTCCTTAATTTTCTTCATAAGACTAAACAATATTCTTATATATCTATTCATTTTTTATATACTTTAAATTTATGACCTAGCAAATTAAGATTTAGATTGTTTACATGACCTCAACCATGTTCTAATTTCTAATAGCGTATTAAGATTTTCTGTTTTCTTGAAGTTTTGATCTCTGAGGCTTTTAAAAAATTTTTCTTGTTCTCTCCAAAATAAAATTTCTTATATCCCTTAAGTTATATTTCTGACTTTTCCTTCAAATTTTTCTTTCTTCTCCTATTTCCTAACTACTTGTTCATAAGCCATTTACATCTACATTATGAAGACTGATATTTTCATTTTACTTTTTCATTATTAACTATTAAACTTTGTTTGCAACCATGTGTCAAAAAGTAATCTTATTTTAAAGAGCATATCAGTTTTTCATTTTCTAATCCTATGCTCACTATGATTCCCTTCAATCCTTACACATCATTTTCAATGAAGTATCTCTGCATTTAAAGCGGTGTCTCCCATTGTTAATTACTAAAAACGCAAAAAACACGGGGCAATGTTTTTCTCTGTAGTTTTATTTAGAGATTAACAACATTTTCATTTTTCAGGTGAATAATTTTATGATTTTTTTTAAAACATAGAGGTACTTCACCTGTAAGTATTTTAGAAGAATTTGTTATGTTAGAGCCCAATATTTACCATTAGGTGCTTCAAATTACCTTCCCCAGATGGTTAATAATTTTAGAGAAGAGTCATCAAAACAGACTGAGAGAACAGAAAGCACTCTTTCAAAGGTAATAATTAATTAAAATTAATAGAAAATATTTTTAAGAGAGTCTACATATGTTTTGTGAGTAATGGTTTACCAGAGAAAAAAATCAGCTACCAAAATTTATTTCCTATATATTATAAAGTTTATATTTTGTTCCAATCTCAAATATAACTAATATCCATATCCAAATAAATTTACTAAAGAGAATGCAGGTACATGTTCAAGTAAAAATGTTAGAAAAGCAGAGAAAAAGATCAATTTAGCACACATTTATTGAGCATGTAAGTAAAAAACCTAAATTTTTTTAAAAAATCAAAGACATTACTTGAAATAAACTTTGAACATTCATTTTAGCCACAAATATAAATATTCTGCAAATAGTGGATAAAACTCTTAAAGCAGAGATAGCTATTTAATCATTTACTTTTTCAACAAATATTTACCCCAAAAAGACAAGTACAAGTCTCTGCCCTTAGGTACTTCATACTTAGGCAAGACAAACAATTATGAAATAAGTAAGTAAACTAAACAATTATGAAATAGTTTGTGAAATTGTGATAAATGTTATCAAAGAAAATATAAAGCAAGGGAGTAGATAAGTAGATATGGAGAAAGGGGTGCACTTATAATAAGGTAGTCAAAGAAGGTAGGTATTTATTGAGAAGAGATGCTTAAAAAGCCTCAAGGAAATGAGGGAGTGACTTCAGGTAGGTGAGGGATATGCATGCAAGTCAGAGGGAACAGCCAATGTGAAGGCCCTGAGGCCAATCCGTTTAAAGAAAGGCAAGATAAGGGTAGCAGCAGGAAAGCAAGGAATGGCAGTCAAATATACATTGGGACAGCTTAGGCGTTTCCCTCATTATTTCCCTCGTATTTCTCACCATGCTAGTGTAGGCTCTCCATAGGGCAATCAAAAGTAACTTGAAGGCAGTTTAAGGATTTGACACACTTTATATAAGATAGAAAGCCCTCCACAGTTCTGAGCAGAGGAGCAGCCTGCTCTGCCTTACCCATTGGAAGGCTGGCTCCAGCTGCTATAAAGAGAACAGGTCACAGAGCGCAGGAGATGAACAGCGGTCCAAGTAGAAGACCACTGCAGTAGTCAGACTGGGCAATGTTGATAACTTGCACCAGAGAGGCAGAACTCAAGGTGGTGATAAGCGGGTATATTGAGGGTAAAGGCTGCATGATTTCCGATAGAGTAATTGTAGACTGAAGAGAGAAAACTTAAGGACAATTCAAATCTATTGGTGTGAACAAAAGAACTATGGAGTTATCATTTCCTAATTTGGAAAGTTAAATTAGGGATTAAATTTTGGTTATGTTAATACATAGGTGCCTTCTAGCCAACTATACAGAATTAGCAAGTGGGCAATGAAATATACAATTCTAGAGTTTGGGGGAGTAGTCTAGGCTGGGAGTATCTGCATGGTCAGAGACATAATGAGATCATCAAGAAAATACATCAGAATAAAGAAAAAGCTCTAAGTTTGTTCAAAAGCTCAAGGTCAGGGACGAGTGACTAGTAAGGTAGAAGGAACCAGGAGTGTGTGATATCTGGGAAACTGAGGCAGGGGTTGTAGTACTAATAAGGAAGGAACAATTAATTGTGTCAAAACTCAATTTGATCGATGGTCAGACAAGAGCATTTTCAGTAGAGGAGTTGAAACACAAGCTTGCATGGGATGGATTTTTTAAAAGATAAATCAGATTAATTAGGGAAATTATCAACAATTTTTAGCAAATTTAATGTAAATAACAGAAAAATAGGATAGTAGATAGATGGAGTTGCAGCGTCAAGATAGATTTTTTTTGGGGGGCTGAAATTTGAGTATATTTTAATTCTATTTGGAATGGTCCAATAAAGAGGAAAAACGCAGGACTGCAATGTCCCTAAAATCAAGTCCAGAGGGGATGGAACTTGCAGCAGCAGGACCACCTTCATGTGAAAGAATATCCAGAGATGAAGAGTATTAGGGCCTAAACTATGAAAGAGCTAGACCAGAGCTCACTAGAGAATTAAGTGAATCCTCAGTTGACCAAAATGATTTAGAGTAACACAGAGCAGTTATATAACAAAACCCACCTTTTTTATTATTCTGTTTGAACTTCCGGTGGTGAGGTTAATATCATGAAAATAGGTATACATAACTGTCAATGCAGGATCCAAATGTGGTTCCTCTTAACTAATCCTCTTTTAAAATCATAAAACTCAGTTTTTAAATGACTCTTTTAAAATTCTATTTTGCTTAGCGTGAAATGTGTCTCATGAAATACAATGAGAAATGGCAACCTGTGTGCGACACCTTGAAAGTCAGTGTAGTGACATGCTGGGCTATTGTCATGCCAAGCGAGTAGCCTCCCATCCACTGATGATCCACGTTATTGAAGGTTGTACAGGGAAAGGAGTTTCCCTATAAGCAAATCAAAGCCTGAATTCTCCCAGAGTGTGTGTGTTTGTGTGCATGTGTGTATGTGTGTGTGCACACATGCATTTGTTCTAGATGTTAATGTGCAGAAGGCAAATAATTCTTGCTGCTTGATTTCCACAGCTGCAACTTGTAGTGAGGAGATATTCTACAGATTGGGGTTTTCACAGAATCATCCTTAAATTCATCCTGAATTTTCATATTCACTCTCTGTTATTGACTGAATAGAGAATTCTCTGAGTCAGGCAAATAGAGATTCTCTATATGTGTAAATGAATTTGAAAGCATACAGACATCAGATACATTTCCTGAAATTAAAGAAGAGAAATCTTAACTCAGTGGATTTTCTGAGAGAATCCCGAACAGTATTGGGAACATAATCATTGCCTACATTAGGAAAATTCTCACCAAACTTTCTTACTAAATAACTTTAAAAGCAAAAATCTAGCGTGGCAATGTAAGCCAGAGGACCCCAAGTTACCATAAAAGGAAGGTGCTAGTCCTTTTATTACACAATTTGTCTTTCTTTTTTCGTTTCCTGCTAGTTCTGAGTTAGGCTCAACATTTCCTCAAACACATACGAAGTCTTTACGCTAGGTCAGACGCTGAAAACCAGTAAATTAAAAGAAGCCATTGCTGTCCTCAAGTCACCCACATTTCAGTAAGGAAAAGTCTGGAAACAGACTCTGGGTGACAAACTCACTGGGCAGAATAAGCGCTTAATGTCAAGAGAAAACAGAAAAATAAAAGGTGTGATCTATGCAAAATGGGATGATCAGAATGAAGATACGGGTTTTCTTTTGAGTAATTCTCAATCCATACTCCACCCAGCCCACACCCCTGACCCAAAAAACCAAAACCCAAACAAACAAAGCACACACACACACACCCCCGCAGTGTTGGGTCAGGTGGTACTGCAGCGAACACTTCACTTATTCGCAGGAGGGCCAGAACGGTAGCAGCAGACAGGCAGGGTAACAGCTCAAATCCCTGCAGTTTCTTTACAAGGTCCCCCAGGACCTGGTGTCCGTCTCTCTGACCTAAACTCCACCAGCCTCATTCATTCCGCCCCAGCCACAGGTTCCCCGCTGCCCAGCGCCCAGGACCCCCTCCCCAGAGGCCTGAGCAGCAGACTCCTCCGGGAAGGTTCTTGCCTGCGACCCGGGCGCCCTTCCTCATCGCCCCGCGGCTTTGCTCAGACACTTGCACAGAGGCCGTTTCTGACCCAGGAGCCCCGATAAGCGCTCCTCACATCTCCACTGTGTCATCTTTCACCTCTCACGACTGTTAAACCTACCGCCTCACTTTGTGCTTGTTCTTCATGTGTTTCCTCTCATTCGTAGTAAACAAGTGTCGTAACAACATGTCTTCTGCATTTTTGAAATTTAATTTTATTGTTGTTCTATTACATCCATCCCCTCTTTCCTTCCCTCTGTCCCCTTCTGCATTCTGAGGCTTCTCCTAGGCATGGGATCAATACTGCCATGTGTCGGTATGTTAATCATGGTCAATTTTAAAGTGGCATAAGCCATGCAGGACCCGCCGGCGAATGCCCAGCCCTTATCAAATTGCTATAAAATTTGTTTTGTTTAATAGTGGTAGCTAATGTAGACTCTGTTACAACAGTCAGTACAAAATTACATATATTAGATTTCCTCTAAATATTTCTTTCTCTGACATAGTTTATAACTAATTGTAGGGAAGGAAACTCAGATAGGAATCACAGGACAATTCAGATAGTCTTCTGAATTTGAGTATCAAGCAGGTACCAAGCACCACGTTAGCGCAAAGAATAGAGTGGTGAGTCATAAATCCTGCAAGGATCATGCTATCATGGCCTGTACGTCCTAGCGGGTTTCATATTCTTTTTGCTCTTGATATTGCAAAAGGAAAAAAAATTCAAGGACAGGTCTAAGATTGTGCATTCAGACAACTCTGTAAAAAACAATGCATAGCAAAAACCACAGGGGTATGAGTAATAAGCAATATGGTGTTTGATAAAAATTAAACAATGTTTTGTGCTCAGGATTTCCTTCCATACCTGCTATTCACATCAGTTCTGATATCAGAACAGGACTTGAGTCTGTAAGACAAAGGAAAGCAGAGACACCTGCTGGAGTGACAGGGTGAGGAAACAGGAAGGGGGCCGTGACAAAGACTATGGCACTTCACTAAGGTCACAGAGAGAACATGAACAGAAATATGAACAGACAGGAGAGTTTTGACTCCTAATCAGCTATTTAATAATTGGCTATTTCTAGTGCTTCCACATAAAAGGGTAATAAAGAACAATGTAATTTTTGAGTATTTAATCCACAATTATTAAGTGTTAATTGAAAATTCATTATTTTTAGTTACCAATAATTAAAGCAATTATAGTAAAGTTCCATCTTAATTACAACAGATTCTTGAGGTAAAATATACTAAAGCAGGTATTTTCTTCTTTCCAGAAATTAAATCTCCAATATAAACTAGAAAACAAATATGTGGGCTTCCAAAATCCCCAATCATTGTGGATAGGTTGCACTAATTTATTTTCCAGAAGATGTAACAATTAGACAGATCTTGAAGGAACGGAGCATGAGGCCCCAGGTTATGGTGGACACGTTTTCTCAGCTTGCCCACTGTGCTAAAAAGCTGTTGTCTAAGGGAAAGACAGCAGAAGCAAATGCATTAAAAATAAAAGGGCTCCTGTGAATTTATGAGAAGTGCATCACAAAGACAAATATTTCAGCCATGCAATTCCATTCGGCCTTTTCAGCTGTGTGTCCATAGCAAGTCAACGGCTAAATTGAAAAATCAATTCCAATTTAAATTATTGGAATAAAGAACACCAGGAGTCAGAGATAAAATGGCTTTGTTCTCTGAGATCCTTTTTAATTGGAAAGTTATTTCTTCAGGGTATTCTAATGGTTCTGAGGGAAGATTGCAAAATAAAGTTGATCGGCTGGGGGAAGGTTAATAGCTAATGTGCTCTCCTGGCTCAGCAGCCTCCTGTCTTTATGACATCCCCCATCATATCTGAAAGGACTCAGATTCTAAATCATTTGATACATGCAAGGACCGTATTTTCTCTTAGTCTTTCAAAAATCATCCCGAAGCTGAAACCTTGACAGATCCTTGCTGCTTTTGCCACCTTTGCAGCTGGACTCGCTGTTACCTTACAAATGCCAGAAAACCCGTTTCTTCCTTTTTCTTTTTGTGCATTTTCTGGATGGGGACATTTCTCTACGCATGGACTGGTAATTAATGAAAACATAAGTACCTGAAGAGGATGTTTAATAAAATCTCTGCTCTTTAATGAAGAAAAGAGAAAGAAAACAAATTGCTGGCCTGAATTAAACAGAGGGAAAATATTTATAGACGTAGTAAACAGAGAACAAAGGTTCAAAGATCAAGCAAAGACGCAACATGAGACATTCAAAAGTGTTAATAAATATAATTATCAAGAAGTTAATATTGGATAGAGAAACCAAAAGTCATATTTACAAAGCTTCAGCCCAAAGTTTAAAAAATAAAGTTTAATTAAACATACAATAACCTTTGCTCTGCCTGTAGAAAATCATTTGCGGCCGCTGTAGATTAAAAACCTTAAATGAGCATTTAATTTTAAATTAATAAAACAGTTATGGTACGTGTTAGGGAAAGTTACTGAGGTTTGTGTCAGCATATTTAATTACTATAAAAAAGATAAATCTCGTTTCCATGTAATGAACTCAGAAGTGCAGATACAGTAAATATGTACTTATGTTCTCGTTATTAATGCTTTAAATTTGTAAGAATATTTAGGAATTTAATTAGCATTTAATAAGATAGCTATAGCAAATTACAGTAGTTAGATGTTAAATGTAAATTAATATTTTTAGTATTTAATTGATATTAACTAATTACTGTTTATTACATGGCAACGAGATTTATCTTTTATGGAGTTATTAAATCTCAATTAAAATGCTCTTTTAGGAGGGCACATTCAATTAAAAATAATATTCTATAAGAATTTCATAACTCTATTCTCCCAGGACTTGTGGTTCTTAAGTGTATCGAATCAAATAACCAAGGTGGCTTAGAAAGGAACCGAACTGGCTCTGTGCCTGACTTGTTTAAGCAATGTTAGACCAGCCCCAGGTAAGAAGGATTTATTTGTGAAAGTCAGGTATTATTTTTATCTATTAAAATTACAAGCATATACAAGCTTGGAAAGCCCTTGACTGAAAAGTATCCTTCCACTAAAAGAAAGTATTTCTTTGAGAAAACAGACTATGGGTGGGTAAAATAAAAGTGCTGTTTATTATTTGGTATTTTCCCTTCCATGTGACTTAATGTTACATATACACCATAACAATTAATTGAAAGGAGATTTTATCAGGGAGTTTAGTAAGGTCACAAATGCAACAAGGGGTCAAAAATTAAATGTATTAGACTGGAGGAAAAAATTAAAGAGAAGGAAATATATAAGGTGAAATTTCAATTTTCTATCAAGTCTATATCCCTGCTGTCAATTACTTGTGCTCAACAAATATTATATAAATGTAATATGTAAAATATTCCATATATGACACCAAATAATTCTTGTAGGTACTTTATAATTATTTGGAAATTTAATCTGAGACAATATAGAGTAAAGGTCAATTATCCATCCCCATGCTGGAGTAGACTTCACTCATTTTAAGTCCTGATTCTACCAAATTCAAGGTGTGGCACCTTTGAAAAGTCCCATTACTATTACTATTTGTTACTTATTCTGTGCTTTGATGTCCTTTAAGCTATAGTATCCATTTGAGAATTATCATGAGGACTGAGTTAATTAATGTGGTTTAGAACATTACCTAACGTAGAAAAATAACTCAATAAATGCTTATTGTTATTACAATTTCCAATTTTAAAGTAGCAGTGTGCTCTACAATTTGGAGCTGGAGAAGATACATTATGTTTTAGCACACTAAAACCAATTGGAAAACAAATCGGTTTATTTTTATCTAGTTTTATCCCCTTAAATAATTAATCTCAGTCACTGTAAATATTTATCATTACCCATAAGTCATTTTTAGCAAAGATATAAATACTATGTGATTTTAATCTTTTTCTCATGAATCAATTCTTGAGGATCCTTTGTCATTTTTGTCCCTACGATTTTCAAGCATAATGAAGATATTAAATAAAACCTATCTTACATTGATTCTTGCTTCTCTCTACAAGATTTTTAGCATCTCAGCTCAATAAATAGCCATTCATCATTATTTTTTTGTCAGTCTTGGGTCTTGTGACAATATTCTTACCTAAGCCCAGTGAAATTAATTTTCAGTTAATATTGCCCAAAATCATCCTTGAAACAGAAGTACTCTACTGTTTATTATGCCTACTCATATTTACCTTCAATATGTGAAATCTGTTCATTAAATTTATCTACGCAAATAACTTGGTTCATAAGTTAATACTAAAGTATATATCATATCTTATACTCTATGTTGTTAATTTTCTGAAACAATGAACTTTAAAAGGAGAAATAAATTCACATACCAGCCACCTTGGACATACCATTTACATTATCTTAGCTTACTTTCGTTCTTCTCTAGCAGAAAGGCTTTGATAGAATAAGCTTTTTTAAAAATGTCCAATTCTAGCATACTGTTAAATTATACCGAATCAAACAAAATTCTTCTCTTTGTGTTTGGCTAAGAATTTTTATTTTTCTTGGCACTTACAAATGTTATTTTTCTGAGATGAACATGTAAAACAAATAAACTTTTAATATAAAACCACAAGCCAAGAAATTAAATTAAATGAGTGGTTCTGTCTTCTGTGAGAAACAACAAAGATATTAATACACTGATGATTAAAAGAATAAAAAGCCGTAAAAATCATAGAAAAGACAAGTCCATGGAGGTGTGACATCTTGTTTCTTTGATTCTTCATCAGTTTCAGCTGATTCAACCTTGGTCTTTAGATGTGTAACACTAGGCTTGTGTGGCAGTAAAAAACTAAAGAAAAATGACAGAGTGCTTGATGGATGTGCAGAAAAAAAAATTTACTCAAGAGAAAAAAGAGTAAAGATGAAAAGCAGAAAAAGAGCATATATTGGATCAGAGAATTTACTCAGGGAAAGAAAAAGAGAGAAAAAATAGACACAGGGTATCTGTTGTGCTTTGAATATTGAGATGTGGGCTTGAAATTTGCTGACGAAAGTCACAATGGAAGGACATTGATTTTCATCACTAACATTTCAAAATATCCAACAAGAGTTCATCAAAGAGAAGACAAATGGAACAAAAAATGAGCTAATTTCTTTGAGGATCACCTAAGATATCTGCAGAGACAAGGTTTTAGTAAACAAGGAGAAACTGAAGTTATTAGTAATGACCAAAATGTCTAGAAAGAGACAAAACTGAAAAATCTAAATTAGCCTGACTTTTTGGACTACGGGTCCACTCCCACAGCACAGAAAGTCAACAAGTATCCAGACAGAGAACATGTATGAATGACCCACAGACATGGACAAAGATGTTGGAATTGATTGTGGGAAGGGAGGTGGGGACGGGATGGGCAGAGGAGGGTGAAGGGGTAAAACTAAGACAACTGTAATAGAATAACAGTAAGAATGATTTAATGAACAAAGCATAAAAATTATAAAAAGGTAAACAGGTATCCATGGTGGCTCACAAACTAAGCTATCAACCACATGTCTGCACGTATTCATCAGAGGTGTCACCTACTTCTGTCCTTTAGATTCAATGCATGATAGTGCTTTAAGTATTTCACCCTAAAATTCTTCCATAGTCTTTCTTCTACTGGATTAGTGCCGCTCAAATGATATTCTCTCATTTTCACCCAACTTTTAGACACCTCCTATGCTACCACATCCGAAAGGAACATAAAACACTCTTTCCTGCCCTGATTTGCTAGCCACCAAAAGCGTATTTTATTTCATATGCTCCTACAGCGGGCAACGTTAGAGGAGGAAGATGCCAGGAAAAAGAAATCCCTGGCATTACTCAGCCCATGCCTAAATATCATATCCATAACTGGAAATTGTGCCTTGAGTGGGTTATCAGAGATATATTTCAGAAAGAAGTGCACAGAGTCCCCTTGAAATATACACGACAACACGCATTTCCCTGTCACAGGTAAGCGCCTTTTGCTAGCTGGGAATGAGCAGCATGCAGGTGGGGCAGGTGCACCTCTTCTCCAGGCCCCATTCTCAGGGTTGACAAAGAACGGCCATGTGGCCCAGCCACGAGCTGGAGTCTGTTAGGTTGTTCATCTAAGAACAGCACCATTCCTTTTCCCTTTCTGTTTGAATGAAGTTCCTAGTTGTTGGCTCAGCGTTGTTTAGAGGTTTAGAGGGTGCAGCAAGGAGACCAAGGGATTCCAGAGAAGCAGTATTGGATTGCCCGGTGCAACGTGAAATGAATAAATGCAGTCCAGAAAAATATGAGGCCTGTCCCGAAAGTATAGATCCAATGTTAATACAATTAACGCTGGCATTGACGTTGGCTGGATACTTTCGGGGCAGACTGTAGGGCATGAGGTGGCTTCCCCAGGGGCTGAGTAACACACAACTCTTGGGGGAAATGACTGCGATGCATGGATAAGGTGTCAGGTCTACATCGCAGCGACGACTTCTGTGATGGCTCAGGATGGAGGTGAGGTACCTGACTGCTAACCGAGCTCTGTATCTCTCAGCAGGCCAACCTGGAGAACACGGAGGCTGAGGAATTCACGTAGGGCTACAACAACTGCGCATTTCCAACGCAACATCTTTCTAAGCGTTTGGAGATGTGGAGGAAGAGTTTTATCCTACCTCACACTTGAGCACCCACAGCAGTCATAACAGATCATTCCCAAAAGGAAGACTGTGAAAAACCACCTTCCTTCTTGGTGAGATGCTAGCAGGAGATAGAAAATAAGAAATCACTGAAGAAAAGTTGAACTTGAAATTTTACATTAGGCCTTAACTGTCTGTTTTACATCATTTAAAAAGGGGTTATATTTTTACCAAATTCATCTACTTGGTAACTCTTCAATAACCAAAATGGTCACACGGTTTGTCACTGTACAAAGGTGCTGGACAACAGGAAGTGGGCCATGAACCCCAGGGAAGATTTCCAGCTCCAGTACTTTAGCAGGGACCCTGCAGAATACACAAGGCAAAATGAGGAGGAATGGAACTGTTTCCTTGTTTTCTAAATTCTAATGCATCCCTGATTATAAGATGCATAACAGTTTGAAGATAATTGGGACAGAGGAAGAAGCAAAAATGGGGTCTCTTTGAATTAAAGAAATGAAGAAAGTATACTAAATGAAAGACTTTTAGACCAGTGGTTAAAATTTGTTGTGTGCGACTCGAGGGAGGATTGAAGCATGATGCAGAAAAAGAAGAAAGAAAGAAAGAAAGATGTGTTGTGCACCCCTGAATGACACATGCAGAACTGGGATGGGAGGGGTTGCCTTTCTTCTACCTACTATCAAGTTCCACAGAACATCCTGATACAGATTAAACTTTGAGGAGCATCGAATAAAAATAGGTAACATTTCCCTCTACTTACTTTTGTTTTTAATAAGATAGGTTTCCAACCCAATATTGCACAATCATTCATCTTGTTAGGCTGATCAATTTTATTTGGAAAATAAGTCTTTGGTCTCTGAGCACTTTAGTTTTGAGATACTGGATAATACCAAGAATCATATTGACTTTAACTGGAATAGTTATAAAAATTTTTAAATGCCTTTTGTTCAACTGTGAATATTTTTAGGTATGATTATTTTTAATAACTTATGCATTAAAACTCTGCTAGGACATTGTAGCTTTTAATCATATTTAAAATTTTTAATGACAAATCTTTACCTAATATTCTTTTTTAGATTTATTATATACTTGACACATACATGTAACTTGCCCATTAATATTAGCAGAAATAAAAATTTATGTGCATTCATTGATAGGAGAATAAAACCCTTCATAACATATTTTCAAATATAGGGTTATAACTTCTGAGGATGTATTTGATCAGAGCAGAAAAGCAGCCTGATGAGTAACATTATGATTGATAATACATTGCAATTCATAATTGATACAATCTTAGATCTGCCAGTGCAGCAAAAGGTCACTTTGAAACTTGATGGGGGCTAGAGCCTGAAATAAGTGGGAAATGATATTGCATCATATAAAGAAGGAAGATTCTGACACAAATCTGCTAATTCATAATAAATTAAAAATATCTTGGAAAGCATAGTAATTAACAGCAAGTTCCCAGAACTTGACATTCCACGCAAATGTCACTCCCTAGGGTATTACACAGAATTTAGAGCATCTTTTCACTGTCAGGCTGAACTGCTGAAGAAGTTCTGAAGGAAAAGTCAGTACTTGGTGAAACGTGGGACTTAAACAGTGGATTATTCAGTTTATTTCTGTTTCTTAGGAAAATAATTCTAAATCTTACTCTCTTCTTTAAAAGTAGATTTTTTATTTAGTTTTAGAGAGAGGGGAACAGAGGGAGAGAGGAGAGAAACATCAATGTGTGGTTGCCTCTCACGTGCCTCCAACTGGGGACCTGGCCCGAAACCCAGGCATGTGCCCTGACTGTAAATAGAACTGGTGACCCTTTGGTTCACAGGCCAGCACTCAATCCACTGAGCTATACCAGCCAGGGCTTACTCTCTTCTTTTGATATTTTGAATATATTATGTACTTGTATCTCTTCCTTTGCATTAAAAAGATATCAAAATATTAGAGAATAGCTGAATTGTTTTTGCAGAGTTCTCTGGGAGATGAGTTGGAGTTAAAGTGGTATATTTACACTATTTGATCACAATATTTCATCTCTGGGAAAGAAAAAAAAAAGCATTTCCCTAGGTATTAACAACAACGCTGTCTCAAGCCTTCTGTTTCTTCAATCTAAAACTACATCCACCTGTACATAGAAAAAGAGCGTCAATCACCAGACAGCCTCCACAGTCACATCAAAACCCAGTCTAAAGGATGAAGAATGGATCTGTTACAAGGAGCCGAGAATACCCCTAGATCTTCCTTGATTGTGATCAGTGTTTATTGTTCTCTATCATCCTTTTCTCTTTCCCTCCCACATATATGACGAATGAAGAACTCTTGTCCACACAGAAACCGCATAAAACAAGCACCACACATCTTCCATGTTCAAAACAAACATCTAAATAGTGAAGCCAATGTTGCAAGACATTATCTCCATGGATCCATTGAGACACACATATATTACACTACCTACTCATTGCTAAAACAAAGAGTTTTAAAACTCAATCATAATTAACATAATCACCATCTCATAGTAACTGTGCCTCTGTTCCTTGGACCCACACTTCCCACCTTTGCCTCTTCTTACACTCTACTACTATATCCCACAAACTCTGGACCTATGTTCTTCACACTCGTCTTCACCACATCTTAACACCCTTCTTCCAATACTGCCATGTCTCAGTGGAAATTAATGGAAGTGCTTCTAAAATGGAAGTTTTCTTCTTACATTTGGTTTGAAAGTGATATTAGTATCACCTTTTCTATTCATGCCCCATGCCTTTAGATCATTTTCAGTCTTATGAAAATTTCTGCTCTTTAACAAAATAAGATACAAGGATTCTGCATTTAAAACCACAATACTGTGCTGAGGGTAATTTAAGTAAGAATGAATAAATATAGATATATAGTAGGTTTACACTTGTGAGTACTCAAAACACAGTTTATTCTTATATTATTTTTTTATTTTTGTCTTTTTTCCAAATAACTGTATTTTTTGGGGTTTTTTTTTTTTTTTTTTTTTTTTTTTGAAGCAGGGTGGAAAAATATGGAAAGCTTCACAAATTTGTGTGTCATCCTTTCGCAGGGGCCATGCTAATCTTCTCTGTATTGTTCCAATTTTAGTATATGTGCTGCCGAAGTGAGCACTGTATATTGTTTAAGAAATAAATTGCCCATAAATTGATATAGGAATTCAATTTTATCTCAATCATTATCAGAGAAGGCATTTTTGGAGAAGCTGACCAGCTGACTCTAAAATTGACATGGAATGACAAGAATATACATGGAATAATCTTTAATGAAAAAGTTGGAATATAACAGTGCCTATTTTACTATGATACTATGCTAATCATGACAGTATGACATTAGCAAAAAATTGACCAGTAGTTCATGGAATGAAATTAAGAGCCCAGAAATAGAATTATATATGATTTTTTGATTATGGAACTAAAGAAACTCATTGGGAAAGAAAAGTGAGTTCTAAAGTAGGTCTGAAGCAACTGTATATCCGTATAAGGAAGATGAAGAAGAACAACAAGGAGAAAAAGAGGAAGAAGAGGAGAAGGAGGAAGTGGAGGGACATGGATGGGAAGGAGAGGGGACAGGAACCGGGAGAGGTAGAGTAAAAGGAGACAAAGGGGGAGAGGGAAGGGTTGAGAGGAATCTTTGATGTTATGTCATACAACACAAGAAAGTTGATTTGAGATGAATTCTAGGCCTAGGCTTAAAAGCTAAAACAACAAGTTATTTCAAAAGAGAAGAAAGGATTTTTAGAAATAAAACAGCATATAATCATCATTAAAGAAAAAAATGTGTACATTAGGCTTTATCAAAACTAAAAGTTTCTAGTCACAGTAGCCAAAAGATAGAAAAAACTCAGTGTTCACCAACAGATTCAGGGATGAAGGAAATGGTGCATATGCAACAACATGGAAAAAAATGGAGCACTGTTAACACAAAGCGTGAATATAACTAAAAAACATGAGGCTAAGTGAAAGAAGTCAGACACAAAGGGACCGATATTGCATTATTCCATTTATAGAAAATATCCAGAATAGATAAATTCATGGAGATAAAGCAGATTAGTGGTTGCAAGGGCTGGAGAGAGGGAGGAAGAGGGAGTTACTGCTTAACGCACATGGGGTTTTATTTTGGAGTCTTAGAAATGTTCTAGAACTAGGTAGAGGCACTTTTCTTTTCCTAGCAAGAGGACCTCCAAATAAACTACCTTCACATCTCCCAGGCTGGCACCTCAGTTCTATTTTTGGACTGATGGCTGTTTGACAATCCATGATGAATAGTGTGTGGTCAGCTATTTCAGATTTTCCCATTACTAGAATTACGTTTCTAATGTAAGGATGGGTTATTATTAGCTAAAGCTTTTATTTCCTAGGATTAGGTAAAATTGAAAGGGTTATTTCTGTTGATACACCTCATTTCACATTGCAATGCAACTATTGAACTGAAAACGTCCTTAGATTTCTATTTGAATGGTCAAGGGAAGGCTGATTATGTGTTATTGGCCTTTAAAGGGCCAGTGTCACTAATAGTCAAAACAACATTATTCATATAGTAATTTTACAGTTAGTCTTAAAAGCCATTTAAATTTTCATTTTCAGAATTTTTTAATAGTAATACCAAAAGACATCACAATATTTAAAAACTATGTGAAATATAAACACAGATGAAATTTCATATTCGTATCTAAAAAATATACTTCATACAAACATTGGCTAAAGGTGTTTTTTATTCATCATTCTGCAATCACCTACATTTAGAAATATGTATATGCATTTGTCATTATTGGCATCCACTATTTATATAACAGCTTCGCCACTGTTTGAGAAGGGATTCAATTGATTTATGAAACACCAAGAGAGTTTTCATGGGAGTGAAAATGTAGCGACATCGTGTATGGTGGAGACAGTTTACGAGAACAATTATTTCTCTGTGAGTGAACAAGTCTTTGGTTCTGCCCCTGACATCCTTAGCCGGTATTACTGAAACCACATAATGCCAATATTATTAAAGATCATTATGTGCCTACTGTAGCAAATAGTATTGTCCATGAAATAAAATAGAACTTTTTTAAAAAAGAGGAAATGCTGTAATTTGTCAGGATCATAATATGGCTATATAGAAATCACTACTAAATCTAGCATTTCTAAAGGAAGCAGCTGAACATATTATTTAATGAAATGATAACTTTGCATTATGTTCAGACAAGTTAAAAAATATGAAGTTTGAAGAGTATAACATAGTTATGTAAGTAGTTGATTTGTATATATACTATATTCTTATTGCAATTGAATAACTAATTTATGAAGCTGTGCAAATATATTCATATAGTTAGAGAACAATTTTCAGACACGGTTCCATAATACTAAAAGTTCTGACAATGGCAATAAGAAAGTCACTCAAAAACAGTTAATTTGCCTGTGCAGTTAAAAAATAAATCTCACTAGCATTACTTCTCATGTGCAAAATTATTAACGAAGAAATCAGAAATCATTGATAATATTGAATATATTCAATATATAAAACACTGAACTTTAATGTAATGATAAAATACTAACTTTTTAAATGTCAATCTAAAATACATGTATGTGAATGTGAGGAACATGAACCTTATAAGCAGGTAGACCATCTCCTGATTCTCTCCACTTTGTTTTCATATTGATATGGCCTCTGAAAAATGAGTCCAACATAAGTAGAAGATGATGTCTTCCTTACAAAGGTGTAACAACTATAACTTTATCTAGGTAGGAAAACATTATGTGCTTTCCTGCTCGTGTATATAACACATATTAGTTTCATGCAACTATTCTGAAGTTTTTAACCCATGTATTGTAGATAGAGAAAGAAAAAGAAATTTCCCCTTGTGAGGCATGGCAGCATCATATTCACCTTAGTCCTTCTGACTTAATAACGTGTGACTCTTCTTTTTGTGTTGTTTTTGCTGTTTTGCTTTTAGTTCCTCCGTATGAGAATTACAGCCTCAGAATTTATAGAGGGTTTAGGTTTCTGCTAACCCACGACAGGGCAGTGAAAGATGCGTTTTCTTTTTCTCTGAAATCTTTCTGTCTCTCCTGACAATCAATCAATCTCTCCCTCTCTCTCTCTCCTCTCTCTCTCTCTTCCCTTCAACCCTCCACCCCTCTCATTTTTTCATAGAAATTTGCTAGCCCAGGATTATAACTACATAAATGAGTTCATTTTCCAGTATGAATTTTCGCATTTCCTGTAGTTTTTTAATGATATGCTAATTGGAGGCTCCAGTGTCACGTTGAATTAGAGGCTGCATCTTTCATGCTGACCCCTAGTCTTCTAATCTGTTCTTCCACTGAAGCTCAGACCAAAAAACAAGAAGAGGAAAAAGAAAGAAAGAAAAACTACACAGATGCAGTGGCAGATTAGGGAAAAGAATGTCTCCTTTTTTTACATAGTGTTAATTTATTCATGCATTTAGATAGTCACCCAGTCAATAAGCGCATGGGCTACCATTTGGACATTATTTGATCATCTTTGGGGCTGATGCAGAACCCCTTTTCCATATTTCCCAGCCAGGGCACAGAACCAGGTTGCAAGCCAGGTCTCCAGCCAGCTCCCCAGCTGGAGGCAGGTGAAAGGCAACCATACATTGATGCTTCACTCCCTTTCTTCCTCCCTCCCTGCCCTTCTCTCAGGAGATAATGAATAAAATCTTTAAAAAAAGAAAGAAAAAAGAAAGAAAAGAATCCCCTCTCCCCAAATAATATTAAGAGCACTACCTCCCCTTCCCTTGACCACAACATAGGCAGAAAACTGGATAATTAAGTGCGCATGCTCAGAACAAAGGTTAGGCTATTTCGGAAGCAGAGAAAAGGGGAAGGGTGTTGAGGGTTGCACCTGGAGTCATTCTATCCTTCCTCTGTCTTTTGACCTTTCCTCACTGCTTACATGAGGAGAGTTGAAGGCCCAGAATAGATGATACACCTATTTGGTCTCCTCACTAGCTGACCGTACCCCCAGAAACCACGCCATATCCACCCATTGCCTCAGAGATGGTTTCCCCTATACGTATTACCTCACAACGTCATGGAGTCAAATGCAAACAACCTAATAAACTAATTATGAGAAGTAAAAACATAATATACCGTTTCAAATTATGTTCAACAGTGCTGTTTTATTACGTATTATTTCAAGCCTCACTCTTCTCAGAGCTGCGTTAGGAATAGGAAAGGCAATTTAAATGCAAAATGCCTTTTTTTTTTTTTTTTCAAAGAGGGTGTAAACCTATAAATGCATCATTGCACACGTGGATGAACCTTTCATAAAAATGGAAAGTGAGTAATAAGGTGCATCTATCTCCCCAATATGATTACTTATGAAATTCTGTGGCAGGCGTATATTCCTCTATGATTAAATAACTTTCCATGGTTCTCTGCCAAAGTTTTAAAAGATTCGCACGTGGGTTTTATTTGTGCCTGTTTTATACCAGATTCCACAAACTCAAATATTGCTCTATCTCTCCCACAAAGGAGCTAAAATATTTCTCTTATCACTTACTCTTTGCTTCCATAAAGAACATCTAATTTGGAAAATGATGGTGCTCAAAGATAATTGCTCTACTTTGATAAAAGATATATGACATTGGATTTTCAACGTCCCCACTCCGAAATCAATTTTTCATTTGAGATAAGAATATTCTTAAAAATGTTTACCCATGCTACCCAACCTCTTGATATTTGTTTATCCACATGGCTCAAACCACATTGGGACCTTTCATAGGTCTGTTCTTCACTGAGAGGCAAAGACTGAGCGCGGCTATCGCACAGCGTCCACTAGGGGGAGCTGCCTCGCAGCTGACCACGGCCAGCGGCCCTGCCAGGCCCGAGAATTCCCCATTATCAGTAACAGTAATGGAAAAACAACAGCAGCTTCATAACCAAGTAAATTTAGTAACAGCATCTTCCCAACACGGAATGTCATTGAGTGATTACGTTTGTAGTGAACAGGTATCTGGAAACGGCATAAATCCTCAATTTCGGACTTGGCTACCAATGCAATATAAATTGAGCCATGTTCCAAACACAACTTTCACCTTCTAATCTCTCACTCCTCTTTAGCTGTGAAAAGTAACTTTGTAAACATTTTCCTGATTATAAGGGAAAAAATGACCATGTGTATCACATTCAATATTGTAATATGTTGATTTATTTAAGGATACAATATATTTATATAAAGGAGATATGTTTTTAAGTTTTCAAAGAAGCTTTTTCATTAAAAATGACACCGTTTTTTGTTTTTTTTTTTATGATTCTATTTATTATTTTTAGAGAGAGGGGAAGAGAGAGAGGCACAGAGGGAGAGAAGAAGCATCAATACGTGGTTGACTTTCACCTGCCTCAAGCTAAGGACCTGGCTGGAGACCTGGCTTGCAACCTGGTTATGTGCCCTGGCAGGGACTTGAACCTGCGACCTTTGGGTTCGCAGGCCACTGTGCCACCAGCCAGGGCAAGATGCAACTTTTAAAAGCAAAACACTGCCTTCAAAGAGTAAAAATGTATTAATGAAAAATAACAGCATAAAAATAAATATCATTTATTGTAGAATGAGGTAAACAAGCTACTATAATTTTTAAGAAATATTTTAAAGATTATAATATTGTATCATCCTTATAATCAAGGTTGGCATTTTCAAATCACTGCATCAAAGAAGTGAGAAAGTTTATTTTGGGTTTTGTTTTTGTTTTAGGATCATTTTAAGCACAAGTTGTTTCATCTTAAAAAGGGACTAAACAAGCCTAATTAGTTCAACTAGCAAAATCCCCCACCAAATATGCATAGTTTAGATATATTTTTAAGACTGGTGGCTCAGTGGAAAGGGGCCTGCAAACCCAGAGGTCGCTGGTTCAATTCCCAGGCAGGGCACCTAACCAGGTTGCAAACCAGGTCTCCAGCCAGCTCTGTGGTTGGAGGCAGCTGAAGGGCAACCATACATTGATGTCTCTCTCTCCCTCTCTGTCTCTGTCCCTTCCCCTCTCTGAAAATAATAAAGTATTTTTTAAAAAGACTATGTACTTAACACAGCATCACTGATGTTAGACTATTAAACATTCTAAATTATATTATTTTAATAATCACAATTTGAAACTATTTTGCTGAATACATTTATATTATTGGCCTCAGTTACCTGTGTCTATTGATTTGTGTACATTTACTAGTTATTTCCTTTTCCTTTTCTCTGGTTTTACATATTATCCTTCCACATCATTTAACTCTGGCTCTAGCCTAACAATTTTTCTATTTTGCAATTGAGTTTAAAGGGAAATGTTATTAAATCAGGGAATTCCATAAATATTGCTTAAAAGTTATAAATAGGCTGTCTTCGGTATTTGTCAACATAGAGTTCTTTCAATTAAAATATTTCCTGGCTACCACAGTGTGGAAGCTGTGGAAATTGGCTCCACATCCAGCTGGCTGATTCAGTAAGAAATCAGCTGGCCTCAATTTAGACTTCTTTTCTTTTAAAGCAGTGCCAAATGGAGGATTAGTACATTGTGGAGAGGGGGCGGGCAGCTCCACCCCCGATCCGCCATTCTTCATTCCCCCGAAGGGGCTGGCCTTCCAGCTCCAGCTGTGCACAGGATTAATCCACACAGGGAGCTCCTCCATCTCCTCCGTTTTCAACATGCTCACCAAGGTCCTGCATCACTTCTGACAAAAGTAAAATGTGGCTCTGCTGACACTGGATTTAGGGGACTTTACTGGGGTCTTAAAAATACACACACACACACACACACACACAGGAGGCAGGCAGCCTTAATCACATACTGTATTCTGACGACAGTCAACAGTTAACACTGAACCTTAGGAAAACTGAATGCGAGGATAATAGGAACACTACAGAAACAGTTTCCTCAGAGAATGGGTCTGATTTTACTTCTCCAGAAATGGCTCTTCCAAACTGTGTGTAAGAACACTTTAGTTAACCACTAGCCTGAGAAAGGACTTACCCCTTTTGTTACCACATGCAAATATTTATGTTACTGTCCTCTTCTTATAGTAGCTTCTCCTCAAACCACCCAGGCCATAGTCTAGCACAGTAGAATTTTTCATTTCAAACGTCTGCTCTGCAGCTTTTCAAAGCTTATGGGTCAACTAAGTGACTTTATAAACTAATCCTGTGCTTCTACCACTAAGAAGTATACACATGTATACAGTTTTATTGTGTGGTATTGTTCCCATAAACTGTGGCCTTTTTAAATAAGAAATCTCAGGCCTTAATTTTGAAGAATTATTGACGATAAAGTTTAAGAAAATTATTTGAAGTTATGACCACTCAAACTGTGAGCCAGCAAACCATAACTGTTTAGGTTTGGTCTTGGTTTACATAATCATCTATCTGCAGACCATGGAAGTACGTTACTGAATGTCTATTCATAAATCTTTTAAAAAGACATACTAAATTTTTTAAAGAAAAGACAATTCAAAAATAACTTAGCAGAGAAAATTTAGCAGAAATTTATTTCAGCTGACTTTCCTGATAATTCAGGATTGCTTTACAAGTTAAATAAGTGAATAGAAAATGTGCATTTAGAAGAGATCTTGATTAGTCATCCTAGGAGGACTATGGTAATTATACTACTGGAATCAACACTCTGACCAAAAAGGACATTAATATAAAAAAGATTACAAGTATAGTAATGAAAAATGTTGATAAATATATTTCAGGTCCTGGTCAATTATGTATTCATCATCATCTATGAATACATTTGTACATCTCCTTAATTTAATTTTTTAACAATCGCTGGTTCTTTAACATGTTCCTGGTCCAAGGTCAAATACTACTGCTCTCTATCAGCAAAGCTAAGTCACTGATTTAACTTTTGGGTTTTCCTCATGATATCTATAAGTGTGTAATAGTAGGCCATGAAGTTATGAAAACTTCATAGAAGAAAAATATATCTGAAGTAGTTGATAAAAGCAAGAGATGTACTTGAAAACATCAGGTTGTGTGAACTGAAAAACTTAAGAATTACATAAGGAAATGAAAAGTACACTGTTGGTCACATTGTGCTTTTCTCTCCTGGATGAAATAGAAACCTGAAATAAAGGAATTGACATGTAAATGTGAATGTTCACCCAGCTTTTACAAAAAGCATATTTGCTTTTCAGAGCTGAATTTTATTTTTTATATTTTAAAGATTTTATTTATTATTGTCAAAGAGGGAAGGGGAGAGAGGCAGAGAGGGAGAGAAGCCTTAATGTGTGGTTGCCTTTCACTTGCCTCCAGCGATGGATCTGGCTGGAGACCTGGCTTGCAACCTGGTTATGTTCCCTGGCTGGGAATCAAACCAGCCACCTTTGGGTTCTGCACAGGCAGCGCCAATCACTGAGCCACCAGCCAGGGCCAGAGCAAATTTTAAAGTCTGTATTATACTGATGTGTTAGAAGAAAAGGAAAAATGATACCAAGAAGAAGATAGGAAAATGTATCTATGCATCAAAAAGGAATCTAGATTGCAACTGCTTCTATAGAGATGAAATAGTTTTGGTGCCAAACCAAAAGTAGGAAAAAATCATTTGGCTCCTTAGCCACTGTTGTGTTCCATGGTATCCCATAGGAAAACAAAGGGAGTGTTTTTCATTTTGGGCACAGTGCCTGAAAATATACAAGGAATGCAGAGGAAAACAGGGTGACATCAACGGTCATAAAAATGTGACCTTCATCCTGACAGAATAAGACAAATAAAGTTTCCACAGCACCTGGCATTTAAACTTTAAAGGAAGTTGTAAGGACAACCTCCTCTTTACAATGGGCCTAAGTATTATTGTGTTTCCAAATATTCCTGATAGAGTTTCAAGTCACTCATAAATTAGTACACTGGCCCAGAGAAACAAACCCCTCAGAGGCTATGCTTGCTGACCATTAGTTGTTTTTGCCACTTTGCACAAAGCACGGTGAATTGCTTTGGAGATCCACCTTGTCCCACTGGTTACATTCTGATCCTTCTGCCAGTTCAAGTGACCTTCCCACCCAGAGTTGTGCTCAATAAACTCATTGGCATCTCTCTGCCTGGAACTGAAACTTCCACATGGGATGGAAAGAATGGATACCTTGGGGCTGGTTTCTTCTTAAAAACTATCCCTTCGTACTTTCCAAATGTATTCCCACAGCTTTCCCTTCACGTCTGGTCACAACCTTCCCTCAAATTTTCTGTTTGCTCAAGTTGTCCAGACTTAACCTCTCCTAAAACCCAAGCAGTGGACATGACCTGGATTGTATTTATTTAAGTGTACTTTGTGGTCTATTCACTCTTAAATACTTACATGTTAGACTTATAAGTGGGTATAATTAACAACTCACCAGCAAAAAAATAAACAAAAACTAAATGGAAATCCAATTTATGATTTCAGCTTTTATAATGTTGTATCCTAATCAACTCAAAGCATAAAAATTGAGAGTAGTGTCACTTTCAAATATCAATCTACCTATCTGTTCCATCTCTCAATGTTGTACTCATCTACAAAAAGAGTAATGTGAGCTGCAAACTAAGCAACAAGAAATATTATTCCGCTACAAGAAAAAATGTGTTTCCATAAATTATATGTATATTATTTCTTCTCAAATATGTATTTCTACTTCCATTATTTTCTTAAATTAATTCCTAATATACACACCCATATATCTCAGTGGCAAATGGGATGTTTTAAAAAAAAACACCTTTCAAGCTGTTTTTAAACTCCACTGTTTACCTGACCTTTCTCTTCCTTGCTTTGATGGGCTCAATGAGATCTCTTTATTTGGATGTTGTGATTGGTTCTTACCACCATCTAACAAGATACTGTGATAAGGTTTTAAGGAAACAGGACTCCTAACAGAATTTCTGATAGCCGGCTACGTGGACTATAATTCATGCACCATTTTCTGTGCACCTACCATTTATATATAATTAAGAATTAACTTGATGTTAAGGTGGCAAAATATTGCTAGTTGTTTGATTAGGGAAATTGTTTTATTTATTTTATTTAGAATGATTTAGAGCTATCATTTCAATTATATTTCTCAGCCCTCTGGCCCCTGGTCTGGTTGAGTAGAAAAAGAATTTTCTAAAATGCTATAGTCCCAAATGCCATGTTTTTTCTTTTCTTCTGGAACTAGTAAAGGCTATACCATGAAGAAGGCCAATAGGAAGAGGAAATCCCTTCCCCCCTTTCAACAGATATCTACAGAAGTAAATTGTCACCTTTAGAGAATCAAAATTCTTCAGTTTATTCACAGGTAAACCTTGCTAATGTGGGAGTATTCCAACAGGGTCTAAAGTAAACAACAATTTAGATTGGGATAGAGAAAGAAATAAAAATTCTACTTCAGAGGAGATTAGGGAAAAGAGGAGTTAGTACACAATAGTACTCTGAGATTTGTTTATTTAAATAGATTATTATATTTGCATTTTGATGACTCTTATTTCCACACTCTGCTTTCCTAACACTCTCCCACAAATAAGAAAGTGTGTTTTTTTGCGTCTCTACACTAATGAGTCCTCACTCAGCAAGGCTTGCACTTATTAAAGTTTTTTATTGCCACTTTGCTTAAAGAGGTGTTTGAACTCTAGCAGGTAGGCAAATCCAGAGGGGAAATTCATTGGAAAGTATTCATAATGGAATACAGAATGAAAAACACAATTACTGCTGTGGACTACATTTTTCTTTTTGGTCTCCACAGATACATCAGATTTCTGCACTTTGACTCAAGAATATGAAATAGATCTAATAGGGTAAGAAATTCCTTCCCATTCATCACTATATGAATAAAAAAATAAATTGCTATGAGGATATGACCTACTGAAGATATTATAACAACATGGGCTCATTATTTCTTTCTTCTCAATAAGAAAGAATTCTGAAGAAATTGCATGGTGCTAGTATAAATCAATTCTATTTTTTTCTACAAATATTTCAACCCTTTTATAATACTGTTTTTCTGTAATTATTTCTTTCTATTTTTTTGTTTTTTCAATGAAACATAAATAATGGAGGTAAGAATGGACATACTAATATTTTGCTTAAAGTCTTCCTATTAGAAAAATTTACCCTTCCCAGACTATTATGCACTCGTAGATGGACAAATATATTTAATCTTTATAGGAATGATATTTTTGGTCATTTCTAACTAATTTGAACAAAAATAAGAATACCAATAGTCACTATGGGGGAACTTCTGAAATCCCCGTGCTTACTTTTCTTAAAATCAGTTTTAGACATACCATACCCTTTTATTGGCAAAACTTGATTTCAATTATTTTCTTTATTATTATTTTTTGAGGCTTCCAAATGTCAACAGAAGTCTAAAATGTCTTGTTTCCAAAATAAAACCGGAAGATTCACTGAGGTAAACCAACCATTGACAAAGAACAAAATGGCCCCCAAAGTCTTGTATTCCATTCCTCCGGTGCCATCTTGTTCCTTTTCCATGGCTCCTCTGCTTTGGGCCAACCGCCGATGCACATCCTCCCCTGAACCTATCGGTACTTGTCCTGTTCAAGATAAGTCTTCTGAGGACTCCAACAAACCGCAGGTTTCCTACGTTCTCTGGACTAAGGCCAAATTGCAATCCGTAGTTGAAGAATTTCCTACACTAATTGAGCACCCCCATAGGTTTGCTGATGACTTTAACAGAGTTATTCAAACTTACCAACTGCGGCTTCTCAGATTTATATCAGTCAGCTTACGCCTGTTGGTCAGGGCCAAGGCAAACATTGCATGAAGCTTGCCCAATGGGAACATCCTGAATGGGATTTAAAAAACAAAACCTTAGCTTTTGGCAGAAAGTTGGAACATTCACTGGAGACAGTGACAGAGTGATCCAGTAGCCTTTCCGGAGCCTGTTGATTGAAACCAAATTCAGCCTTGTCCGCAGAAGGCTGATGAATATGTGCGTGATTATTAAAACCGACATCAGATTATTTTCAAAGAAAATGCTGGTCGTCCTTCAGATGTTGATTCTACCCGGGTAGCTTCTAACCCTAAATCTGGGAAGGGGCTGGGGCATTTTCCTTCTAGTTTAGAGGATCAGAATGGAAGGAAAAACTGTAGAGTTGGTTAGTGTGGCAAAAAGCTTGCTCACACTCTAAGAGACTCACCTAAAAATCAGACAGCTAAAATTCTTAGTTTTCCGCTCTGGCCAATGAAGGTCCCTGTGCCAAGCCCAGAGTCTTCCCATCCCTGCTGTTTTTGCAAAGACCAGTCCACTGAAGGACTGTCACTGAGGGAAGCACATGAGAGGGCTTCATTCTTGTAAGCAGCCTTTCCAATAATCTCCTAACTTCTAACGATGGTGCTCCAAACAACTACCGGAGCTTTCCCTACTTCCTCTCTTAAGTGGCTCAGAGAAACTCCTTGCTAAATTGGAAATAAATCGATGTCTTTATTGACACCAGAACCACACTCTCGATGCTCTGAAGTAGCCCCTGCCTTGGAGTATAAAACAGTTCAAATAATGGGGATCTCTAATAAACCTCAGCAATGTCTTGTCTCTGAACCTATTCATTTTTGTTTAAGCCCTTTGAGAGATGTTCACCCTTTTCTCCTAGCCCCTCCATTCCTGATCATTTATTAGGCTGAGATGCCTTAGAAAAATAGCATGCCAAAATTTCTTCCCCCCAAAAAGGGGAAATAATGCTAGATGTTGACAGTAGCCATCAAAGAGCCAATCAGGTGATTATTTCATTTGCTTCATTTCTGATGGCACTATAGCTACATCTTGGGTCACTGAATCTTTGTCCCTACTGGATCAGCTGTCATTTTCTTCATGGGCAAAATCGCCAACTGATATTGGCAGAATCCACAATGCATCTCCTACCAAGATTCAAATAAGTCCCTCAAAACCTTTTCCCAGAATCAATCACTACCCCATAAATAAAGAGGTATAAGCCCTGGCTGGTGGCTCAGTGGATCGGTGCTGCCCTGCGTACCTAAGGGTCACTCGTTCCACTTCCAGTCAGGGCATGTAGCCATGTTGCAAGCCAGGTCTCCAGCCAGGTGCCCAGCTGGAAGCAGAAGAAAGGCAGCCATACAGTGATGTTTCTCTCCCTTACTTTCTCCCTCCCTGCCCTTCTTTCTAAAGATAATGAATAAAATCTTAAAAAAAAAAAAAAAAAAAAAAAAAAAAAAGTATAAATTCTACCAGTTGTCCTCAAAAACGAAAAACAAGATAGGAAATCCAATAATATTTGATTTGATAATAAAGGAAAGCTTTGGTTGAGGCCAATTAACAAACCAGTCCTACTAGAGGCTAAAATTCTCTCTCCTAACTATGGTGCATGCACTAAAACCATCAGTACACCGACAAAGGGAGAGCATTCATGAATCCATATTGGGGGCAAATATTAATAAGGTCACAGAAAGCACTTACCTCCCTTGCCTAAAGTACAACCCAGGGAAGCCTGTTTGCATCGCTGCTGGGCATTTTTTTTTTAAAGATTTTATTTATTATTTCCAGAGAGAGAGGAAGGGAGAGAGGCAGAGAGGGAGAGAAACATCAATGTATGGTTGCCTTTCACCTGCCTCCAGCTACAGACCTGACTGGAGGCCTGGCTTACAACCTGGTTATGTGCCCTGGCTGGGAATCGAACCAACGACCTTTGGGTTCAAAGGCCAGCGCCTTATCCACTGTGCTACCAGCCAGGACACTGCTGGGCATTTAAATGGCTTAATGGACTTTGCAAAGTCTAGCAGATGGATTCCAAACAGCTTCTCCCATCTCATGGGTATATGTATGTTCTAGCCATGATCTGCATATTTCCTCACTGGACTGAAACCTTCCTTTGTAGATAGTCTGCTGCCTCTTCTGTGTCTCAAGAAAGGCCTTTGTACAAAATTATCTACATAGAGAAACCCTCTCAAACTTTCTACAATCAGAGAATTTAATTTATTGGTCAGATGATTTGATGAGTCGGTGCTGTTCGGCTGATCTTACATTTCCACTGCATATCCTCCTCAATTTTCAAGTTTAGTTGACACACTGATGACATTCTTAAGACTCAATTGGCAAAATTTGTAAAGACCTACCAGATATGCTGATCAAAAGCAATGCCATTAGACATTTTAAACCTCAAATCTACTCCTTTTGGAATTTATAAACTCCTACCCTTTGAGATAATTATGGGATATCATATACAATTGGCTCCTGCTTCTTTTGATTCACTGTTGATAAAATGAGACATACTCTATACTGTAAAGGCCTAATTGCTTCTACAAAAAAAATAATGATGTTTTGGTAGAACAATCTTTTCACAATGCATTCCAGGGAGACCCAGACCTTTGCAACCTGAACCTTTTATCTATTGGAAATGACAACTCCAGAAAGACTCTTCAACTTCACTGAAAAGGGCTGTGAGGTTCAGCCACCAACCCTTGTACAAAACTCCAGCAAACAGACTCCTGAACGCATGTGGCACATCTAAAGAAAGCACCTCACCCTGACTGTACCTGCACACCATCTGGTGATTGAAAATTACAGATTTCTTGGAATTGAAGCAGTCAACTTCTGATGAGACCCTTTCCTCAAGATGCCCAGAGGAGGGTAGCTTGGGGGAAAATCTAGACCGTTTCCTCACTGTCACCTTTTCCTCCAGTTTCATGGAAAGACGATATCCTTGTCCATATTTTCTTTTCCAACCCCTCGCAAAAGGTATAGAAAGCCCTCCTTTAGACTGTGGCCATTCAGAAACAGCTCCATCATAATCTTGTGACAAATTAATCTTTCCCTTGCCTTTTCTGAAAAGTTAAAAGGCTTAAAATTCATAGAAGTCTTTCTTTCATTGAAGCTATTAACTGACTCTGGTCTCATCTGAAATTTAATTCTATGAATTTGCAGCGTACAAACTGTATTATTAAGACATTCTGTTCTGAACAGTTTTATTTGAGATAACAACATTGTTTAATTGCTTCATGTTTTATTCCTGAATTATGTCTTCCCAAATCACTTATTTAATTTTTCTGTTCTCAGTACGCTCTTTCTGTATTATCTATTCTAAAATACAGACTTTAAATGATAGCTAAGAGACCTCTTATCTATCCACTCTTTGGTACTCAAATGTGATCACAGTAAGTTACTCAAGTTTTGCCTTTTTTCTCTGTTGTGGGAGACAACACCCAGGAAAAGTCCCTTCCAACATTAAGGGACAACAGACCACTGAGACAGGAAAACATCTAACTCTGGTAAAGCAAACAATATTTTTGGAAAACCTCATGATCGAAAAGGGGAAATGTAAAAAAATGAGTAAACTGAAACCTTATTTAAAATGAAGTAGGGCTTCTAGAAGTGGGAACTCCATGCAGATGAGACACTGATTAAGAGGGACAACAGAAAAAAAACACTGTTTGTAATAGGCCTCCCCATTTCCTCTTCCTCCTTCTGTTTTTTCTCCTTTGTTTTAGCAGACTTACACATGGCCTGCCATGGATGCATGTTCTTTATTGTTCCTGAATAAATCAATTGCTGAAGGAATAAATGACTGGCTTTGTACAATAGTAGTTATTTTCTGTTTCTCCCACAATGCCTATAGTAAATATTTTCTTAAGAGATAAATTTATATACAATCTAGAAAACTTACAATGTAACATATATGCAGTGAAATATATAATATTTTTTAAAGAAATTGAGTGTTATATGCATTTCATTTAATCAAATTTACCTGTTTTTCTAAAGCAAAGATAGCTTTTCACATTTAAGAAATAAATGCTGACATGATCCCAATTTGAGATTATTTTATGGTTATTCCTTAATATTATAAATTAACTTAGAAAATATTTCTTTCATGAAAGATGAAACTATTTTTCCTATTGTAATTAGTTAGAGAAATTTAGACCTGTCACTTGACTTTTCGTTTGAAGATGTTATTATTTTTGTGGAAAAAGCAACAAAATTCAGTGTGTGAACTGCTGTTCTTTCCACACTATTACACTAGACATGTCTGTTATTCCCTCAAAGGTTGTCATTCCTATGATTATTTAGAAACACTTTGAGGTCAAGAAAAAGGTTGCATTTTGATGATTTGTTTTGCTTCTTTTGACTTTCTCTTGACTCTTAAAATATATTCTTTACAACAATATCACCATCAAAATGGGCACTTTCATGATGACATTAGAAGAAAAATGTCTGATGATATAGCTATTGGATTCATCATATGTCTAAAACCAATAATTATAACTTTGACATTAACTGTAGCTCATTGGTGGACTTTTATTCTGCCTTCCTCAATAGTCCCTAAATCCAGGCTTCAATTTCTTTTGCATTAGCTCTGCCCTGAATATAATGATTACCATTTAACTGTGTGGTTACACAATCCCAGTGAAATTTCAATGTGGACATCTTGCATTAACTTTCTTTCCTTTAACAACAACAAAAAAAGAAAAGGTGGCCCCTAAATAAATGAAACTCAATTTCACGGCACATTATCTCTCTCAATTCTTTCCTCACAGCTTTCATTTTCATTAAAATCACAGACAACCATAAATTAATAATTACTTCAGGTTGACTAAATGCAGGCCATACCATTTAGCTCCAACTTTCCTACAGTGGCCCTTCTTGTTCATGCTGGAAAAAATGTTAATTTAGATAATGTGTCTTGCCCCTTGTCTTCTAATTCTGTTCTGCAGTTTCACTGATCTGTAATAGTCTGTTCTAGATAGTATTAACTTTATCTTTTGTTCAATCAAGCTTTACATTTTGCTTGGTGGATAACTATTGCAAAGTATCAATTTTAAATGTGTCATTATCTTCCTATCCATTATATGTCCATGCTTCTCAAAATACTTTCTGTGTTTACTAACTTATTTGTAATTCCATGTATTCAAAGAGGTATTGTCCTTTAGCTTCAAGTATGTCTGAGAGACACTTAAAAGAATTGAGACACACACATAAAATTCTAATGTTTCACAATTATGAGAATTTCAAACAAGCTATATTATTCTACATTTCAAAAGATTTCTGCAATATTTGTTTCACTTAAAGAAGTTGTAACTAAAAGTTCAGTCCAACTCCTTCTCTTGTTTCTCTGATATTTGAAAACTCTGATTAGCCTTTAGACAAGTTATTATATTGTTTACTTAAAACCCTACTTCCTTAGACAGCTTTTAAGATATGCATCTATTTTTATAGAGGTTCCAGAGGGAAAGCAGTTACACAATCGCATGTTAGTACACAGAGAACAATAAAATACAGGACCTGCCAGCTGAAATGGAAGTTAACAGTTTAGTTTTCTGGCAATGTTATTTATGAGAATGCTTTCACTTTCTTAAGTTTAGGTAAAGCTACTGGTTGATCTGAACTAAACAGAATGCCCTCGCTACTTTAGAACACATGCTGTGATGAATAATGATTCAGGTAGGTTGAAGACGTCTAAGAAATTTAAGTTACATTTTGGGAAAATAAAAACTCTTTGGTTACAGTACATTTGTGTCTCGTAAGTTATTTCAAGCTTTTGGGAAATTGCATAATTAACTGGTTGCGGAAGTGATGGAAAGATTTTTACCTTTTGCTCAAAGTATAAATTACTTAGATCATCCAATACAATTGTGCTCTCAATTAAATCTTTAAATACACACTCCCACCTTCTACCCTATGGGGCAAATATTCCTGATTAAAATATTTCTTCTTTCCTTTGGGTTACTGAAAAAACAAGTCTTTACTTCTATCATCTAAATTGAAAACCACATAGTGTATGATAGGAAGACATCATATTCATTTCTGCTCAGTTATTAAAGTATACAATTCTTGAAAATCCAAATAAAAAACTTTAAAGATTTTATTTATTATTTTTAGGGAGAGGGGAAGGGAGAGAGGCAGAGAGGGAGAGAAGCATCAATGTATGGTTGCCTTTCACCTGCCTCCACCTATGGACCTGGTTGGAGACCTGGCTGGAAACCTGGCTTGCAACCTGGTTACGTGTCCTGGCTGGGAATCAAACCAGAGGCCTTTGGGCTCGCAGGCCAGCACCTTATCCCCTGTGCCACCAGCCAGGGCCAAATAGGTTATTTTTAAGGAATATATTATCACAACTGAATTGTTGGCTAAGCTCATTCAAAGTATATTTTGACTCCATTAAAGTTATGGAAATTTTTAAAATAGTAGCCTGTGTGGGCTTTCTTTAGAGTTAATCCACATATGTAATTGCCATCAAATTACCTATTTTGGACTGATACTATTAAGTTATAGAGACACATGGCATTTTCATTATTTGATTTTCCAATGAATATTTTCCTTAACTAATAATAAATTATATAAGTCATGTGTACTAATGATTATATCATGAAAATGTCCATGTGCATTGAAGGCTCAGTTGCTCTGAACCCCACAATCTAACCAGTCTCAGAGGAAGCATTTGAAATCACTCAAACAATACAATAGTTTGAAATTGATCTGGTAACCTCATTTCCCTCTTTGTACCAAAGCTCAAATCTGTTTGCTGCAACTATTATGATACTATTCTTAATGTATTCACATCACTCAGTATTTTAGCTAAAAATTAGCTTGCCTAATTAATACAAATTAATTTTACAGGCATTATGCTTTTAACTCCTATATTCTGAAACTTATTTTTATAGTGGGAGTAACAGAAGGATTTAAATGTATTATGATAGTTAAATATTATTTTATATATTTCAGTTTTAAAAGAAAATAATTTAAACATTTTAGAGTTTCATTATTAAAGTCAACTAGGTTGAGAAAATTATGTGTCAAAATATTAACAAATTTATTTTTCTTTTTAGTCTCATGCTAAAGATTTATATGAAAATTTGAGTAGGCCTTACATTTACGTTTTAAATAAGTCCGTTCCTTCAATGTAGAAATAGCTCATGCTCTAATCATTTTTGAGTCTATTTTGTAGTACTATTTTTATGCTGTAATATATGACATGTAAAATTTTTAAAAAGAAGCAGTATACATAGTTTGCTTAAAATACCTTCCTTATATGAAATTGGATGAATGGACTTTTCATCTAGCAGACTTTATATTCCTGACCCATCATGTAGCATTTCTTGGTGTTTGGACATGCTACTTCTATTCTTCAAATCTCAACTACTTTTTCAGTAAAATAAGAATATGCTTACTTTACAGAATTATTTTTAGGATTAAAGAATAAAATGTTTTAAAGTACTTGGCAGAGTAAGACCTCTACGTACTATTTGTTAGTTCTGTTATTCCACCTTTCAAAATTAACAGCTAAATGGAATTTGAATTTTTTAATAAGTTTAAATAGAAGTTAATTATTTAGATAATAAATTTTTTTAATATGAAAGGCTCTTTTCATTTTATCTATAGATTGCCATAAAAGAGAACACATTATACTGCAACACAGAGTTGTAAAAAGCATGGCCTATGCATGTAATACGACAACAATAAAATTAAAACAAAGAGCCCTGGCTGGTAGCACAGGCCCTGGCTGATAGCACAGTGGGCCCTGGCTGGTAGCACAGTGGTTAAGGCGCCGGCCTGCAAACCCAAAGGTCGCAGGTTCGATTCCCCAGCCAGAGCACATAACAAGGTTGCCAACCAGATCTCCAGTCAGGTCTGTAGCTGTAGGCAGGTGAAATGCAACCGTACATTGATGTCTCTCTCCCTCTCTGCCTCTCTCCCTTTCCTTCTTTCTAAAAAATAATGAAATAAAATCTTTTAAAAATTAAAAAAAAAAAAAACCAAGCAAAAAAAAACATGGCCTATGCCAGTTAAGCTGTGGTTAATGTTAATGCTAAGTGGTTAATGTCAAAGAGCTATTATAATATCTATGAAAAATAGCAAGAAAGACAGGAGAGTGGTTTGGAAAGCATTTGATTACTTTAAATCAAATAGTGAGTAGGTCTGTATTGGTCTTCAAGCAAGAAACCACCCTCCCAGGAATGCGGCTGGACTCTGACGCGCAAATCCAAGGGTCCACTTCCATTAGGGCCACTTGCTTGGAATAGGTCACAGAACCCTAGGCAGGGAGGATGGGCAGAGCCTGAAATACACACTGAAAATCCTATTTTCAGGAGACTCCCAACTATTTACTGAGATTGGTTTAAGGAAGTTCAAGTCTTTCTTCCACACTAAATCTCACAAAATTACAGAAAACATTTAAAAAGAGTAAATTTCTACCAAGTCTGAAAATTTAGTGTGCTTTGAATGGTCTATATAGGGAAAAATTCTGACGGTTGGAAAATGTAGCCGTCATATATACTGGAAAACAGATGTGGAGACTATTGAGCACTAAACATGCAGGCTGAAAGGTGACAGAGGTAGAAACGTTGGAGGAGGACCAGGTTCTGAGTCAGTCAGAGAAGTCGCTGGCTTTGAGTGAGAGATCAGGAAGGTGCATTTGAAGCAGCTAGGTGGACCAGACTCTCCTTTCCCTGACTGCCCTCAGCATTAGTGAGAGTGACATTTACAGTCAAATTAGAGCAGTGGATCTGGTGCTTGGGGAAAAACAGTGGGGTCGTGCCATAAGAAACCACTAATTCTCAGAAAAGATAATCCATAAATCCACATTAGAGACTATCAGCCCATATTAAGAATTCTAAAATTGTCAGAAAAGTCAACCAATAATGATAGTTAACAAATATCAAAAACTTATGTGACAGGCATTGCACTATATACTTTGTATGCATTATTTGACAATCTTAGTAGTTCCACTTAATTTTATTTTAACTGGTGAGGAATATTCTGCTTGAAAAACTAAATATTAACCCTGAGGTCACAGAGTTAAGAAGAAAACTAACATATTTGATCCTAAATAATATGACCCCAGAGTGGATCTTAGATGTCATCTTGATGATTTTTTGGAATTCTGTGTCATCTCAAAATGATCTTGAAAGACAAAGGGATGGATATTATATTATAATAGACTATTTACTTTAACATTTACCACATAAAGGTTCCAAAAGAATTCTTATCATATTATCTCCTTGGTATTTACCCAAAGAAGTTGAAAACTTATGTCCACACAAACACCTGCACACAGATGTTTACAGCAGCTTTTTTCATAATTGTCAAAATTTGGAAGCAACCAAGAGATACTTCAGTAAGTGAATGGATAAACTTTCGTACATCAAGACAATGGAACATGATTCAGTGCTAAAAAGAAATGAGCTATCAAGTCATGAAAAGATAAGAAAGAACCTCAAAATGTGTGTTACTACGTGAAAAAAAGCCAGTGTAAAAGACTAAATACTGTATGATTCTAAGTATACAGGGTTTGTCCAAAAAAAAGTCCAGCCATTATTAATGTGATAAAAATGGTTTGCACAACATGGACATAACATGATAGCCAAGAAGAGTGGATTGGAATGCTCATGCATGAACAATGATGACTTCACTGTACTAATTAGTGGGGTACAGTAGACGGCACTGAGGGAGCATGTTACCTTGAGGCTATCACATTCAAAATGACTGAGCAAAAAGGGCAATGAATCCACATCAAATTTTGCATTAAGCTTGAACATTCCTCCACAAAAACTATCTGGATGAGTCAGAAGACTGCAGCTATGGGCAACTGGTGACTGGCAGTTTCATCATGAAAATGTGCCTGCTCATGCATTACATCTGGTGCAGGGTTTTTAATGAAACATCAAATCACCCAGGTGACTCAGCCCCGCTACAGCCCAGATTCGGTGCTCTGCAACTTTTGGCTTTCCCCAAAACAAATCACCTTTAAAGGGGAAGAGATTTTAGACCATCAATGAGATTCAGAAAAATATGACAGGACACCCTTTGTGATTGGAAGAACTGTGTAAGGTCCCAGGTGCCCACTCTGAAGGGGACTGAAGTGTCGTTGTCCTATGCACAATGTTTCTTGTATCTTCTTCAATAAATATCTATTTTTCATAGTGTATGGCTGGGTACTTTCTGGAAAGCCCTCATTTAACATTCTGGAAAAGACAAAATTATGGAGATAGTGAAACAAACAGTAGTTCCTGGGGGTTGGGGTGAGCAGTAGGGAAGGATGGATAAGTAAAGCACAAAAGATTTTTAAGGCAGTGAACATACTCTATATGATACTATGATTATAGATACATTCCATTATACATGTATGCAAACCCGCAGAATGTACAACATCAAAAGAGAACCCTAAGGTGTAGATCATGGACTCTGGGTGGTTATGAAGGGGCCATGTAGGTGCATCACTTGTGGTATCTGTACCACTCTGGGATATTGATAATGGGGAAACTAAGCATGCATGAGGGCGAAGGCTATAGGGAAGTAAGTCTCTGTACCTTTGGCTCATTTGTTCAATGAATTTAACACTTCTCTAAAAATATCTTTTTGCAACAACATGGATGGAACTGGAGAGTATTATGTTTAGTGAAATAAGCCAGTCAGTGAAGGACAAATATCATATGATCTCACCCATTACGGGACAATAATGAGCAAAACTAACAACAAGCAAAACAGAACCAAGTATATGAATACAAGGAATAGGCCTTCAGTGGTCAGGAGGAACGGGGTTGGGGGGAGGGGGGAGGCAGAGGCAAAGAAGGGGAGCAGCTTAGACAAGAGCCTAGTATAAAGGAACCATGGACATGGACAACAGGTGGGATTGACTTTGGGGGGAATGGGTGGGTGGGGAGGGGGACAGATGGGAGCAAAAAGGGGATGGATGTAATACAACAACAATAAAATTAAAAAAAAAAAGGAAAAGTAAAAAAACAAACAAAAAAAAAAACCTTTTTAATTAAATAAAAATTTGAAAGTTCCAAAAGGGAATAAAACAGTAGAAATAATCAAGGAAATAATTGATGAAAATAGTTGAGAGCTAAAAACAAAAGTTTTCAGATTGAAGGGTACATTAAATACTGTACAGGGTTAATAGAAAAGTCATACAACTAGATAAATCATAACATTCTAGCATCACATGGATAAATAAAACACCATAAAAGCTTGTAGACTGAAAAAGGCTGCATTTCTAACTTTCAAGTTTCTAAAAAATGGACTTAACAAATTTGTAAACAAACCTTAAACCTCTTTCAATGACTACTTAAATTGCCATTTATATGTTAAAACAATGCAAAGTAAACAACACAACAAAACAATGATGTTTACAATGAAAAATATTCAAGGATAATACTCCATATAATACTGTTTAAACATTGTTATAATTCTGTCACTAACTTGCCAAATGATCTTAAGATGAGTGGTGTTTTAAGCAGTATATGGGTAAAAGGTGTGAAGAGAAAGTTAATAGTGAATTTTTTTTCTTATTCAAAAGAAAAAGATACTCATTATTCATAGATTGATCATAAATAATTGTATGTTAACTGATTGACGATAATGACAAGAAAATTAGAAAAATGATATACACTCCTTCAAACACTAGAAAAAAATGAATATAAAAGAAAACAATGAAAATATAAAATTCTAAACTAAAAGAAAAAGAAAAGATAGTATAGCATGTTAATGAACTCAAATTTGTAGGAAATCATAACAACTAAGATTTGGTTAATGTCTTTATTAACAGGCACAGATAGCCAACATTGTTAAAGAAAAATCTATGATATGAGAAAATCAAAATCTATATATGGGAAATTATAAGAAAGCAATATTACACTCCCTATCTCACATTTAATATAATTGGTTTGGAATTATATATACCAAGAAATGTTTACAAAAAAAGAAAAGAATTTTATCACTAGTAATTTCAAGCAATATAGGATTCAAATCAGAATCGGGTGGATTGGGCTTTAATGTCTTTTTAAAATTTACGGTTCACCAATATATATTTTGAAATAAAAAAGGGAAAAAAATGAGAAAGAGACAAATGACAAATGCAGAATAGTAAAAAACAAGAAATTTTCCTCTGTAACATCAAATAGCCAAAAACTAAGGTAAAACTAAATAGAGGTGGTATGATATTGATAATAAAATTATGTTGAACTAATATGTCCATTAAATATTTTGAATGTATCAAAAGAAAAGGTATTATTCAAAACATGTGAAATGATCATAAAAATTTACCTTTGAATCCAAAAGTAAACCACAATAAAATAATTTTAAAAGCAGACTGAATAGGCTATAAATCAGAAGATAATGTAAGAAAATTAAGCAAGCCTTGGCTGGTGGCACAATGGATAAGGCACCGGTCCCTGGTTCAATTCCCAGCCAGGACACATAATGAGGTTGCAAGCCAGGTCTCCAGCCAGGTCCATAACTGGTGGCAGGTGAAAGGCAAACATACACTGATGTTTCTTTCCCTTTCTTCCTCCCTCCCCTTCTCTCTCTCTAAAAAAAAAAAAAAAAAAACAGTACAGAATGTAAATGCAGGTTGCTTAGTATGAATCTTGGCTCCGCCACTCACTGGCTGTGTGACCAGAGGGTAGTTCATTTGCCCAGAAACCTTATAAGAATGTTTCTCTTCTATAAGTGGATAACAACAGTCTGACTTCAGACGAATGTTGTTGAGATTAAGTGAAATAAGATGTACAATAATAGCACTTAAGCAGAAAATAGAGGAAGTTACGATTCTTTTCTTCCTTTTTCAATCTGGCTATATGCATTAATATGTAAGATATAGCTTTTTGTCTTTTCTGTTGAAATTTTTTGTTTTCTGGAATCCTAAGTTTATGGTACTATTTTTTTTAATTTTTTACTTGTTTGCTCTGCACTTGATTCACAAGGGATTCCATCCACTCTGAAGGTTCAATAAAAATTGTCTATGTATGCCTCCCATGAAAGGCTTTGTCCCTGCCTAGATCTTCAGCTCCAACCCCTATGACTTAATAAACGCACGTACTTACTCCACCACACCTCAATCTGAATGCTCTCAATGCTAAATATATTATCTTCTCAAAACAATTTATCTTGATTTTCCTGAAGGGTATCTCTGCTTTCTCAGTTGTAACAGCCCAAACTTTCTTATTACTAAGTTGGCCAAAAGGTCTGTATGGTTTTTCCCATAAAATAAGACAGACACATTTTTCATTCTCACCAATAACTTTATTGACTTGGATATATATATATTGAATATATATATATATATATCACATTATATATATGAATATATATATATTGAATATATATATATTGAATATATATATATATCACATTATATATATGAATATATATATATTGAATATATATATATATATATATATATATATATATATATATCACATTAATTGTTCTTAATTTAATGCCTGGATTTGATAGCTATCAAACTTCAACTGGTCAACCTGATCATGGAGCATCAACCATAAAGAAATATCTAGCAGAAATCTTCGACAACCACTTTTGATACATTCAATCGATCAGTCACAGCACCTTCTCTACACATTGTATGATTCTTTCTGTGTTTCAGTGACATCTTTGAAATAATAAAGCATAATATGCTGAAAATGTTGCTTATTTTCTCCCATCTTCAATCTTAAAATGGCTGCACAAAAATTCACCAATTTTGATGTTTTTTTTTAAATGACAGCTGATATGACAGCTGTCACGCTACAATCCAACAAAATTGTTTCACATGAAGCAAAAGACATCTCAGGGTTACTAGAGCCCTCTATGGAAAAAAAAAAAAAAAATGAAACAAATTCTTTGGTCAACTGAATAAATTATTGAATATTTAGGATATCTGTCTCCCCAGATATCATCTATAATATATGAGGTCTGTCCCGAAAGTATTGAGCCAATGTCAATATAATTAAAGCAGTTTGCATGGCTGAGACTTTTGGGACAGACCTCGTATACTCCAGCAAGTTTTAAAATCTCATATAGTCTATCTCCCCTACAATTCCTCACATCTGTCTGCTTGTTGGCATCCTCTTGCCTAAACTATCACAGTAGTTTTCTACCCAGACTCCTTTCCTCCAGGTTTTTGTGTTTTCGATGTTACATCTCGCTTCAGACATTAGGATTTATCTTGATAAACCATGACAACCTTCTTCTTTTCAAGGAACTACGGTGGATATCAACTGCCTAGTGGATGGCAAGCAAAGTCTTCTACCTAATAAACTTTTATTCATTCCTTCCACATCACTGACCCACTGCAGACATCTTACAACCCCAGCACTTGAGTTCCTTAAACAAATCTTTACCATTTCAACCCTAGGTGCTTGCTTATTTTCATCTTTCAAAATGCAGTGCCTCTCCTGCACTCTAAAGCAATCCTACCAATATCAGAAACTACTTGTATCCCCATATTATTGGAGGCTTCACAGTGTTTCACAGGCAACAAATAAGAATTTGAGTAATAAATTTGGAAATTTATTAAACCTTTTTGGGTCTTTACCTTGGTATTGTAAGGTAAATATAAATGTCATATAAAATAGCATAAAAAAGATACTAATTTTGATATTCTTCTATATCTCATATTTGTCATCTCTGTGCAGGTCCTTACAAAAAGTCAGCATTTAATAAAATTACATTAAGTACCTTTGTTTAATAATGATTTTAATAGTTAATGTTATAAACTTAGATGATTTATTAAGCATTCTATATTTTCACTAGAAATTCATTGACCTTAGTTCGAACTCTGATTTTGACCAGTATCAATGACATGAGAGGATAGGAATGCCTGACCTGTAAGTTCTGAGGTTAACCTTGTACATGAGAACTACTGTTCATAAAAAAGTGCATGATTTTTCTTGAAAACAATTCCAGGAAATATACTGTTATATAGATTGGGTTATATCCATCCAGAATAGTATTGAATGTCTGCAATATTCATTGCTTTGTCCAAATTTAGATTATGAGTAATAGAGTCATGCAAAGTTTACTAACAGGAAAAAGTAATTGTTTAGACAATGTTCCTCCTCATTGTATCAACATATTTTATGCATAGTTACCATGGAGATAGAATAAAGAAAGGTTAGTTTTGAAAGCATCCTTTATAATATTATAATACACAAGCAAACATTTTCAATAGGACTTTAATTTACTCTTAAAATATTTCATGTTGTATGCATTACATAATTCTGCTTTTCTATTGTCTATTTTGTATGCTGCTACCTTTTGAGCTATGAAGCACAATACTATTTCAAGAAATTATAAAGGTTACATGAGTGTGAAGTAAGTGCAAAATTGGTCAGTTTGGATAAATATTTTATTAAATGGCAATACCATTTAATGTGCTTTTATTACTGCTGTGTTTCTTCTATGAAATTATTTTTAAGTCTAGAGAATAAGCATTGACAAGTCAAACTTGGAGAAACTTATTAGCCATGTCAACTCCGCATTGAAATAGAGTAATGAGAAATGTCAGATATGAGCACAGTGCCACTATTTTATTACAAACAGAAATGCTAGAAATTGATTGCCCCTTTCACATACTGTCCCTTAAAAATGGGTATAAAGTAAGTTAAATATATGTTAGGCCTAAAGTAAGTAAAGACTATATTAAATTTCTCCATAATTTTCTTCCCTACTATCCAAACATTTCAAATTCCTCTTTCATCACTACAGCCCAGAAAATATACTTAGTAAACTGCATGCAAAAAGGCAAACCAAAATATAGCATGATGAATATATCATTAATGATAAAATATTAAGAATTTATAAAAGGCTTCCAATGATGACCAAGATGAAATTATCTTTTACATTCCCAGTGATAGGATTTTCCATCCTATCCTTCCCTGTGATTGCAACAAAAATTCTAGGCAGATTGCAAAGAATGACTGACTACATTTACCAGGTCAAGTAAATAGTAACTGATAAACAGATGAATGGGGAGGGAAGTCAAACTTGAAGAAGGAAATGGCTTGGAGGGGGGAAATGGGGGAAAGAAGGGGAATAGTTTAGTCAAAGAGCTAGTATAAAAGACCCATGGACATGGACAACATGTGGGGGTTGACTGTGGGGGAGGGGATGGGGTGGGCAAGGTCAGGGAGAGCAGTGGCAGAAGATGGAAACCGTAATAGAACAACAGTAAATTAATAATAAGGAAAAAAAAAAGGATGTCATTATTTTACTGGACTGTTTTCCTTCTCTCCTTTATATCCTGGCTTTTGCCTGAGAGTGCAAGTAAAGGTGGGCAATAAAATTTAGAAGGAAAATTCTGTTTTTCAAGGCAGAAGACAGAACAAAATGGCCTGTGCTAGCTGGAGAGTGGTTCAGGAAAAGAATTTCTCTCTTTTTTTCCTTTTCTACTTCACCCTGCCCCAGGGAATCCTCAGTGGCAAACTGCTCTAATTCCTTTGCAGGATTTCCAAGACCTCCGGAAAAAACCATCCCTACGTCCAGAGGAATCAAAACAGGGACCCAGTGGGTCCAAAGTGTGAGAAAGATCACCACTTTTGGTCTCTCTTTTCCCTCTCAGCTTTGCCAGAGGATGGCTACAGCAGGGCTGAAGTGCACACAGGCACGACAGGCCTAACCACGGGAGACCCTGGGGCATAGTGGCCAGAAGGCTGTGGAAACAGGCCCTGGGGAACCAAAGCATGGCTGAGAAACTGGGAGGTGAAAGATGAAGACAGGAATATCCAAATACCTATTTGACCTGACAAAAGCCCAGGCTCATCCAACCTGTGCACTAATAGAAGAGACATCAATAAGCATGATAAAAGCTTGGAGAACTGAATTAATGTTTACACCAGCACCGAGGCCCCAGACAAACCCCTGACTGAACAGGCACAAAGAGACTCAAACAGCACAGTACAGACTGTGAAACCTGAACTGACTTTAGAAACACCGCATACAGAAGACAAATCAAACATTTGATCTGAACCTAACCGTGCCAACTGCTTGCTAAAACAAACAAGGCGGGGAAATGTACAGTAAATCTTCAAAGCATTTTAAAAGGACTCAGACTTTTACAATCCAATATTCAAAATGTCCAGGATATAATCAAAATCACTTTCCATGGAAAGAAGTGACAAAATCTGGCCAATGCCATGGGAAACAATAATAAAAAATGCCAATTCCCAAATGACTCAGTTGTTAAAATGATCAGGCAAAGATCTGAAGCACTTTAATAGCATGATCCATGAGCTTAAGTCCATCAGTCTCAATATTAATAGAAAGGCAGAAGCTTTCAGCAGAGAAACAGAGACTATAATATAGAAACAGAAGACAACTGGAAATAGTACAACTGAAAAATACTATATGAGATAAAAGGTTCACTGCTTGAACCCAATAGCAGACATGAGAATGAAATAGGAAATATTCAGTGAATTTAAAGATAAAACAGTAAAAATGTTTCCAGTCTTAACGATAGAAGACTGAATAAAAGTAAGCTGAGTTCAGGTATCTTTGGGGCAATATCAGAAAGTCTAATCATTATTTAATTATCATTCCAGAAAGAGAAGCTGAAGTGGCTGGTGCAGAATGAGAAAATAATTTAAGATACATGGTTCTGAAATTGTCTTTCAAAGCTTTAACAGAGTTTGATCCTCCTTTTCATTTCAGGTAAAAGTCTGTCACCCAAAGTCCAGATTTTTACCAGTAATAGAATGAAAATATTGTATCTGGCTAAAAGAAAGACATCCTTTCTCAGCTTCATTTATACCTGATGTGGCTATGTGGCCATGTGCTGGCCAATGGGATGTAAATAGATAGGATCTGAGCTCCTTCTAGGTACGTCCTTGCAATGAAATGCCATGTAACTCCTTCCTCCACTTTTTTTTTTTATTCTCTGCCTTATGTGACCCTTCTCAGATTTAATATTAAATGCTAATTGATATGAGGATTAAAACAATATCCTAGGAGTAAGGGGTTGGAGAAGTGCCAACAAAAGAAACAGAAGAAAAATGGACCTCAACAACATGGACTAATACATAATAGAGAAAAAATTGTTTGAATTATTGTCAATTTAGTTGGGATTTTATTATGGGAACTGTACATTTAGCTTAACTAACATAGGATTAAAGCTCAATTACAATTCAGATATTTCCTGAGAACAATAACACATATTGCCCCTCCTAGATATTTTCTATCACATGATTTTGCTTTACCTATCCCCAGCTCAATTATTTTTGATGTATTTATTTGTAGATTATTTTGTACCTATAGTATAAATGATTTTCCCAAGCATGGAATTCATGATCTTTTACTAATTTTAAAATATTAAAGGATAAGTGAATTGGTATTATTTTAAGATTTTCCTTCCATGGAATTAATTTCTTGGCTTTTTATAATATTGAATCCAAAGTAATGATGGGGAATATCCAAAATTAAGTATTATTCAGTTGTTTTATTAATTAATGTAATTTAAACAAGATGCAATGCTCAATACAAACTTTAAATTTTGTTCAAAATAACCACAAGCTGAAAACAAAAAGACACAATATTTAACACTGAAATGAGTGACCTAAATATTTGCATTTTCCATTTCTACAAAACATAATGGACAATAGGTCATATTTTATTTAGTTCTCCAGAGATAAAAGAAAATTAGTGTCACTAAGTGAGAGATAGAAAATCTTCCAAAATTAGCAACAGAAAATATAAGTAGTTTATTCCACATCTTTCCCAAACTTAAAAAAACAAAACAAAAAACTGTATTTTGTAAAACAGTTAGATAAATTATTTAATCTGGTATAGATTAACACATGAAGAGTTATTGTGCAAGTAAAAATTGATTGGCTACAGGTTTTTAATTTGGTACTTTGTTTCAATTTGGCTTCTACCTGCCTTTTAAATTTTATTTTAAATTTAAAATTGAATTAGGACAGTGATTAACTTTGTTGTTGTTATTGTTGTTATTATTGTTACTGGTGTCTTTTTATTCACTTTTTTTGGTCTATTTTTTTCCGGAGGCAAGTATGCATTTGTTTGCCTGAATTAGCAGCTTCCTATGATTAATTTAATTACTTTACTACTTGCAATATTATAGAGGAATGCAATTTGGTTACAGCAATCAGATTTTATAGATAGCCCAGAATCCTTCCTGATGTCCAAAATTAGTCTTCAAACTTAGGATTTTGTTACGGTTAGTAACAAATAGTCATTTGACATAAAAGTATAACATCAATATAGTGAAATACCAATTTAGCATTAATACAGTAACTGTATGTTCCCTGATGGTACACTTTACAAAATAATCCTTATGGGTGGGAGGAAGAGGTTGGTGGTGAAAAATAGTTCCCATTATGACTTCATTTGGGTACCTAAAATGAAACAACACACCAGACCATGTTAGACCAACAAATAGTGTTAGTTTTCCCTCACATGTCAAGAAATCCAGAAGCTGATGTCCAGAAACGTCAAATTAATTTAATAGTGTCAAACCACATCCATACTTTCACCTTTCCGCTTCACTTTTCTTGGCTTGTGATAGTTATTCAAGTGCTTTTCCTCAAGCTGAAGCTGCTGGAAAAACACGAAAGTCTCCAGCCAGGGCCTTAGCTGGAGGCAGGTGAAATGCAACCATATTGATATTTCTACCCTTTCTCCTACCCACTCTTTCCCCTCCCTAAAAATAATAAATAAAATCTTTTTTTAAAAAAAGTTTATAGTAGCTCAATGTTTGAGGCTTCATGACAGTACATTGAGCAAGAAGTGAGAGGAAGCATGCAAGCAAATGGGGGCCAATTTTCTCCTAGAAATTATCAGATAACCAGCTCTTTAGGGAAAGTTGTGAAATATTTGGCAGGTTATATTCCATGTAAAACAACGTTAGATGTTATTTATAATGAAGAAAATGGAAAAGAAAAATTGCACATGATCTAGTTCACTGATCATGACTATATTTTTCCAAATGCCTCTGCCCGGCAGAAAATATGCCTGCGAGAAGTCAAGTAATTTGGGGAACACGCTCAGCCACTGACGAAGCCTTCTTTCTCTGAAACGTGACACTGAAAGTTAAAAGCATCATGTTAGCACCTCATTCCTCTTCCAAGGTTCACTGAGTTTATAAAGATAGCGTCTATAGAGCTTAGGCTACTCACTTCATGATCAAGAAATTTTAAACATTAAACATAAGATTACACAACCAGGCATTGAGGATTTATTCTAAAGCTATAACAATTAAGACAGTTTGATACTGTACCAGGATACACAAAGAGACAAATGTAACAGAATAAACGGTGTAGAAATAGATCCATATATGTATGGTCACTTGATAAAAATATAGTGCTATGAACTAATGGTGGATGTTTTAATAAATGGGGTTCTGTTGATTGGACATCCATATTTTTTAAAAAGGTGAATCCTGACCTCACATCACTCATAAAATTCAATTTCAGGTGATTTGTAGATTTGACCAGAAAAAATAATGCAATAAAACAATTTTTTAAAAATCTCCAAGTACAGATGTTTTATAGTGTTAATGTAGATAAAATTTTCAATATACTTTTTCAATATACTATAGAAAATTATCACATTAATAAGTAACAAAAAATTTAAATGCTGCTATCCTTATAGATTTAACCCATTTAGGGAGACAAGTCATTTAATTTATTTGAACAAAAATTAACTCCACTCAAAGATGCCAGAAAAGAAAATCTGAGTCATAAAACTTTGTATCTTTTATGTAACATCTGGTGTTGATAGAAAGGGACTGCCAAAACAAAATACTATATTCTTAAGGAATAGATGCATGCATATTACACACACAGTCTATTCTGTATTATGATCGCTAGCTGTGGATGTCAATAGTATGTTGTGCTTATAAAAAGTGTTCAACGGATTCTTTCATTCTCATTATCCTTAAGACATTCAAGTAGTATGTGGTTCTGTTCTTTATTATTTTTTAAAGACTTTATTATTTTCAGAGAGAGGGAAAGAGAGAGAGGCAGAGAGGGAGAGAAACATCAATGTATGGTTGCCTTTCACCTGCCTCCAGCTCCGGATCTGGCTGGAGACCTGGCTTGCAACCTGGTTATGTGTCCTGGCTGGGAATCGAACCAGCAACCTTCGGGTTCCCAGGCCAGCACCTTATCCGCTGTGCCACCAGCCAGGGTCCCTTTATTGTTTTTATAATACTAAACTACGTAAGTGTTTAATTCTGGTACACTTATGTAGTTAGTGACCTCAAAACTTATCAATTTCTTCTTGCACAATGATTTTGCTATTTTAAAAACATCTCTTTTGACCCAAATTTTAAATCTGTAATTTTCAAAACCTATCTGTATTTTATAGAAATCTTTATGTTTATCTGCCTGGACTTAAATAAAATTATCTCCTCAGTACAGTGACAACTATTTCATTTATTATTTTATATATTTGTCAATAAAATATACATTAAATGACATCTGAACTTTTGACTATTAGTTGCTTCTTTTGCTTTTCTAAAAGGATAGACTTATATCTTATTCATTAGAGAACAGAGTACTCATTAGAGAATCTCTAAAAATTTCATTCAGTGCACTCAGATTATAACAAAACAAATTCATGTTATTTATTGAGAGTTACATAATGGCTGATGTTCATTCATCAATCCTTGCCCACTTTTCTTCCACAGAGCAAACACAGTAAGACCCTCTACAAGATTTATCTCTTAGAAAAGTATATTGGATTCACACCCTAACACTTAATAACTGTGACCTGGGCAAATTGCTTAATCTCTGTCCCTCATTTTTCCAACTTCAAAACAAGATAATAATATGCTACATGCTTTGTAGTATTGTTAACAGTGTTTGGTAAATAATCAGTGCAAAAAAGTTTTTACTGAAAAAAGATGAACCAAAAACCTGTGCTTAAAGAACTAGTTTGTATTTCATATAGTTTAATTTTATATATTGAAGCTTTACTTTCCTTGAGTTGAATTTTATAGTCAAATCCACATGTGGATTTAAAGGAAACTTGAAAAATAAGATTATTTTGTATCTAATCTGAAATACCAAGTGTAAGATATATAGTCATTTATTATATTTGTGTTGCTTCATGTATTTTAATCTACTACTTTATTATTGAAATCAGGCCTGTCATTTGAGATTGTCAAGTATCCCCTATGAATATTCAATTTTACTCTTCTCTTTAAAGGCTCTATTTAAAAAATAATAATAATAGCTCTCTAGTCTTTTCCTGGTATCCTTTCCTTTGAACAAACACTTTATCTTTGTTCCAGTCCAGTGTTCATTACCACATCAATAAGTCTGCTTGGTTTACTTTCCATCTTAATATAACTAATGGACCACTGTTTATATATTTTTCTGTTGCTTTTTACTAACTACTTTGCTTGCCAATTGTGCTGTTTGAAGTATATGTATCTTCCATCTGCTGCAACATTCTGTAGGCATGTCCCAACTGTATTAATTTTAGTAACTGCATACTATTTATTGAGTTTTATTACCCAGAGTTAATCCTATGTGTTACAGAAACTTGAACTACTACTTACAAACTAATTCAAGACTTTGTTCTTAGAGTTCATTTGTAAAATGAAATATTTGTGCTTTTAGTTTTCTTTGAGTTTTGACCCTTAAGTGAAGCTAATGAAGTATCTGATTCATTTATTTTGCCAAAAATGGGCCTTTGAGAGAAAAATAAACTTCTTTGAACACAGTGTATTGAGGATGATTTTAAAGTTGATTGTATAGATTCTGGCAAAAGCAAAATTCAGAATCTATAGAGCTTTTTAGTTCACTATCCACCTCTTAATAGATCTAATAGCACTGAGACTCTCTGAGTCTCAATTTTCTACTTTGTAACTTTTTAAGTTGGTACTTTAAAATATTTCCCATAAGGTGGCTTAAATTATATGAAATTTAATAAACCAATGTGCAACAAACTTCTTGCAGAGTGCCTGAAAATTTCTCCTCTTATACAATAAAGAACTTAGACTAGTTGGCATTAGGTCCCTTTCTTTTGTAATCCTTTCTGGCTCAGGTAGAGATTTCACATTTTATAATATGGAAATATTTATATATTTTCCTACTCATGCACTAATCTGTCTCTCTAACAACTCTGTTTCCTGGAGTTCCTTTTTTCTAGCCATTTTCAGCTTTCAGTCACAAATCCTCAGGTCATAATTAATATAAATGGTAAAAGATTAACCAAAGGAATAAAATTTATGATATTTCTGATCTAGTTATAAAAAGTGAAGCCATCTCTTCATGTACCACAAATGGAATATTCTCTAAAAACACAGAGCTTTGTCTTCTGGAGCCAGACCTAGGTTTGGATGCTGGACCTATTTAGTATTTCAGCAACATAAGACAAATCACTTAAACTTGCTGAAATCTTTTTCTTTATCTTCACTAAAAAGAATATAATACTTCTTTGCCTACATTCTAGGTTTCTGTGAGAATTATATAATAATTTTCTGCATGTTGTACATTAAAAATGCCAGAAAGTGAGTTACATTTATTTATATGGCATTGTGAGTTACTCATCAATGATCATAAAAGCAGAAAACCTGACCATGAAGATTACCCTGCTCTGGTGACCATGGCTGGACAGAAAGAAAAATCACCTGGACCCCTGGGCCACATTTTATATATATCAGCATATTCAGAGAATGGGCCAGGAAAATGACCTCCTGGACAAGAAGATAAGGAGCAGGGCCTCACAGCTTTTGACCTCAAGAACCTGTTTTCAAGCTGTTGCCTGAATGCAAGTGACCAACCAGTCTCTGGAGAGTCCCTATTCTAAAGTGCATAAAATAGGCAACAGTAGTCACAGTTTTAAAAGTGGTCAGGACTTATTCTCATCCATTCAAGTCACTCAAGTCGCTGAGGCTTGCCTAGAAATTACTGGAAGGAATGTTTGGGGAGCCATCAACCCATACGATTAAAGACAGCAAAGACTCACATAACTTATCTAAACAAAGCTTTTAGAATGGAACTGCACTCAACTCTTTACCTGCCATTTCCCTTATTCAGTTCTACCTGGAAGCAGAGAAGCCACAGTTTCTTCTAGCAAAAACTCTGCCAGAAGAGAAGCAAGTCCAAGTCAAGTCATAGGCCTTGTGGACGCCTTGGGAATTCCCAACAGAGCAAACATCAAGGACTACAGCATAGGCAACAGTGTCAATTGTCACTGTGTGACAATGTGAGCCTGACAATGTAAGGCAACAATGTCACATTGGCTCCAATGGCATTCAAAGCAATTCTGCCTCCCAAACTCTTGTCTTTAATAAGGAAACCATTGGTACTTGCCTTTTCAAGGTTCCTCAAAATATTATTTTTCCATGGAGAAAACACCTTAAATTTATTATATGAATTACCTGACTGTAATGCAAATTCATCTATACACTGAGAAAGTAGATGACCTATCACATTTATTTTTTAAAATTATTGCTTTAAAATAAATCAAACATAGGCATTAGAAAATAGAAGTTCAAATAATAATGTGGCTCAAGGTAAATATATGTAATATATGACAATATACCCAAGGGGTTGATTAATAAAAACATCACTTACAAAAGAAGTTATACAACTTTCAAAGAACTTTAAAAAATATGATATAATTCACAGGAATTTGATTTACATGTAACTTACCATATATATTATAAAATAAGGTCAATCTGTGTTTATTTTTCTGTAGGTCAATAATAATTTAAATCAGGATTGGCAAATTCAATCTTCAAACCAAATGCTTGACTTTGTAAATAAAATTTTATTAGAATACAGCTATACTCACTTGTTTCAAATTGCCCATTGTTCCTTTGCTGGTAAAATAGTCAAATTGAATGGCTCAGATATAGACAATATGTCTTCAAGCTTAAAACAGTTATCATCTGTTCCCAAAAGAAAAAGTATGCCACAAGCCAACCCCTGCTCTATATATTTAAAAGGTGTATTGAGGGGTCAAAATGGGTTTTATTAGGGATCAACTAAAATTTGGACCTTTAGCTCTGTTGATGCAATTCCAGAGCTTAGAAATGCAAAAATTAATGTATGACTTTAAAGGAATCACAAGTGGAGTTTTCAGCATCTTCTTTTCCCAAACTCCAGTCCTCCCTTTTTCTCACTCCGAATGATTATAGCAATAGATGTAGACACACATGTGACAGAGACAGGCCAGATTCATACTGAAGCCACCCGGGAAAGGTCAAGATTCCACAGCCTCAGTTTAGTCAGTTTAGGGTCATCTGATTAGCTTCTGGCCAGTGGAATTCGAATAGTACTGAGGTATGCCTTTCCAAAGCCATTCCTAAAATCTCCCATATAGTCTTCCGTCTCCCATTCACATGCTGAAAGTGCAGGATGCTGAGGTGTCAAAGACACCTAAGGGGAAGACCCTTTGTCACTGTCTGGAGGACAGCCACCCAAAAGAGCTTCCAAATCCACATTAGAATGTGTAAAAGAAAAAAACAAAACAAAACAAAAAACAATAAACAAAAAGCACCAGGGTTTATTATACTGAGCAACTAAAATGTGGAAGTATTTGTTAAAACAACTAGCATACATTGTCTCGACTAATATAGACTATACAAAGGTTTTCATTAATTGGATAATTCTCTTTAATATATAAATAAAATTAATTATTCTCTGTCCCATTTACTGGTACCACTTCTCTTCCAAGGTGTTTGTAAATTTCTAAATACATTCAGTCATTTTTTTCCATTCCTTGCTTTATTTCCTAGTTTTGCTAGAAATGTATCTTATTTCCATTTTGCCTGTATTCCCTTCTCTATCATGTTGACTAAGTTATAAAAACAGCCTATTTTCCTTAGTGATTGAAGCATATCTCTCTTACAACCTCTACTGCATGACTTTAGATGAACTGCTTCGCCATGAAGTAAAAATATAAGTAAATTATCATCAGCGAAAAGCAAACTTCTGAAAAGTCATTTAGTCTGTCCCACTTCCAAGAATTTCTCATGCGCTAACATTTCCTCAGCCTGTTTCCACCTGCTCCTTCATTTTCCCTTCCTTCTCTTTGATTCTTTGCTCCCCTCAAGTAAAGGAACTCCTTTTAACTTTTTCTGCAGAAGCGCTCCCTTTTTCTTAGCTTAATTTCATTCAAGATCATATTAATAATCAAACACAGCTATTAGGATGTGTTCATAAAGGGGGTTATCTGATTGGCAAAGATTCAGTGAATACCATTTAAAATAACATCTTTTTCTTCTCCCATAGATAAAATCTCTCATCTTCAAAGTCCAATGCCCACCCTTTCCCTTAACCTCTGTGAAATGTAGAGATTCGCCAAGGAATTTCTGGCATATATTTTAAGGATATGTCTAGTACATAGGCCAAAAAACTGGGTTGTAAGTAAAATATATAAAACCAACCCATGTGAGTAATCCAGGCCTTGATTGTCACGTGATGCTTCACTGAGCACAATACAGGGAATATCATGTTGCCTTTCTTCCCAGCACCTCCCATATGTTCCACATGCAATTTAATACCACCCACTTCTAACATCTATGCATTTCAGGATCAAACTCTGCTATTCCATTTCGTACATAGTGGCTGCATTCATGTCCGTGATCAAGGGCAGAGAACATCTCAGATTATGTCTGTATTACATATAAATTGTGAAGTGTAACTATTAGAAACAACAAGAAAAAATGTGAAAGACAATAGAGTGCAGTTGAATGGAATACTGATTTTTGCAGCTAAGACCGAGAAAACAAAAAGGAAGCTGCACCAAAATTACATGAAGCCTTAGAACTATCCTGTATTTGTTAAAGTCTAAAGTCCAGAGGGCCAAGTGTGTCTAAAACTCCTGACAGAGGCATAGTGTACAGTTCTCTACTGGATTCTGATGCAGGCCTGCCTAAAGTTACCATTACTTGCTCCAGGACTATATAACCATTTTCACTGAGTTTATTGAAAAGAGTTTTTGAGAAATGCCTGTCCAACTCTGGTGAGCTGAGTAAGTTAAATAAAGCTTAAACACAGCTTTTTCCATCTCGAGGATCCAGGTTACTCGGCATATTCTGGATCACAGTGGGACCCCAGAGATAGGAGTCAACAAAATAAGGCCATAAAATCAAAAAGGCATTGAATGTTTGGATTCAGGACTAGACAGCGGGCAGGGAAAATGAAAAGAATGCCTTTAAAATGCATGCTTTCTGCAACAAAGCAAAGCCAATTTACATTTTGTTGAGATGGCAGAGGAGGGGCATTGTGAAATGTTTTTAGAAAGCAAAAGAAACCTAAAGCATTTGCAAATTTTTTACGTACTCAACTTGTTTTCTGAAGCTCCCTATACCTATTTCCAAGAACCAACTCTGGGTTAAAATCTAAAATAACATTGGGATTTTCTTTTAAATCATGTAGCCATTCTAAAACATGGGTATACCTCTTCCCCAGTCCTCACTCAGTGTTTTTGTGAGGAGGGAGCCCTGAGGTTCCCACTTCATCAGCTTCATGTCAAATGTCTTTACCTATTTCTTGGAAAGTTTCATTTTATTGACCAAAAATTTTTTTACCAGGAGGTTTACAAGAAATTAAATCTCAAGTTTTAGGCAAGCATGTTTTTGTTCTGTTTTCAAAAATTCATAATAGATATTTCGTACTCTGTCATTTTCAAGTTCATCTTATATTTGGATACTTAACCTAAATATAGCTTATATTATGTTTATCCCAGATATAATTTTATACATATTCTAATTTTTATTTTAGTGTTTATGTTTTCTTCAGTTCTAATCCTTTATTTTCTTGTTTTGAAGCACAGTACTATATAAATATTATTCTAACATATTTTCTCTATTTAAAAAATTGTACTCCCTGGTCAACTAATATTTGACAAAGGGGGAAGGAACATCCAATGGAGTAAAAACAGTCTCTTCAACAAATGGTGTTGGGAGAACTGGACAGCAACATGCAAAAAGATAAAACTAGACCACCAACTTATACCACACACCAAAATAAACTCAAGATGGATAAAGGATTTAAACATAAGCAGTGCCACCATAAAGGTCCTGGAGAAAAATATAGGCAGTAAACTTTCAGATATCCTACGCAAAAATATGTTTACTGATACTTCACCAAGGGCAAAAGAAATCAAAGAACGACTCAACAAATGGGACTATAACAAATTGAAAAGTTTCTGTTCAGCTAAAGAAAATATCAGCAAAATTCAAAGGGAACCAACTGTATGGGAAAACATAATTGCCAATGATACCTCAGACAAGGGTCTCATCTCCCAAATATATAAAGAACTAATGTGACTCAACACCAGGGAGACAGACAGCCCAATTAAAAAATGGGCAAAGGAACTGAACAGACAACTCACTGAGGAAGATATACAAAGGGCCCAGAGGTATATGAAAGAATGCTCGACATCACTAGTCATCAGAGAGATGCAAATTAAAACCGCAATAAGATACCACCTCACACCTGTCAGAATGGCAATCATCAGCAAATCAACAAACAACAAGTGTTGGCGAGGATGCGCGGCAAAGGGAACCCTCATACACTGTTGGTGGGAATGTAGGCTGGTGCAGCCACTGTGGAAAACAGTATGGGGCTTCCTTAAAAAACTAAAAATGGAACTGCCTTTTGATCCAGCAATTCCACTACTTGGACTATACCCAAAGAATCCTGAAACACCAATTCATAAGAACCTATGTACACCTATGTTCATAGCGGCACTATTTACAATAGCCAAATGCTGGAAACAGCCTAAGTGCCCATCAGTGGATGATTGGATCAAAAAACTTTGGTACATTTACACATGGAATTCTATATAGCAGAAAGAAAGAAGGAACTTGTACCCTTTGCAACAACATGGATGGAACTGGAGAGTATTATGCTTAGTGAAATAAGCCAGTCAGTGAAGGACAAATACCATATGATCTCACCCATTACAGGACAATAATGAGCAAAACTAACAACAAGCAAAACAGAACCAAGTATATGAATACAAGGAATAGGCCTTCAGCGGTCAGAGGGAAAGGGGTTGGGGAGAGGGTGGAGGCAGAGGCAAGAAAGGGGAGCAGCTTAGACAAGAACCTAGTATAAAGGAACCATGGACATGGACAACAGGTGGGACTGACTTTGGGGGGAATGGGTGGGTGGGGAGGGGACAGAGGGGAGCAAAAAGGGGATGAATGTAATACAACAACAATAAAATTAAAAGAAAAAAAGAAAAAGAAAAAGAAAAAGAAAAAAAAAAGAAGGATAGGACATAAACTAAGAGTATATATGTATCAGTTTAGTATTAAATGAGGGATTGGTTAATAATAATAATATATATATGTTAGTTTTAAAAAAACAAAAAAAACTATATATATATTGTTTTAAAGTGAAAAAAAATTGTACTCCCTACTTTGTATTGATAAGTCAATATTTTGTTAATATTAATATACAATAAATACTATGTTTCAAAAAAACAAAACAAAACAGCCACCTATATACCAAGGTATTCATTGTCTTATTAACATTTATATGACTGTCATTCCTCCTATCTTTCTGTTCCCATTATCCCTTCTTATTTCAAATGGACTTATAAATTAGTTCCTTAACAATATGTAAAATGAGCCTGCAACGCTGATTTATTTAGACAGGTTTTTGTTGACATCAATCAAAAATAGTGAGTGCACACAAGTGTCACCAAACATAGGGTTGGCTGCCTGCCTCAGTGAAAGCCAGAGTCATGGGATGGGTGCTGGCGAGAAGGGGAGAGCAGTTTACTCAAGTGTCGCCCACTTGAGAAAATGGGGGGCTCTCATCTCAAGGCCCATCTTACCATCTCAGTTCCTGGAACTGTCCATAAATATGCAGCTTATTCACACAAGTTACATATTGGTTAACAATTCATCTTTTATAAAAGCATTTTTGAGAGAGACGATGTTTTTAAAAATAGAGGGGTGGGTTATATACATAGGTACCCACATAGACATAGACAATCTTTAGAACTTTATTAAAATATAAGTTCTTCATTCTTAAATTAAAAAAATCCAAGTATTAAAAATTCTAAGATTTTCTAGGTTTGCTCCTACATTTTCATCTAGAAATTTTTTCTTGTTTAGTTTTAATGTTCGTGTTTAGTTCCATAATCAGTTTTGGATTTACTTTCTGTGTATGTTATAAACTAAAGCTTAATTTTTAACTGAATATTCAGGTTGCACAGTACCACATGATTTTTCCCTTGAACTTGATTGATACTTTAAAGAAATCAATTAAACATGTTTAGGTGTGTATTCCTATGTAATCTCCTTGAAAGGCCTTGAATCAGTTTAGGCAATTTCTGTGTTTCTAAAAATTTTTACCTTTTACCCACTAATCTAATTTACTGGTGTGTAGTCAAGTGTTCACTTACAATACTTTTTTTTTTTCTGTAAAATCAGTAATATCCCATTTTCATTTCTGATTTATTTTTTTGTTCTTAGTCTGGCTATGTAATTTGTTTGTTTGTTTTAGAGAGAGGAGAGGGAAGGGAGAAAGAAGTGGAGAAAAAACATTGATGTGAGAGAGAGCATTGATTGTTTGCCTCTAATATGTGCTCTGACTTGGGACCAAGCCCGCAACCCAGACATGTTCCCTGACTGGGAATCGAACCAGCTGCCTTTTGCTTTGAGGAACAATACCCAGCCAACCGAGTCACACTGGTCAGGGCACAGTCTGGCTATATTTTTTTAAAACTTCATCTTTTTAAAAAATCAACTTTTAGTTTTATTGATTTTATTAATTTTTTATTCTCAATTTTATTGATCTCCAGTTTAACATTTTTTTATCTTTCTGCTAACTCTGGATGTAGTTTGATATTCTTTTTCTCCTTCCTCAAAGTATAAAATTATGTTGTGGATTTTAAATCACTTTAATTTAGGTATTCACAGTTGACACATTTCCTCTCAGCATGACCACTGCCCCCTAAAAGGTTTAGGATGTTTTGTTTTTGTTTCATTTGTCTTAAATATTTTATAATCTTCTTTGTATTTTCTTCTTGGGTTCTTTGGTTAAATGTATATTATTAATTTCTACACATTTGTGAACCTCCTAGTGTTACTTTTGTTATTAATTTCAACCTTCCTTGCACTGTGATTTTGACTGTCATTCCATTTTGATATGTTCTTGAGAATCTCTTGTATCTGACCATTCTTTTTTGCTGCTTATAAGATTCCCTCTTTGTCTTTGCTTTCAACCCTTTGATTATAATGTATTTCCATGTGGATCTCTGAATTTATCCTGCTTGAAGCTCATAGCATCTTAGATGTGTAGATTCAATTTGGAATACTGATCATTAACTTTTCAAATATACTACTTTCTGCCACTTTCTTTCTCAGTCTTCTGGCATTCTGGAATGTGTATGCTGGCTAGTCTACTTGATGGTCTCCCACATCTCTCTCAGGCTTTGTTCTCCTTTATTCAACACTTTTTCTTTCTGTGCCTGACTTAATCATGACCATTTATACTACTTAAAAGTTCACTGACTCTTACTGCTACTCAGATCTACTGTTGAATCCCTGTTGTAAATTTTTATTTCAATTATTGTACTTCTCAACCTTAGAGATTGTTTTTATTACTATGTAATTGATACTCTAGTTTTGTTCACACTTCATTTTTCTGATTTATTTTAGTTTTTTACCCAAGTTTCCTTTAGCTATTTGAGCATACTTGAGAGAACTGTTTTGCCTAGGAACTTTGACCTTCTGTAGGGATGGCTTCTGTCAATTTGCTTTGTTCCTTAGGATGGGTCACACTTCCCTGTCCCTTTGTATGCCTTGTGATTTATTTTGGTTGGAAACTGGACATTTAAATCATATCATATGGTAACTCTGGAAATCAGATCCTCCCCTTTGCCCAGGGGCTGCTGTCTCTTCAGTTGTTGAAGGCTATAGGAGTCCACCTGGTCGGTGACCCCAAACTATTCCTGCAAAGACTGCATTCCTTGTCTTATCCAGTTGACAGTACCTCTGCTTCCCATCTTGTGTTCAGCTAATGCTCTGACAGAGATACTCTTGGATCTGCTAAAAGCTAAAGGGTTTAAAAGAAGCCAGTCTTTGCATATTGGCTCAGTGTCGGCACTCTCTCCACACGTAGCCAGGCCTGTACTGAGTCTGTGGACCAACTCAACAGGAAGGCTTGGGTCTTCTCAGCTGTCATCTGAGGTATGTCAGCCTGGACCTGTGCACAGCTTTCTACCTTCCTCATGTGGTTGCTGTTTTTGAGTGTTTTACTTTCCCAAATAAGCCCTTCCCAGATGGTGCTCCTTGGTTTTAGGTGATCAGTGGCTTGTTTTGATCATAATCTTTGGCCCCTGACAGGAGACTGATAGTTCAGATTTGAGTATTTTTAAGCAATGTCCAGCACTTGGGATCCCAGTAGGCAATAGAAAGATACACACCTTGCATGAATCCTAAGGAGCCCCCAGGCAGGTAAAACCGATTAACACAATAATATGCAAAGGGAGCTCTCTGCTTTGTTTCCACAGTGGGCCCCCCCTGGAAAAACAGGCTGATGCCACTTTAAAACCAAGACACCCACTGCCACAGTGATGGGCGGAGCAAGGGCAGGGAAACTTTCCTACTATTTTAAATTTGCCTTTTTTCTTGATTCATCATTTGCTTGGCTGGTGTAAACTTCTGATGGTTTTCCAGAGTTCTGGCAAATTTAGTTCGGATGGTTTCTGCTGGTTTGCAACGTTTCTGTGAGAGGATGAGAGCTGTGAGCTGCCCTCCACCATTCTGCTGTCACCTCCTTTATGCCTATTTAGAAGAGGCTGTTTGAGAGGCTCCATGGAGAAGGATGGTGAAGCTAAGCCAAGGCAAGTGGGAGGGAATGTCAACAATGATTAGTTATATCTCTTAGGGTTATGGAAGAAAAGTTGAACAGCAAAGGGCCCACAAAGTGTTCAACCCTAGATGAGCCCAGTTAATATTACATGACTTGGGAAACAGGAATCCAGGACAGGACCATGACTTCTGAAATACCACTCCAGTGTTGACTGAAACTGCTCTACACGATCCTTGGGCACATACATTCTGATGAGAGGACATACAGCTGACTCTCAAAGACACCCCTATCTTCAAAGAGGGAGTGCTCTTAGCAATATAGTATGGTGACTCAAAAAGAGAAATTGGCATCAGGAAAACCTGGGTTAAAATCCTCACTTTACCTCACTTAAACTATTGGTTTAAGTAGGTTTATTTCTAAAATTGTTCATTAAATTTGTTTTTAAAATTTTCCAAAGTCTGTTGAAAACAGCAAGCAAGCTATCTGGGAACATGCTTTGATCGCACATTATAGTGTTATTCCACTATTATGTTAGAATAGCATTAGGACTGGCCTCAAGCTACTAAGAAGGTAAATGACAGGAGGTACTGAGGATGCTCAGAATTAGTATAACAGTGCTTATATAGCTTGACTTACCCAAGAGGATTCCAATTTTTATCGATTATTCCAACATATAAATATTGTCTACTTTTAGTTCTGAAGTATCTTGACGTGGCCAGATTAGATCTCTGTCCCAGCTGTGATAAACACCATAGTTTATCAATTGCCTAGAAAGGATACCAACAGCAATTTCCCAGTGGTATAGTCAGAGAAGAAAAGAACAGAATCTAGACTGCGAGTTTCATAATAAATCTAGTCCCTTCTGCTCATATGTCTTTCCCTTGCTCATTTTCCTTTGTAAGCTGCCTACCTCAGCCACCATTCTCTTCTTCCTCCCTAGTACTAGCAGGACCCAGTTTTCAGACAGGCGTACTGCCACCTAGAATGAGAGACAGCAGTTGCTAGCCTCTCTTGGAGCTCCGCCAACCAGATCAGTATGTTTGAACAATGGTACGTGTAAGCCTTGGGTGGAGAGACTAGGAAGTTTACGAAGCAAGATGACTTAAGTCAGAGAAACAAAAAAAAAAAAAAAAAAAAAAAAAAAAAAAAAAGGAGGGCCCTTCCAGTTTGTCGGCTCCATTTAATAATTTCCCTCTTGTGCTTTGTCACGTAGACAAAACGATCAGAACTGCAGCTCTTCAAGTGAACTGGAAGTGAACTTCAGCATACGCGCCATTCACTGGAATGGTGCGTAGTAAAGACAGAGGCCAGGGCTCCTGATGGCCCTGTGGTCTTACCAGCCCTGGGTGACTAGGAATATCAAAGAGAGAAATAAGTGTGCGTGAGCATGTGTATGCACATGCACATGTGGGTGTACCTGTGTATGTGTTTAAGCAACTACTTCCTGGGATTCTGTTACACTCAGCCTATCACAAGTCTAATATGTTACATGCAGAGGAAACACTGAAATACCAGTGCGCTGTTAAAAAATAAACTTCATTCTGTGATTTATGAATTAAGCAATCTCCAATCTAGCAGACAAGAAAGGAGTTTTATAGGCAGAAGGGAGCAGACACAAGAAAGTTACTGGGCACTGGCTGGCTGGGTAAAGCCAGGTTCCTTTCCGTACATGGGCCAAAGGGACGTCTTGGAGCCAGGTCACAGGTGACTTGAGCTGAGCAGGAAAGCACTGACTGGTTGAAGCTGGCCTTCCTTTTCTTGGCCAGCGTAGTATAAAACTTAGGTATAAGTTTTGGTTTGCTGACGGGGGGCTTAGCACAAGCAACTCCATTTAAGGCCTAATCTGGTTATTTTAACACCCCCAATATTGCTGGCTAAAATATTTGGTTAAGAGGCTACCTCCTTTCCTTGGAAAACAAACTAAACGGCCTAAGGGGAAACGTGGACAAATTAGGATATTGTCTCAGCGGGCTGCTTCTTGCTGATTTCAACAAAGTTCTAGGGTTGATGAATTCAAACTTGATCCAGTTTATCTCTAGGTAGGGAAGCCAGGGAGGTGCTCTCCGAGGCCTGAAATCTAAATGCATTACATGTGGAGCCTTGCAAGATTTTAAAAAATAATAAAAGGAGACAACTGCCCTGTATTTCAAACTGGAGCATGTATAAGATACTCTGAAAAGGCAGCCATAGCAGGAGATAAATTACTGGGCCCAAAGCTTTTAAAAAGACCTCCCATTAATAGCTCTCTGTCAGACAATGGGAGGCAGGCTAGCAACAAAAATGAGATTAAGTACATCGCATTCCCACCCAAGCCTATTCTTTAAGTGGTCTCCAGGTGGAATCAGGTTTTAAAACTACCAGGTCTGGAAGCCAAAAGAAACCACAAACCTTGACTTCCACTGCCTGTTACTATTAAAACTGTAATATTGCCTGCACCCTATATAAGGAAATGGGCTTTTGAATCTTTTTGGGTCTCATGAGGAGGCACCCTTTGTGGTCTACAAGAGAAATGGCCATGGAAGGTCATAGTCAAGGAAGAACCCCTTCAGAAGGTGAGTTCTGAAGCAAGGGATCAGAGAGGACCATGGCAGGAAACTTTCTGCAGAAAGCAGAAGTAAAACAGATACCGTAATTAATGAACCTCTTCTACCTCCAGGTCAAGAGCCTTTCATCTACTTTGAATTTATAGCAGCCACTTTAGATCAATGAGGGCCATAACTAAGGATGGACAAGCATGTGTCCAGTTTACAGGACGATGCACCGCACCACCCAGGGCCTATATGTGTGTATTTAATGTGACCAATTTAATCCAATGAATATATTCTCTTGCATGTATAAAGGAGAGAATTGACATGAAAATATTTTTTTTAAGATTTTAAAAGTTATTTTCAGAGAGTGGGGAAGGGAGAGAGGCAGAGTGGGAGAGAAACTTCAGTATATGGTTGCCTTTCACCTGCCCCCAGCTGGGGACCTGGCTGGAGACCTGGCTTGCAACCTGGTCATGTGCCCTGGCTGGGAATCCAACCAGTGACCTTTGGGCTCGCAGGCCAATATAGGTCAATTATATCTCATTTAATATGTATTTATTTTCTTAATATATTAAATATATACTAAATATAGTAATTAATTATATAATTAATATATTAATTACTATATAATTAATACTAAATATATTAATATATTTAACAAATATTATTATATGTATAAAATAAAGGGAAAATGTGCCTCAGTAAAAAGAGGATCCTCATCCAGGGTATAAAAATCTCTGTGAAGGAAGAGGCACCAACAGGGACTGACAACAGGCAAGCTGTGGCACAAAGGCTCAGCACCTTTACTTACTTTGGAACATTCAGAAGGACCATCACACTTCCAGAGCCCTGTGTGTGACCTGTGGAGACCCCTGCTTCAATGCATTGCCGTTCAACTCCCCCCAACTTGTGCCCAGTCCTGCTTTCCTCACTCCCTCACATGAATCCCTTTTCTATGAAACTTTCTGCATGTGAATCGCGCTCTCTCTAAGCTTGTTTCCCAGGGAACACTAAACCAGACACCATCTGCCTGTTCAATTTAATACAATTACATTTGTTTGTCAAATGTGTACATGTAGTGTGTACACATTTATAGAAAGTGAGATTCGAATTTATTAGTTGAGCTTTATGTGAATTTCAGTCACTGTCATAAACCTTCAAGACGAGGCCATAGAAAAGAACCAGAGAATATAAAACCTTTAGTTATACAGGTCAGTTGCAATCTAGGCTGAATGGCTAAACTTTTCTCCCCATATAGCCTCAAGGGGACCAGGCTGAACTTCTTTACATGGTGGTCTCAGGAGAACATTCCAACAAAGATAACCCCCATACAAAAGCACTTATCCAAATAGACTCATTTCGCATTTGCTGCTGCCCCATTGGCCAAAGCAAGTCACATGGGCAAGCCCAAGTCAATGTGAAATGAGATCGGGCAAGGGCTCAAGGACACAGGTGTTGGGAGGTATGGCTGCTCTGTGTGTGTGTACATGTTCACTTTTATATAGTGGTTATTATATGGAAAATGCAGTTTTAAGTTATAAACACAGAATTTTCTAACAAAAATTACCCTGTGAAGTTCAAACTATTATTATTGCCGATTTACTAATGATGAAACTTTCTCCACTTCTTCAGTGGAGAAAACAGGATTTGAATCCCGGTGGTTGGGTTCTGAAGATCACATACTCATTTACACAGCAGTTTTCTCCCTCCCTTCCACATCTTTCACCCCCTGCAGATGGGGTGAGTGGGTGGTAGGGAGGCACGTATCGAAGACAGATGGAATTTTAGAGATTATCAAACACTTTGAGTTACAGATAATATTGAAGTCTACAAATATAAGTTCCCTCAGAGCATGCAGTTAATTAAAAATAAAGCTCTTTACATTATGTGGTACAATCTTGGCTTCGATGTTAGAATATTGTAAAAGGTTAGAAATATTCAATTTTACCAAACTACAGATGAGACTGCAGAGATTTAAACTGTCAAACCATGAAAGGTAAAGATGAATTCCTTTCACCAAATTAAAGTGCATCAGGACTAAAGGATGTCCAGGGTAGTGTAAAAGATGAAAGGGGCTTATGCTTTGTACTTTACGTAGTTGGTGGTAAACATATGCAAGTCATTACCCCAGAAGGTTATAGTCTGAAAATATAAATAGGTTCAGGAAAGGCTTAGATAAATTCATGAATGAAGTTTATAATGGGTTAGCAAAAGGAAGTTAAGGATCACAGATGCCCCAAGGTTCAGGTGTGGGGGCAACTAGCATGTTTTCCTGAAAAACATCAAAGAAGTTATGCTGGACCTCTCTTGCTGATGTGACTCAGTATGACAGTTTATATTCTCATATTCTCTCTATAAGAACCTCACTCCATATAGCTCCATTCATCTAACGACATGATTAGACCTCATTTATTTTGCCAACATTTAAGAAAAAAATCATTCCCTTTCGCCCCCATCAACCAACAATGTAATTTCTTTCATAGTTATAATACCATGTACATTTATTTTCTCTTCTGTTTTCTAAATTCTTTCTACTATTTCATTTTTCATGTCAAAAATTTTCCAACTTTCCTATTTCAACTCTCTTAAAAACTTTTCCTTTGCCTCACTTTCATCTTTATTAATATCCTCTCTCCAACTTCCTTTCATCTCTCTGACCATTTACCTGTGACGCGCTCTTTAAACTTTATGGCAGAGGAAATATGTCAATAATTTGGTCCATAATAACTTTCATCCTTTATTATTATAAGAGCATGATCCAGTCAATCTCAAAGTGACTAAAAGTAGCTTTAGAAAAATTATAAATATTACAATATTAAGTATAAGAAAACAATAGCAGGTACATATGCCAGTGTTCCATTAATATAAGCAGTTTCCACTGAGATAACATAAATGCTCTAATAACAGACCTGAAATGATAGTTTTATTAAATGATGCTGAAAGTAAATCCTGATAGAAAATGCTGGTTCTCTTTATCTAGGAGATATTTGCATAACTAAATTTATCTAATAGTGTCTCTGCTTCTAAGATAAGTAAATCATTAAGAGACACTTTGGTTTTGCCTGGAAATCGCTGCTTTAAGGACACTTTATTTTGATGTCAACATACATTAGTAATTAGAGCTGCATGTTAGACTATAGTACTTTATCATATCTTTAAAAACAAAAGTTAATTTCTGACATTAATTCCTAGAAAATATGCTCAAAGGCTTATTTTTAACCTATATTACCTTGCATCGCTTATCATCTATTATATTTTTGACCAATCTGACAAAATATATATAGGGTGCACGTGCTCAATTGGCAAAATTTTAGTAAAATAAATAACATACCACAAAAGTGACATATTTTGAAATAAGTTATTCTTATATGTAAATACATAAACATAGTCATTATTTTTTAAAGTGTTCAAAAAGGTCTCCATTTGCTGTAATAATAGACTCGATTCGACTTCAGAATCTTGAGCACAATTTAACTTTTCTTTATCCTTGGACATCATCATGTTTTCAACCTTAGCCTTTACAACAATAGCAGTCATCCTCAAGACTTGTGGAAACAAATGTGAGCTCATGATATCTCCTTCATTGCTGACAACACCTAACACCATTGCTGTGGCAGAAAATTTTATTCTCATGACAATTAGGACTTCATGAAGAGTCTCACAGAGCCACCTGTTGTTTCTTCTGTTGACTATTTGGTCCCGATGAGAATTCTTTTCATTAGAGAAGAAAATCAGAGGGCTTTTTCTTTGGGATTTTTCAATGTTTTTAGTAGTTTCATTGCTTTTTCAAAGTGTCTTTCCTTTGCTGTGTCTCTTCTAAAAACATATGATCTGTATCTGATATCTTCAGCAATAATCTTGCAAACCCTTGCATTCGACATCTTCAATTCCCTTGCTACGGAGTGCCTTGACTTGCCTAGAAATTCATTGAAGAGCTCCTAGATTCTGTGTACAACAGCTGAATTTGTGTGATCCTTGTGTACCGTATGCATTTTCCTTGTTGGTGTGGCGACATCTGGATCAGCATCATACACCTTCACGTTGTCAACTGTGCATAAAGGCAGGTTGTTGAAGTCCCCAATCTCCTTAGCAATTTACCCTACACACAGTCCAGAAATTATGGTTGCTCTAATATTGTATTCCTTGGACATGATGGTTGCTCTCAGAATTTAATACTTTATATCTGAAACAGTGATGTTAAATCATAACCTTAGAAACATAGTTTTTCAAAATTAATAAGGTGCACGTGAAATAAGAAGATGTAACGTTATTGTCAATTTATCATGTGCACTCTGTAGCTAAAATTGTGATTCATTCACAGAAAAAAGCTATTGTTGTGTTGGTTGCTGTCATTTTTTGGATAATCTAAGGGAACAGAGGTCAGTACCCCTCACTAAATAAATAGTCAGATACTGCCTGTTCTAAAAACCTTTGCCTGCACCAGTGCGCCTTTTGAGGCACTCCAGCTGAAAATCACTGTTTTCACGTAATCAGTGATAATGTATGTATACATGGTACATATCTACATAATTAACATAAGACTAAATATATAGACAATAGAAGACCATCATAATATTCTTGGGTAAGTCTTTTTATCCCCATTATGCACAGAAGAGACTGGGGAGAAGTCAGGACCTTAGCTGAACATTGGGCCCAGCCAAAACTTACACTGAAGTTTTTCTGAGTCTAGGACAAGGTACTGCCTACCTCTTCACACAAACTCTTTCAAAATTGGGATTGTTCTTTTTCCCACTATCAATTAAGGCTGAGGATTCCAAGCTAAAAGCAGATAGATGTGCTTGGTGTTTTCTCAGAAACGTGATCTCGAGTCAGGCACACCTTATTTCTTTTCCTTGCGAAGCGCCCCAGAAGGAACCACAACTGGAAGTGACAGAAACTGGAGCTCAGAGGAGTATACAGTAAGATACTTCTTACTGTAGGAGACAGAGAAAATGAAAATATTTCATTCATATTGCTTTTAATTCTTAACTAGTAAGGTATCTAAATATGCTAATGAATGACTGGTAAATGTGATTGATTAATCCTAACCTAAATGTTTATACAGTTATCTACACTGATGTTTAAGAAGAACAAATGTTACTGCATATTGTTTTTATGCTGGAGAGAGAATGTGTTAAAATAATTTCTCCTCTACAACTAAAAATTCTCAGTAAGTAATGTGACAGAAACAACATTCATTAAATCCAAACACACAAGTCACTGAATATACAATAAAATGCAAATAAGGCCATTTAAAATTGTACAAATGTATTTTCTGTCTCAAGCGCAAAGGTTTCTGACATCTATATTTTAAAGCTAGCCCATTTATAAAACAAACAAAAAATATATAAGCACTGTTTCCCAATACATATATTTATTAAGAGAAATGATCTACAAAACATATGTGCTCATATCTGTGGCCATCAGTAATCAAAAATGAGAAGGTGCGTGTTGACCAGAGAACACATCTTAATATGAATGCTTCTTGATCAGAATATAGACAAAAAAAGTCCATAATTGAAAGCTTTGGTGGGTCTCTCTTTCTTGAAACACTTCTCATTTGCCCTTGGTTTAGGAAGAAAAAAATCTAGAGGAACAAGCAAAACTTCTAATTTCCAAAGTTGCATTATTGTCTTTGACTCCTTCACTGGTCCTCCTTGCAAAGAATCCAACTTTTATTCACTTGTATGATTCTTCTCTGCAGTGCCTGACATCCTTTTAACGCATTGCCTCCGGAGAATGACATTCTTCTCAGAATTTTCCTCATTGTTCTTTGAATTCTCAGCTTTTGTCATAGCCTTTTGTGGACAGCAGATTCCCTATCCCACAGATATATTCCTTTGGTTCTGCTCATTATCACTTGATAGGAGCCTCAGTTCCTCAGTATATTCATCTGTCTTTGGTTCAGATCAATAGATGGTTTTAAATCAGTGCACTGAGGACTGAAAGACCACCTTTTATTGCTGGCTGGTAGTTCAGACATAAGAGAGTGAATGATTTCTTGGGGTTTGTGGTCCATAATTATATTAACCTTGGTCTCATACCAAGCTATTTGAAACTTCTCACACCTCATTACCAGTCAATGCATCCTTCTCTGTATAAGAATTGCATTGTTTGACTTTGAAAGACATGTTGTTAAAATCCCTTTACAGGTTAGTGATGTTTCTTTAGAAGAGTGGAACAAATTTCATGGTCAAAGTCAAAATTTTAGCACTCTTTTTATCACCAGGATATCTAACCCTCTGAATCCCAAAACATTCTATATTGTTGCAGATGATTTAGAGAAAAAAGAAAGAAGCACACTGTTTTCATCATTACCATATTAATAATATGCTTTACATTTTAGCAAGTGACTGTATTATATATTTGTGTTTAGTGTTTTCTAAATTAAGTGGATCTCCTCAAATTATAAAAAATAAAATAGTAATAATAATGTTAATTTAAAAAAATATTTTGTGATCAATGTCCTTAATCCTGTCTTAAGTTTAAAAAGAAAAGTAGTTTGGGAAGCAGAGAGTACTTTTACTAATGTGAATGAAATGGATCCTTCTGGGAAGTTCCTTTTTGTTGTTATTTCATTTTTTATTGAATTTGATAAAATCCATATATGTAGGTCTTAGGTTTGTAATTCATTTTATAATACATCATTTTCTGGAAGACTTCTTGGAGATTTTATTGGACATCTTTGAAACAAATTCAGAAGTTATGAATCCATCTAAGTAAGGTCTTATTAAGCAAATAAAGTCAAATTAAAACACACATTATACGTACCCTATCAAGTCCTACTGAGGTTATCAGCTTGTCTGTAGTTCTGAAATAATCTAGATGAGAGATGTTTGATTTCTATTGAATAATTAAACAGTCTAAAGCCAAAATGTCTTTTTTTTTCCCCTAAGAGGAAAATTGGAAGACAAAAGGGGGAACTATAGCAAGTCCCAACTATTCCTTTTTATGAGAACACAGACAAAGGCTAGATGAGCTAAGGGCAATTGAAGTGGGTATTGCTCAGGGGATTCCTTTAAAACATAATGCATTCACTCAGCATATGAAAGAATGAATCTTTGCTGTTTGACTAGATGGGGTTAATGATTTATCCTTGGAAGATTAGTAACAAGTCAAATCAATGGCAGGGTCATAATTAGAACTCATATAGTATGAAAAATTTTAGGTCACGAACTATCTTGAAAATATAAAAGGTAATCTATTCACTTACAAAAACTTGGGAGAAAAGAAGTCTAATTAAATGGGTTAATCATCTCCTAACTCAGCATTTCACTATCTCCATCATCTCTCAAACATCATTTAATAACAAAAATCTCAATAGTTAGAACTAAGTTTCTGAGACACAAATATCATATAACAAAATAAAGGTAATCAGCAACTGTCACTAAAATAGGTAGTCTGAAATTCTTGGTGGTGTAACAAGAAAAAAAGGGTTAATAGTTAATGAATCTCACTCTTCCCTCTTTCTAAAAAGCTAATGTGGCTATGGGGTAGTTCTCTCCCAAGTGCTAACTTAAAATTCAAGATCTTTGTACCTGTCACAAAATTAACCAAAGGCAAAAACTTTTAGATTCAGGGTGCAGAATAAATCACAAGGAGGATATATAAAACAAATCAGTACCAAAGTGAAAGTTTCCTCCTTTGCCCTTAACCTCCCATAGATTCTTTGCTGCAGCTATATTTTATTTGGTTGAAAACAGAGAATAATGATAATGATATAGTGGGGTCTTTCAGAGCTAGATCTGGAAATAGTGGGCATGATGTTTTCCAACTACATTGGTTAAAACCATATCACATGTATGCAAACTACCTGCAAAAAGGTAGCATCAGGTGGTCTCTGCCATAGTGGATAACATTACATATGATAGAGGTTTAGTATCACTTGGGATTTAATGAAACATTTATACTTATACATTTGTCATCTTAGAAGAAATGGGCATTTACCTACAGATATACAAGGCATAGATATTGACTCCAGGGGAAAAAAAGGTTATAGATGAAGAATCAAGCCCATAACCATTAGATAAATTAAAACTAGTTAAAATTCTATCCACATATATGTATAAGATCCATATGAATTTACAAACTGTTTTAAAGAAATCTGAATACAGATAACACTTATTGCATGGAAAAATTTACAATGAATGTAAAAAGAAAAAAATAATGCAAATATTGTTGACAGATTAGTACAACATTGATAGCATAATTAAAAAGGTATAAAATATAAAAATAATAGGACTCAAAATATACATATAAATATGTAAAATAATTCAATGAGTCTGAATTATTTTTAAATTGAGAATTTTTATAATTGCTTTTCTTTGAAAATAAACATTAATATAATCTTATTGATTTTCATTAAATTAATGATTTAGAAATCATTATTATTATCTCAATTAATACCCCAAAATGTGAAACCATATGCTATTGTGTATGTCAAAAATTAGCAGTTAAATCAATATTTTTCCAACTGGAAAATGGTATCTACTGAGCAATAACATTATTAATGAAGAAAGTTTATCTTTCAAAATCAGAATAAATATCTGCCATTTTTTAGTCAACGTTGCTTTTGAATTTCTAGGCAATGCAATAAAGCAAGAAAAAAGTGATATGTAAAGATTATAATGATGGTAACAAATTTTCATTATTTATTACCCATATTATATCCACAGAAACTATGCAATGGCTATTACACAACTTATTGGAACTTGTGAAATTCAAAAAAAAAATTGTAACAAGTTCACCATATAAAAATAGTAACATTCCTATATTTCCAGAAAAACAGATTTGAATGCATAATAAAAAGTAGCTAAATTTTTGTAGCCAAATAAAAATAACACTTGAAACATATTTTGGGGTAAATCCCAGAAAAGATTTACAAGACAGCAAAAGAAAACAGTATGACCTTTTAAAAATATGGAAATACACATATAAAGGAAGAGACAGAATATGTTAAACGGAAAAATCTACTATGGAATTAACTCATTCCCATTCCCAAATGAATGCTGACCAAATCCTAATAAGATCTGATCAACTTCCAAAATTTTTATGAGGAATAAAGCACCAACAATGGCCACAATACTTTTGTGGAAAGGGAGATAAGGATGCGGCAGCACAGCGAATGTAGGAGGAAGGTAGGTGAGAAGAGAGGGAAGAGGAGGACATTTGATCAAGAAAAAAGGAAGAGAAAAGGAATATGAGGGAGGAGGGAGAAGAGAAGGAGAAAAGAAAGAATATAGTAGTAGTACTATAGGAATTCTAGCTATTAGCTGTCCAAAGTTTTAATTGTAAAACTTTAAATTTGTCTTTTTAATTTAAGTATAGCTGGTAAACAATCTTATATTGGTTTTAGGTGTACAATATAGTGATTTGACATTTTTATGCCTTACAATATAATCACTGCTATAACTCTAGTGATCATCTGTCATGGTTTAAACTTACCACAATATTATAGATCATACTCTCCCTTTCATCCATTCCCACCCTTTCCTTTCTGGTGACCATCCCTTTGGTCTGTTTCCAGGGATCTGTTTTGTAAACTGGTGCATTCCCTATGGAGAACAGTATGGAACTTACTAAAAAATCTAAAAATAGATATTCCATACAACCCAGAAATTCCACTTCTGGGTATTTATTCAAAGAAACATTTTTTAAAAAGATATATGCATCTTTATATCCATTGTAACATTATTTACCATAGCCAAAATTAATGGGCAAACTAGTTGTCCATTAATAGATAAATCTGTATACATACACATTTATGGATATATATGGAATATAAGCAGCAATTAAAAAGAATGAAATCTTGCCATTTGCTAGCACATGAATGGCTCTAGAGGGTATTATGCTAAGTGAAATAAGTCAGGCAGAGAAAAACTATGTTGATTGAAAGAAAAAGTATTAATTCAGGAAAAATAAAATAAAATAACACAAGAATGTATAATATATATGGGAAATTTAATATTTTCTATTATTTTTGTTTCTCCCCATATCAATACCTTTTATTTTAAATTGCTGCAGTTTATAATTTATGTGTTGTATATGTATACTTATTATATGCTAATGTGTTAATAGCACTGTAAGGAAATAGTGTACTATTAATTTAAAGTTTTAAATTTATTCTTAGAGAGAAAAGAAGGAAGGGAGAGAGAGGGAGGGGAACATGGATTGGTTGCCTCTTTTACAACCTGACGAGGACCAGCCTGCAACACAACCACAAAGTGTGTGCCCTGACTGGGAATCAAACCAGCCAGCCACCTTTAGCTTTTCAGGACTATGCCCAACCAGCTGAGCCACACTGGGCAGGGCAAATGAGGTAGCTTTCAGTAAGTTGCAATGGCAAAATTGGCAATTTACTCATTAAAAAATATTAACTAATATTCCTAAGAAACCAGTTACAAGTATAACTTCCCAATAGAGTGAAGAAATAATGTAAAAAGTTTTTAAAAATATTTTAAAGCATACAAAATTTGATTCTGCAAACATTATATGTAAGACTTCATAACAAGACATTTTAGCAATAGCTAGCAAAATTGAAAATGCACATAAATTAAGCAAAGTCTTTGAGTTATATATTCTAAAATAGTCTCACATATGTACAAGGAGACCTGTGCAAGAGAGTTGATTGTAGCATTTTTTAGCAAAACAAACAATTTAACATGTCATTTGATGAAAGAATGGAAGAATAAATTGTATAATATTTGGAATATTAAGCAGCAAATGTAATATACTAGTTGTACAAAAATCAATATGCTAAATCTCGACTTGAGATTTTCTTGGGAAAATCATGTTACAGTGATATATAATTATGACAATTAAAATATTAAAACTTGATTTGTTATATAGGGATATGCAATTTCATAGCAATAGTTTACCATGGTAAAGGGAGAACACACATCTTATTCAGTATATTTGTTTTTGTTTTTTTTTAGGAGTGAATGATGTGGAATAAAATGCAAAAATTTATTCCAAGGCATCTCTAATATTTATTTCTTAAAAACAAAATTCTGAAACAAAGACAATAAAATATTAATGTATTTGTTGGTTAGATAGGTTTCTCTGAATCTTTATACATACTTGACATAATATGTAATTAAAATATTTGAAAACTTTCATGTTTCCAAGTGTATACAACAAATGTTAAACCAGCAAAGCATTTTCAAGAATTATTAGACCATGAAAGTTATATTTGGTTCCTTAAATGTTCATTGACCCAAATTAAATTACAAATGCCATTGCTTCAGCCTTCCATTCATCCATACTATCGTAGTGTTCTTGCAACCAGCAGGTTAAAAAAAGGCAAGCTCCTTCCTGCAACAAGTATTCTCTGAATTCCAATAAACCGTAACTTATTATAAAACCTAAGCTGACAGGTAATGTGAACAAAGTACACTAATTTTATTTTCGGCTCTGAGCATATGGGTCAATGCTGATTTGCATGACCATCAACAAAACAATTCTCCTTTGTTGCCAGTTATAACTTTCATGTATGTGTTGCCTTTGAATCAAATTGAATCTATCCTTAATCAATCATCTTTCTTCTTTATCATTATCAATTAATATTTTTGAACCCTCTGAACTGTTTCACTTTGTATTGAATTTTCTGATAATGAGATACCAAGCTGAGTACTCAGTATGTTTTAAAATCTTGATATAGATACTTATATTGGTTGATACCTTCAAGAGCAGTTCAAGACTTGCTACTCCAGCTGGCTTCCTCATCATTAATTCAAAGCTTGTCTATGCCTAAGTCATTCCACAGTTAATGTGAAGATATGGGTGTCTATCCTGGATTAATTTAATATCCATTCTTAGGTTTATCTCATCAGGTTTAAGGATATTTGTTACCACAGCAAGCATGCAAACAGTGAGGAGGAGGAAAGGACTTTTGAGACTACTCATTTGAAAATGTATAGGGAATTTCATGGAAAGTAAGGTTTATAGATAATTTTATAAACATTATGTCTGTATGCAATTCCCAATGTCTCATGAAGACATTTCTTCTGTATTTCCTCTTATGCATTCTAGCAAGGACTGCTGCTTACTGCCGGGTTTATATTCTTCATTAGTAAATTCCTATCTTACAATTTTGGCTGAAGGCACCATGGCATTTTCCGAGCCCTCATCCCTGAACACAAAATCTCAATGATGTTCTCTGCCTCAGGTTTTGCACATATACATTTAGTATGATGCCAAAGTATACAAACACACCCTACTGTCTAAACTGAGGTTCTATTTGACTTTGGTACAAAGTATGTGGTACATGGTAAGTACTCAAGGTTAGTTATTGGTGCTATTATTGTTACTATTAAGTGATTAGTCAAACTTGGAAACATTATAGAGCTACCAGCTTGTCTGTGAAGAATAATTTCCAATTTTATTGTAAATTCATACATTACCTGTTATAAGAGTTTTATTTAAGAAATAAATACTCAAAAACACATTTACTGTCTATAATGAAGGATTCAAGAACTAAAAACAACACTCTTCAGAAGGTTATTTTCGTTCTTTCTGTGGTACACCAAACATATATATCTTATTTAAAAATAAAACTAACATTCTCTACATGTTATTGTAATATTTTATCTTCATTTGACTTCTAATCAAATGAAAGAATAGGTAAATATTAGGCTGTCTTCCCATTTAGTCAAATTAAAATTACAACTAAACTGTAGGACAACCATCACTGCTTGAGAACTGCCTGAAATGTAGCTGAACAGAACTCCTATAACTAAGAATATAAAGAAGAAATCACATGGAGACTGGTTGGAGGGTCAGAGAAATGGAACAAGCTGTTCCCACATCCAAATGTGAAAGTTAAATCTCCAGAGGCCCTCTGGCCAGGTGGTGGAACACTGTCCCATACACCGAAAGGTGGTGGGCACATGCCAGTCAAGGCACATGCCTAGGGTGCAGGTCCAATCTCCAGTCAAGGCCTATACAAGAGGCAGCCAACTGATACTTATTTTCTTTTCCCTCTCTCCCTCCCTCCCTTCTTTCTTCTCCCTAAAAGTCAATGATAAAATGTCCTTGGGTGAGGTTTTACAAAAATAAAATATAAACAACTCTGGAAGGATATCTTGGCTACAGACTTCCCCCCTGAGAAGCAAGGGCAGGCCAGCCCCAGCCCAGGGTTCGGGAAGAGGAGTTCCTGTAACTTCTGGTTGTGAAACCAGCAAAATTGGCAATTGAGTGAAACAGGGTTTCTGGAGTCCTAGGCCTTCCTCTTCAAAGGCCTGTGCACAGACCTACTGACAGATTCACTGGTGCTGAGCTCCAGCAATGGAGCAGCAGTCCAAAAAGCACAAGGAACACACAGGGAGGACAGAATTATCTGGCTTCAGAGTGAGGGCTGCGGGAGCGGCTTTCTCCCAGATGGAAGCGCTGGCAGAAACCTTTGTTCCTTTTCTGAACCTGCCCCCCACAGGCCCAGGCAGGCCCCATATCCATCCATTTAGGTAAGTGTTCCCCTTGCCCTAGTGATTCCCTGAGATTCCATCCCCCTCAAATTGTGACTCACCCAAGCCACTTTGAATGGCTTTTCCATACAAATGGCTTGTCTTGGCTCCAACTGTGGATTTCAAAGAATCTCTCAAAGGTTCACAAAACAAAAACAAGCAGCATCTGGCCTAAGAATTCCTCATACCCCTTGCTAAGTGGCCGGAAGCCCTGCACTAGAGACAGCAGCTTTGGTTCTCAGCATAGCCCCTCCCACGCATCTTCACACCCAGCACAAGGGACAAACCTCTGCAGATCACTTTGTAGCTTATACCAGGTGCTCCAGGCAGGAAAAATAGAAGCACTTCCCCTTGACCTGCCCCAGAGCTCTTCTCAAGAGGCCTCAGAACCAACACACCCAGTGTCCAGCTTCAGACCAAACCAGAGCACCACACAACTATGTGTACAAACAACACGCCCGAAGGATCCATTCTACAAGCACTGAAGCCCCACAAAAGTGCATCCTGCTGCAATAGGTCAGCCCCTGCACAGTAGCTCCTCTACTAGGGTCCTCATGGTAAATCAGGCTGAGAGGCTAGCCCTCCCTCGCATTGACATGCTTACAGCAACCGAGGCTCAACTACAACAAAAGGGCTCACATAAGTCACCCAAGGAACATACGTGGAGCAGTGGGCTCACGTGACCAGGGAGACTGTGCCATGAAGCCACACAGAACACCTAGTGCATAAAATCACTCTACCAAGACTGAGAGGCATAGCAATTCTACCTAATACCTAGAAACAAACACAGGGAGGTGGCCAAAATAAGGAAACAAACAAAACATGTCCCAAATGAAACAGCAAGACAAAACTCCAAAAAAATAACTAAATAAAGTGGAGGCAAGTAATCTACCAAATACACAGTTCAGAACACTGGTTATAAGGAAACTCAATGAACTCAGTGAAAATTTTAACAGAGATAGGAACCATTTTTAAAAAGGGAAAAGAGAAACAAAAAATAACCAGAGAAATAAAATAAACAATAACAAAAATGTAAACTAAATTAGAGGGAATCAACAGATTAGGTGACACACAGGATCTAAATGATTTGGAAAACAAGGTAGCAGAAAAAAGCAATTGGAACAGCAAAAGGAAAAAATAATTTAAAAAATGAGGATAATTTAAGGGGTTCACATGACAGAATACCAGAAGGAGAAGAGAGAGAGCGGAACTGAAAACCTATTTGAAGAAATAACAACTGAAAACTTCCCTAACCTGGCAAAGGAAATTGACATACAAGCCCAGTAAGTACAAAGTCCCAAACAAGATCAACACAAAGAGGCCCACAACAAGACAAGTCATAATTAAAATGCCAAAGATTAAAGACAAAGAGGGAATTTAAAAAGCAGCAAAAGATAAGCAGTTACTTACCCACAAGGACTGTCAGCTGATTTTTCCACAGAAACTTTGCAGGCCAGCAGGGGTTGGCACAAAATATCCAAAGTAATAAAAAGCAATGACCCACAATCAAGATTACCCAGCAAGGTTATCATTTAGAATCACAGGACAGATCAAAATCTTCATCATTACCAAACCAATATTTACAAAAATGTTAAAGTGACTTCTTTAAGAAGGAAAAACATGTAACAATATAAATAAAATGGAATAACTAAATGCCTATCTATAATTACTTTAAAAGTAAATGGATTAAACACTCCAGTCAAGACATAGGGTGGCTGAATGGATGGGAAAATAAGACATACACATGTTCCTTATAAGAAACCCACTTCAGATTGAAAGACAGACATACACTGCAAGTAAAGGGATGGAAAAAGATATTTTTTACAAATGGAACTTTTTAAAAAACTGGGGTAGCAGTGTTTGTATAAGACAAGATAGACTTTTTATAAAAGCTATAACAAGAGACAGAGAAGGACTCAGCAATTCCATTCTTGGGCATTTATTTGAAGAAACCCTTAACACAAATTCACAAAGATACATGTATGCCTACATTTATCGTAACATTATTTACGATAGCCAAGGTATGGAAGCAACCTAAATATCCTTGATAGATGATTGGATAAAAAAGATGTGGTACAAATATACAATGGAATATGACTCAGCCATAAAAAATGAGGGTATTATGCTAGATGAAATAAATGATATAAAGAAAGATAAATTATGATTTTACTTAAATGTAGAATTTATAAAACAAATAAAACAGAAACAAACTCATAGATACAGGTAACATTTTAATGTTCACCAGGCGAAGGGTGGGTTGGTGGGATGAGTGAACAGGGGAAAGAAAGGAAGATGCTTAAACTGCCATTTATAAAAACTGTAGCAGGTATGTAAAGTATAGCATGGGAATATAGTCAATAATATTGTAATGACTATGTATGGTATCAGATAGGTACTAGTTATTAGGGTGATTGCTTTGTAGGTTATATAAATGTCTAATCACTATGTTGTATACTGGAAACTAATATAATATTGTATGTCAAATGTAATTTTAAAAATATTTTTAAATAAATACAAATAAAACAGCATTTAATGTCTGCATTAATAGTATATATATACACTTAATAAAGTTATTTATTTTAAATTTAATAGCATTTAAGTTAGGATTCCCCCCCAAAAAACAGAATACTTAATTAAATTTGAATTTTAGATAAACAAAAATAGTTTTTTAAAAGATTTTATTCATTATTTTTAGAAAGAAAGGCAGGGAGAGAGGAAGAAAGGGAGAGAGAGATTAATGTATGGTTGCCTTTCACCTGCCTCCAGCTGGGGATCTGGGTGGAGACCTGGTTTGTAACCTGGTTATGTTCCCTGGCTGGGAATTGAATCAGCAACCCTTGGGTTCAAAGGCAGAATAATTTTTTAAGTGTAAGTATGTACCAAATATCACAAAGGAAATAATCATGAAAAAAATTGTGACAATATGCGGGCCTTAAATTTTATCTTAAATGTTTAAAAATTCTATATAAAAATATCCATCACTGTTTAGTTCACAATGTTTTCATTACTTCCCAAATGTAAATAAAATGTAGGTGAGCGTTTCTGTCTGTTCTGGTCCGTGCTCTATCCCAGTGCCTGTTATAAAAGGAGGGACTCATGATTATTTGTATGAATAAGATGAATGTGATTTAGATTTTGATTAGAAACTTAACAGCAATTTGTATTGCTTCCTACAAGTGATTTTAAATCCCTTGAAAACATACTTCCTTAAAGAAAAATGAATAAAGCGACTCAATATTTGATAAGAAGTAGGGAATCAAAAAGTGACCGAGGCAAGTCCCAAACTTTAGTTTTATAGTGTATTCTTGGGGAAGCAATCATTAATAAATGATAACAAACAAACAAACAAAAGAGGCAGCACTGGAGTATCCCGCAGCATCCCGAGAAACATGACACAGGGACTTAGAAGAAATGCATCTAATTCCGATTGGAGGATGAAATGCGCTTCACAAAAGGCCTGGATTTCAAATGGGCCTTGAGACCATGACAGATTCAGAGGGTTCCCGAGTTGAAGAGTTTTGCGGCAGACTGAAAACAAGACACGAAATTCTGCTACTGCGAGCCGTATTCAGTCAAGGCACATATTCACAAAGCGTTGCCCACTTGATAGGCAAACCAGTCATTGGAAGCAGCGGCAACTACTCTTAGTTATAAAAACAGTGGCAAAAATGAGCTGGGATTAAGGAGGAGCAGCTTCCATTTCATGCCCCATTTTTGACTCATGTCCCTAAATCACGCAGAAGTAATGCCCTGACCACGATGCCTCAATTGCCTGTGTTTTACTTTAAGCTGCCTGGAAACCATTTTCCCTCAGCAACATAAGCTTAGAAAAGTATATGGATTGATGGATTTAATTTGCATTCCACTTGTAACACAATATGGCCTTCTGTTTTTAAAGAAGCACTGACAGTGCGAAACATAATATTACTTTGTGTTTGCTATAGAGGCCATTGATAGATATGGCAGTTTTAACTCAAAATACCGCTGCTTTTGTTAAACCATACTTCACACTTCACCTCATTTTGATATACAGGATGGGAATAAAATTATATGTCAGTATTAGAGTTTTGCATTAAATTGTAGATTTTTTTTTTGGTCCCCATCATATCTTTCTGCAAAGGGGATGGATTTCTAGAGGACAGCATTTTTCTCATTTGTGACATATCTGCACAAATACAATATATAATTTTCAGCAAGACTATCGTTCCATGTGAGGGAAAAAAATAATGCCCTACATTATTATTTCAACTCGCGAGTCTGGATGCTGTACTTTGATATTATTTATTTGAAGTTTATGTAGCATATATTACTTGAAATTTGAAAGCTACTTTATTAATTCTAACAGTCAAAGCCTTCTGAGCTAAGAAAAGCTGTCCTTCCACTTAGCTGAATGCGCAGGCACAAAATTATTAAAAAACATCATGTGCACAAAATGCAGCAGTAAGCTGATTTGTGTGCACACGAGGCCTATTTGTTCTCAAAAGTACATTTTTAAATAAGAGGAGAGTTGGAAAGAAAAGGGAAACAGCACCTTGAAGAGAAAAGAACAGGAGTAGATGTCCTTTAGCTGTGTGTTTTATTGATTTATAAACAGTCAGGCTCCCTCATCTCTGCAAAGTAATTTAGATATGGGAAAATATCTGTGAAATATATTGATTGTGTTATTGATTGAAAAGCCAATTGCTGTTGCACTCCTGTTTTACCATTTAAGTCCTGACACATTTTGACATATGAGCCAGCTGTGACTACTGCCTGGATTCTGCAATAAGATAATGTGAAAGCTGTCATAACCACCTCTGTGTCAGCCTTGAGGATTTACAGTATGTTGGCGCTGCTATTTAGCTTGCTCTTTACCTGAATAATGAGGATATGTTAAAGCTTTCACTCTAGCATGTTGGTGAGTGTTTGCATTGGGGGACCCTTACTAGTTTCTGTTTCATTTAAGTATATCAATAGTGTGAGTAATAATAAAATACACGGGGAAGCGATGATTTAGTATCTTCATATTTAATCTACGCTCATAGGAAGAACTGACTTACGCAAATATTTTTCCTCCTGCTTTGGAGAAATTGGATTTCAAAACATTTCTCAGAGTAATTTTCACTTGTTATAAGATTGGTTTCTACTTAGTAGCCATAGAAAAAGCACGAGGAAAACCCATTCCTTCTATTTACAAATTTATCACTTATTTGAGGTATTTATTGCATGAAAAAGGAAGATAATTTACACAAAACCTACTCAATATCCTTCATTTGAAAAGAAAGAAGCAAAATAGCTTCTAACTCTACACATTAAAGCTCATAAGAATTCATATAAATATCTCTCTAAAAAGTACTTTAACGGATCTACGTTTTAGGACAGACCCTTATTAGATGATTGAAACGACAAATATCGTTTCCTGCTTCTAGTCACATAATCATAATGCACAAGAAAAACTCCTCTAAATCACCCTTTGGATGCATAGAGTCAATATGGATCTTTTCCAAATAAGGCTGTTTAAATGTATACTATACATTATTAAAGTTGGTGTCCATAATATTCCTCTTATGCCTGATGCATCTTCCCATTGTCACACAATCTCTCTGATTCATCACAAGCGGCACATTGATTCGTTCTCTCCTAGTTGATTTAAAAGCATCCTTCATTTTATGTAAACTAGTAGCACAGGTCCGCTGCAAGGTAGCAGTGCTGATGTAAATAGCCTGGGAACCATGCTCCGTATTATGAGGATGGACAGCAGATCACTCCTCTGGGAAATGAAAATGTTCATTTAACAGTATGAATGGCACAGCACTGTGGCAAATGACTGACATAGCAGTGTTAAGCATTAGAGTTGTGATTGATTTGGCTCCAACTTCAGAAAAACCAACATTTCTTTTCCATGCACAGGCTTCCTGTACTGCAGAGTCCTTTAAAAGTAGTATATTTTAGAGCCTCGGTATACTCTAAAGCAGATTTCACCTTCCTATAAAATTGCAGGCAGGCTTTTTATGGAAGTTAACAAAATATCAAACAGATTCTGACAAGGTAAAATCTTTCGTCCAAGGATTCCTGAGACTGCGTTACCATATGGCACCAGGGAGGTGGAGGTGGAGGTGGGCAAACCACCTAAAATGGGAGATTTGTATACGTTTTGCTCTGCAATGTAGAACAAAGATACTACGGTAGCTATTTCTTCTGCTCCTACCCAATCTCCCTGTCTTCCTTATAGGTAGGGTTACAGACAGACCCATCCAGGAGAAGCTGTGCTGTAAACTGTTCTTAAACTTTTGAGTGTGCAAAGTACTGCCTAGAAATGAGTTGAAAATTCCCATTCCTCGTCACCTTCTGAAGAGTCTGGTTTCATAGGCCTAGAATTAGGCACAGGAATTTGGTTTTAATTTTTTTAATTAAAAATATTTTATTTATTTTTCGAGAGGGCAGAAGGGAGGGAGAAAGAGATGGAGAGAAATATTGATGTGCAAGAGAAATGTCAGTTGATTGCCTTCATATGCCCCCAATCAGGGACCCAGCCCAAAACCCAGGCATGTGCCCTGACCCTGAATTGAACCTGCCAACTTTTGGTTTGTAGATTATGCTCAGCCCACTGAGCCACACCATTCAGGGCAGAAATTTGGTTGTATTAAAAATAAATGCTTAAAAGGTCGCTGGTTTGATTCCCAGCCAGGGCGCATAACCAGGTTGCAAGCCAGGTCTTCAGCCAGGTCCATGGCTGGAGGCAGGTGAAAGGCAACCATACATTGATGTCTCTCTCTCTCTGCCTCCCTCCCTTCCCCTCTCTTTCAAAATAAATGTTTAAATTTAAAATAATTTTACACTTACAAAAACTCATAAATTGTACAGTTGTAATTTCCCTCACTCCACTTCCTTTAATACTCTTAATTATATGAGTATAGAAATAGTATACTTTATTAGAAGACTACTGATATTGGTACAATATTACTAAATAATCTACAGACTTTATCTGAAATTCAAGACTTTTTCTATTTATGTCTTTTTCTATTGGAGATTCCTATAATGCATTTGGTTATTTCTCCTTCATCACCTCCAGTCTGTAAGCCCCTTAGGATCTGCTTTCAATTCATTATTCAATTATCTGATATCTGTTGATTTTCAAAGAAAATTATGCAGAACACTTATCTAGATGGTCACTTATGTTCATGAATCTGCTTCAAACATAGCTATGATTTTTTAAAAGGCAACCATATGAAAGATTTTGAAAACTAACTGAATGAAATCTAAACCATGCCTTTAAAAGCAATCTCCCCTACACCTCTGAAATTAATGTCTGCCTTAGGAATTTTTTTAATGCTGTTTATATTGTTTTGTAATTGTTTTTACATGTAGTCCATATTGCACCTTCAGTTCTGCCAACTGTCATGTCTGAGAGCCTTGCTACGCAATGTGGGGTCTGTCTCTGGGAGCTTGTGAGGACAGCCAAATCTCAGGCCCCACACCTAACCCAGACCTACTAAATCACAATCTACATTTGAACCAGATCTGTAAATGGCTTGTTTGCCTGAGAAGCACAGAATTTGAGGATCATTGTCCTTCATATGTAGAGGCTGAAAGAGGAAATTCCTTGGAGTCCCTCTGCATTACTACTAATTCTGAAACTACTGAAATCATTATGTGTGGTGACCCACATCTATAGTTCCTTTTGTTTCTCATCCTCCTTTCTTATCCTTGGTAGAAATCCTACAGAATGATTTTATTTGGGACCTGATTTGTATTCCCTACATACATCATATTTACTGAGTAGGCTGTCACTATGCTGCACTGTATTTCAGTGGTGTTACATTTCTGAATTACAGACATATTTGATGCACCATTCTAACATTTCACATGTTGGATTATTCAGGTGCTTCATATAAAATTGATTTGGAACAAAACATTTCATGCACTTTGTGTCTCAATGCTCTAGTTCCACGTGCATCTCTCAAATTTATCACTGACTTTCGGAATAATCTTGGGCAAATAATTATCCTTTGGTTTTTTGTTTTCCAACTATAAAACTGAGCCTAACATTGCTATGGAATGATGGTGCTCAAGAGGATGCTAGATAGTATTGGTTTCACAGGTTTCATGTCACAAATCTACACGCACTTGACATACAGAAAACTGAAATAAAGTAAAAGGTGTGACTTGTCTAGGGTTAACAGTCCATTAGTAAGAAGGAAAGAAGTCATGCCCCAGGTCTTCTGACTGCAGCCTTGAGCTTCTTCTATAGGCTCTGTCCGTCAACGCAGTGCACCACTATTACCCTCTCAGACAAGGGGTTCCTTTTTCCGTTTAAAGCTTCACCTTTTCCTCTACCTGAGGGTCCCACTGCCCCAACTTTGATTTCTTCCTGCTTTTCTTCTCCATCTACAAATATATCGAAGGTGGTTTTTTGTTTTTATTTTTGTTTTTTTTTTAATTTTATGGCAACAATAAAATAGAAGTACTTTCAATTACTTATCATTCATATTACTGCACTTTCCATTTGTCCTCAATCACTGGAGTCTCTCTGCTTCCATAACCTGCAAGTACTCACCATTTCATCTTACTCGGGTGTCTTCCTTAAATCATGTGCTGACAGGTCCCTCACCAATATCACTGGTAACCTACACATTAACGAAGTCAAAGGCTTCCATTCTGTCTTCATCCCTCTTCACTTTTCCAAAGGGACTGAGCCGTTAACCACATCCTGCTTCTCAAGACTGACCTCCTTGGCTTTTCTGGCCCCCTTCTCTCCCTGTTGCTTTTACTGTGGCTCCTCCTTCTCCACACACTCTTACAACGTCCCGATCCATCTAGCTATGTTGTCTTATGTTCTTACTTGCAATACTCTTCCAAGGTGGTTATCTTAGTTTCTGTGCCAGTGATCAATTTATCAGTTTTTACCTTGCACCCATTTTGTCTGCTCAATGAAAATGGATTTGAACCCTTCCATTATTTTTCCTTTGCCAACTGCTCTCATTTTAAGCCTTGTCAGTAGAAAATGCTGGAGTGACATTTCAGAAGGAGAAGGGTTTTCCTCTTGGTTCCAGTGCTCCCTGGGCAGGTCCCCATGGCCCAGGTGTCACCTCCAGGACCCAGCTTCAATCTTCCCCGGACCCAGGGCCTGCCAGGTAGGTTTTCTCCCAGCAAATCTGTTCCACAGTAGATGAATCTTCGGTCTCCAGCCCCACACTTCCTCCTGAGAACCAGGCTGCACTCCAATGCTTACCCAACAAACTGCATGCCTATCTTGTGTCTTAAATTGAGCATGTACAAAACTGAATGAAATCGAATATTTTGAACATATACTCAGACTGGTGTTTTCTCCTTTAGTCAAGAAGGTCAGCATGCATTTTCTATTCTTTAAAGATGAAAACTTTGATTATCCCTTGGACCTTACCCACTCTCACAGACTAAAATTTAATTATTTGCCAAATCTTTTTGATTTTTTTCCTTTAGAAATGTAGCTCAAATCTGGCATCTATTCTTATCTTCACTCTCATGGTTTTATTTCAAGTCTCTCCTCATCATTTTCTCAAATTATTGCGGCAGCCTTCTGTCACAGCCTTTCTCTAATCCTTTCAACATGATAATAATCTCGAAACAAATGATTCTGTTTCTTCTCTCCATGAACACCACCCGTGGCTACACAATAGAATCCACAGTCCTAACTCTGGTGCGCAAAGTTATTCGCAGTGTGTACTCATTGACCATCCATAGCACCACAACATTTCTTCCCACTCATCCTGCCCTTCACCCCTGTTCTTTCATGTGCTAAGCTCACATGTCCCCACTCAACTGCACTTGTCAATGGAGCATGATATTTCAAAAATGTTCAGTTTCAAGACTTACGTAAATGTGTCTACTACTGCTTAAAATAGAAAAAATATAGATCTCCTTATAAAACCCAGGTGAGGTATCATCTCTTCAGTAAGTTTCTTAGAAGTATTCTTTTCTCTGAGCTCCCACAGCACATTTCCTTTTTGTTCTAAAAGGATTTATCATATTTTATTATAATTTATTTGATTTTACCCCTCTATTACCCACTATATTGTGATTTTTCTCAAGTGCAGGGACCATGTATTATTCATTCTTGCATCCTTAGCACTCAGCTTAGCACTCAAGCATAAACGGCCCAATAAATATGTGTTGAATTGAATTTAAATAAAATCATAGGTGTAGAAGTATATATGTATGGCATTGTTATCAGCAAAGCAGCATCTCACCATAGCATGATATACGTCTAATTTTATACTTATAAAGATTCTGTATTGATGCCATAGACACTTTGTCAACCATCCAAAGAGCAGCAGAGCTTTCTGCCAATGAGCAGCAGCAGTGTGTGTTGACAGTTTATTTCAGTACATTATATGGCACTCAACCAAAATTGAACAGCAAGAAAAGATGGAAAGAAAATGACTATTGTCTAGGCCTTCATCACCACATGGAGGACTAAATGGATTTCAGGATGTTCATGTGCCGTGGTTTGCATCAGCCTTATGTATAAATCAAACTGAAAGTCTTAAGTTGTTTGGCCCAGGACTGTCATTCTAAGGTCTACAGTCATACAATGCTATATTACACTCTATCATTGTATACTACATCACTGCATACTGTATCTATTACAGTCATCTCCTGTGGAATTACCTCTTACAAAAGGATGAAACACACCCTAAATTATAATGGTTTCATCACTTGTAGTAGCTTTAGAAGAAGCAGTCCTTTTAGCAACCATGTTATTACCTCTAGTGCGATTAGAGGAAAAGGTAGTAACTCATTTCAAGACCAAAATGCTTTCCTAGAAAAGATAAATAAATCTAGATGTTTTAAGATATTTAAGATTAGGTTTACAATGTACAGAACCGTGTCCTGAAGTTTTCTCCTTAGAATTATAGGATTGACATGAATGACACCAGAGCTGAAGTAATTTGCCAACTGATTTGTGGGCAAAGCAACTTGATTCATGAGATCTTTGTACTACATAAAGATATAAACTTTCTGCTTTTCTAGAAGTTCTATGTGTCCCTGTTTCAAAAAATATACAAGTCAAATATGTCCAATTATTTGGACCTAGTATCATCTACAAACTGTAAAAGTTTATCTTTTGTCTCCCTAGCACAAATAATTGTGCTTCCTCATTTATTGGCTTAGTTTTATGTTACAGCCTACATAAACACTGCAAATGCCTACTTCTCTTTATTCACTTTGGCTGGACAAAGCTGAGAATAAAATGTGTGACCTATATTAAGCAAGTACATATGTCTTTATGAATTGACTATTTTGTATTAACCTTCATCCCAAATTCATTTTAATTTTCTATACTTCCTCTGTCTTCACTTATTGTGTTTGGCACTCAAAGGTACCTATCTCTTTTATTTAGTTATTTTAATATTTTATTTATTATGTTTTCAATTTTTTAAAAAGATTTTATTATTTTTTAGAGAGAGGGGAAGGGAGAAGGCAGAGAAGGAGAAAGACATCAATGTTTGGTTGCCTTTCACCTGCCTCCAGCTATGGACCTGGCTGGAGACCTGGCTTGCAACCCAGTTATGTGCCCTGGCTGGGAACTGAACCAGCAACCTTTGAGTTCGCAGGCCGGCACCTTATCCACTGTGCTACCAGCCAGGGCCTGTACCTATCTCTTTTAAACTGGATCGATTCATTTTTAGGAATAAGGTAAGATGTTAATAAATAAATGCAGAAATAAAACTATTACTTCTAATAAATCATATATATTTTACTCCTTGTCCCTGACTGTTTGCTAGGCTTCATATATCAGCAGCACTACATAAAAGAAGCATACAATATTCTACTTCAGTGATTCTTGATGTATCAGCATAACCTAAGAAACTATCTCTTTAAAATTTTAAATAATTGTTCCTGTACCCCACCCCTGGGAATTCTGGCTCAAGTCTAGCATGGGGCCCATTTATCTGTATTTTTGGACATCACAGCTGAATCTGACATGTAGCCCCATATTTTTTTTAAAAAATACCTATTTGGAGAAAATATAATGAATCATTTTTCAAAGTGAAAGAAAATGATGTACATTTGTGTATGTATGTTTATAATAGATAGATAGATGATAGATGAATAGATAGAAGGTAGGACATTATTTAGCAAAATAAGAAGGGACAGTTAAAAGGAAACAACACAGAGGATAGAGACATATGTTCATTTAAATCATATATAGAGCTGGTCAAAAGTGTTGAGTTTTACAAACACATTTGCTTTTTGGAGTAGCTTGAAAGATTCCTGAAAAGCAATCATTTCTCCCTTGTATTTTCCGGCCATCATGATAAGCTGGTAAATATCATGTCTGAGCATTAATCATCTGCTTAAGGAAGGAGAGATGTATTTTATAACCTGCACCTCATTTCATCCTAGGCTAAGCATTTGAGGTGGGTATGATCAACACCATTTTTTGAATTAGCAAATTGATACCTATAAGGTGGACACTTGGCCACAATTACACATAGGTTTGGGGGTGGCAGGGCCTGAACATAAATCTTTCTGCTCCCAAACCTGTCTGATTGCTTACTGTGCTGTGTCCCGGCAACAGATTTGTTTTCTCTCCTGACAGAATTCTGGATAAAGCAAAAGGAACGCATTTACCCTTTTATAACTTCAAATGCTTCAGGAGCAATCACTGACAAGGGCTATTTCTTGAAGTCGGGAAAAACTCAGCCAACACTGGCCTGTGAAAGAGGTCAGTGGTCATTAAGTTTATTTCAGTTTTAAATATTCTGAGTTGTTATTTAAATAAATGACATGGGTAGTTTTTTTGAGATTAATGGAGCATATGCTCAGATTCCTTTGATCCTAGATTCATTAACCCCTGCTCCACTGATTTTTCACTCAGTATTTCTAACAAGAGAGAGTTATACCCTGGAATGCAATGATGCATGCACGCTTTTATCTTATATAGTTAAAAAAGCCCCATTGAGTTTGTGTGTTTTTTCTTCCTCGAATGTTCTTTCTATATGGACTATGATGTTATCTGGCATCTTTTAATTGCCAAATAAAGGTTGGCTAATTAAAGTTGGTTTATTTTATTTTAAAAACACTTACCTACAAAGAATCATATATTGCAAATAGGTAGTGTCATACATTTTATAAAATTGGTTTAGAATACTTTTAACTCCATGGTTATCGGATATTATATTTTTACAAAAATGCAGTGATTAAATTGATTTATTAAAAGTGGCAATTCAATAAAATTTGAGTTACTTTTATTTCTAAATTTTAAATTATTTGTATATTATTTTGCAAACATAACACTTTGACAATGTTTACCTTTATAGTGCTCCTTTGAACCAACTACAAAAAAAACTTCAAGCTTCTTGAGTCTTTAATGTTAAAATGAAAACTATGCACACAGTGTACTGAAACTGATAGGTCCCAAATTTTCAATTCTGTTCAGCCAGCTGTCCTTGAATGTACAGGGCAATTTCATTGTCAATTTTGAGTGGCTGGGATATATTCACTTTTAACAGGAAATTGACTCGGATTTGATTTTCATAATTTATGTTGGGTCTTTGAATGTTCTAGTGATGCTGGAAATATCCTGTAAAAACAGAGCAAGATAAGAGTGTTGAAAGGGAATGTGGTCCAGACAAAGCTGACATTATGAGTGATCAGAGCAAGTAACTAAGACAAGATACCCCTTTCCGCTCCACATAGTCCCTATTAAATGTAAACATGCCAACAGTTTATGATATTTTATCAGGTTTAAGAGTCTTAGGTAAAATGTGTGTCCTGGGGTCCAAACATCTCTGGGAATCTCCCTGCTCACTTCTGACCATTAGTTAATACAAGTAGGTACAGTTTCGAGCACCCATCTTGGACCAAATATTGTGTTTTTAATGTCCACGATACACTCTATTAGTTAATCAGCACACCTAGCCTATGAGCTGTTTCCCCTGTTATAACAATGAGGGATCTGAGACTCAGAAAGGTAAATCTCCTTATGCTAGTTTAAAGAGCTAAAAAATCATGATTCCAATGAAGGACTCAAATCCCAAAGTCTGCACCTTCATACTGCTATCTTCCTCTGCCTCCCAAATGGAATCCTTCCTTTGTCACTGTGTTTGTCAGAAGTCAGCACACTTCTATTTCTGTTTCTTTCCATGCATTCCCTTGATAAACTATTATTTGAAGAGTTCCAACCAATGCAGGTACATCTATTCCGGAGTTTAGAACTGGTTCATCCATTCTTGCCTGCTCCATTAGCAGAAGAGTGCGTTTGTTCTGCAGCACTATGTTAAGATTACCTTGAAATATGAAAGATCTCTATTTCTCATACAGGTGGAGAAATCTATGAAAAAGACAGTAATGTCATTTTGGCAGTGTATCATCCTGAATCAGAAACGAAAGCATGCAAACTGAAATTGATTTGTAACAGGTACCTTATTAGAAGCAAACATCAAGAAAACTAGAATCAATGTTGAAACAAAAATTTGTCTTGTAAGCAATCCTGAGTGAAATGTGTTGACACAGCATCACGTTCTGTAGCCCCATTTTTGCATGCTTTTCAAAGCACAGCTATCTCAGGCTGAGGGAGATGAATAATTGACTGATCACTGCATAATTCAACATGGTGTTGTAAAAATTCAAGGTCTGGCAAATTTGAAGCTTTTCTTTTTTATTGAGACTGAGGTTAAAGTTTCAATCAACCTTGAAGAAACATTTAAATAGCACAAGGATATATGATTTATTAAAGTGCATATTATTCTTTCTTACATTCCCTCCTTCTTCATTAAGCTACCTCACATAATGCACATATAAAGTTAAAAGACTATCTATAAGGTTTAGTGCAGCTCCGCCTGCAGCGACTTCAAAAGCACTAACATCATCAATGTCTAAACACACTTATCAAGCAAAGAAGCTCAAATAAGTTGCTTTCTATCTATCCTGTTATATTTCTTTTATATTTGTATACATAAACTGTTTTGTAAATTTAATACAGACAAGAACAAGCAAAATTCTTGGGAAATATGCTGACAATTTTACCCAATATGTTATAACATGTCTGCATAAAGGAAAATAATTACTGCATGGGAGTAATTTTTAATTCAATTGATATTTCTATTAAAAATTTTATTATCTATTATTTTCTAGGCATTCTCTTCAAAACCAGAATACAAGTTAAAAAGGGTAAAAACAGGTTTACAGGTTGCAAGCCAGGTCTCCAGCCAGATCTGTAGCTGGAGGCAGGTGAAAGGCAACCATATGTTGATGTCTCTCTCCCTCTCTGCCTCTCTCCCTTCCCCTCTCTCTGTAAATAATAAACAAAAATCTTAAAAACAAAAACAAACAAAAAAAACAGAAGCTTTTTCAAGAAGAAAATGATCAATTTTGATAGAAAAATGGAAAAAGCTGCTGTTTTTTGTTCAATTAAGCATGAGCTATGTTAAGACAGTATATTAACTTAAATGCTATTGTTATGTTATTTTCTAACTAAAAACTATATTTTTAGCTGTTAATTATAAAAATCATCCACTTAGTTTTTCTAAAAATCATCAGAAAAATTCTCATTATTATACACCTATTAACACATAGTAATTATTATATGAGTCAGCAATGTTATAGGTATTCTCAGAAGATTTCAGGGAATTTTAACCTTTGGATACTTCTGTATATGTAGTAAAAATGTGTTTAGTACCAAAATGTAGTTTTGGCATTAGATTTTTCTAGGGTGTGAAAGGTGTATTTGCTAATTTATGTCTAGTTTTAAAGGTTTCTTTTTCATCATACTCGTTCCCTCAAGGAGAGCGGACTCATGGATGTGGACAGCAGTGTGGTGACTGCTGAGGGGAGGTGGGCATGGGGGACCAAATGGTAATGGAAAAAAATGCAATAAAGATTAAATTTAAAAAATCACACTCAGTGTATGTTTGGAGAAAATAAGACATTAAACAATAAATATGATGATCAAATACTTGCCTTCCAAATAGTCCCCAAATGCTAAATCAACAAGATATGACATGTGGTCAAAGAAGGAAAAAAAAATAATAAAGTGAACAAAACAGCTCAATTTGCGGAAAGTGTCTTAGGAGGCAAAATATTGCTATTGGTAGTTATGAATCTTCTTACAAGGCACCATCCGGTTAAGTCCAAAACTGAAATATTCTTTTTGCCTAATATAATATAAGGGCTGAAGTTCCTTTTTCATGTATATGGTCTGTATCTGGAAGTCACATTCTTGGGACACTGTTTTCCAACTACTTTAGTGACATTATCCAAAATTACATTAAACATTTTTGTCTAAAATTTACTTAGCTGGTCCTTGGGCTGTTTGATACACTAACAGAACTCTCATTATTGCTAGGTGCACATGAGTGTGGGCTGCATAGCACACATTGCTGATTTGATACCCTCTTTGATGACAGTCTATGGTTCACCAGCTTGGTTAAACAGCACATCAGAAGCAGTGATGGGTGATCAATCTCATTCCCCATAGCATTGCTCCCAAAAGAGTCATTACTGAAAACAATATGAGGAAAGGCTACCAGGGAAATCACAAGGTCTATGGTTTTTAAAAACATCTAAGAAAATAAGTTAATAAGAGCCTCTGGAAAATGCATTTTTAAAACCTTGTTACAAAGGGTAGCAGAGGGACTGATAATATTTTGAAAATGGCAATTTTATTTTCATACTTACTAGGGCACATCAGTGTCAAATACTACACAGTAGAATATTATGCTTGGAAATTTAGGCAAATCTTCCATTTTATGACTATATTCATTTTTAAGAATCAATTAAAAGAAGCATATAAGGTATCAGAATTCAAATCTCATGTCCAACTGTCAATACCTAGGAATTAACAACTAAATTTTGACCAACAGATATTCATAAAATGTATATCATCTAAATTTTTGTTCTGCTGTTTTACACTGATAAAAAGATTAACAATAGAACTAGAATAAGCCAATTCTAATACCTAAAGCTGTTTCTGAAGTGTTTGGTTAAAGCACATTGAATCAAATTTCTTTATCTTAGAATTACACTGATTAGCCCTGGCTGGTAGCACAGTGGATAAGGTGCCGGCCTGTGAACCCAAAGGTCTCAGGTTCGATTCCCCAGCCAGGGCACATAACCAGGTTGCAAACCAGGTCTCCAGTCAGGTCTGTGGCTGGAGGCAGGTGAAACGCAACCATACATTGATGTCTCTCTCCCTCTCTGCCTCTCTCCCTTCCCCTCTTTCTAAAAAATAATAAAATGAAAAAAATCTTAAAAAAAAAAAAAAAAAGAATTACACTGATTAAAAATGTTTTAAGCATACCTAGTGAGGTAGAATAGTTAAAACTAATTTTATTCTTTGGTGAATTTCCCTTGTAGGAAATTCATTATATTGCAAGACAAAGAAAAATTAGTGGGGAATAGTGTAATTCAGAAAACTAAAGTATAATTTGTTTAGGGCAGTGATTTATAAGTTAGAATAACAAACTGAAACAGAGTTTGGCCTGTTCCAGTCTTATTAATTACTATGAATTATTTCCATATAATGTTAATTACTATGGATTATTTCCCATACAATATTGCTTCAAATTTTCTATATGCATCTTTTTTTTTTTCCAGACACCAACATTTCTGGACTTTATAGTGGAAAATACTCTCTATTTAATAAATAAAAGATACGATTTTAAGAACTATTTTATTTTTTTCCTATTGTTTTCTTCATTTGCATATCAGGTTAGTGCTACTCACAGTAGAAAGCTACAGTAAGCTTTTACCAAATTGTGTTCAATTGGAAAATACGAGTGTCTCACACAAAAACAACTCACAAAGGTAACCTTAGGATTAGATTAATTCAACAGGTAGATGTTCTATGTTACTAATCTACCAACCTCATTGAGTCAACTTGACCCTTTTAGTTTCACAAAATGATGGCAAAAATTCCAGCTGTTGCATCCAGACAGAATTATGTAGAGTAGAAAAAGAGAAATCTTTTCAAAAGGTCTCCTGGAATTTCCCTCCCAAGCCTTTTTGATCAGCTCCAACTAGGGGTAGATGAGGTTGGCTTTCCTGAATGAGGTGACTGTACTGAGACAGGTAGATTCCTGAACTAAATTAAGGTACTTTACAAAGGAAAATGAGGTGGAGGAGGAAATAATTGCGAAGCAGGCAAAAAATAGTGGCATGTGAATTAAGAGAATAGATTGGATTTCAACAGCTTGGATTAATATTGTAGTGTCCTATTTTATAAGCTATTTGGCCTTGGGAACATTCTTAGCCTCTGTGAGCTTAAGTTTTCTTACCTGTAAAACAGAATCTATACCCGTAACTATTTCCTACAGTAATTCTAAGCCTAAATGTGTTAAAATGTGTGAAGTTCTGAGAAGAGTGCCTGGCATAAATAAGAGCACCTATATCTATTATCAAATATAGTAAAACTCATATTAAAAGGGCTTCTCGTATCTAGTCCAGCAAGTAAGGATCTTGAAATCATCCTCAATCCTAGCAACAACTAAAACGCTGAGCAAAGCTGAAAAATCAGCAACTCTTTTTAGATCTACCAATAAAATGATGCCACAGGGAGACAGTCTGTCCCCGAAATGGGTGAGATCAACAGCCAAAACACAGAGAATCCCAACTTACCAGATCAGCAACCCCAAGAAGAAAACTCTTTGGGAACTGGGGCCAGGTAGGAAAACCCAAACTGCAATTGGCAAATCTGAGTTAAAACCTCCAGGGGAGTCCAATGAAATCTCCACAGTCTTGTGAGTTAGACCTTCAAGATTTCAACCAGATTCTCAGTGTCAAGTTTGAAACTTGCCAGTGTCAAGTTTCCTCTTGCTTCCAGTAAGGGGAGGGAGAAGAGGAACCATTTTGAAATATACCAGAGCATTCAGTTCTTATTGACAGGCCTTTCCTCAAGAGGAACTATTCTACCAGAGCCTAAACTATTAGGGAGTGTTCAGAGCCTAAACATCCTAGGATAAGAGAAACACCCTGCTCCAGTCTGCTTCAGCCATCTTGTCCCACCTAAGGGATAAGGAGGGGACTACTAAGAAGCACTAGTGCAGTTTACAGTCAAATGGCAAAGTCTCATTAAGACTGAGACGTGATCATAGAGCTAGAGAATGTTTTTGCTTCGCCTGCTCCTAACTAACATGTTACTGAAGGCCTGTTCACCACAATTCCTTTTACCCAGTACATTATGTTCTGGGTTGACAAAGAAAAGTCATACTAAAAGGAAAAAAAAAGTTTGAAGAGCAAGAGCAAGTATCACAATAGACTCAGATATAATACGGATATTGAATTATCACACCAGGAATTTAAAATAATTACAATTAATATGCTAAAATCTCTAATGAATAAAATAACATGCAAGAATAGATGGGCAATGTAAACAAAGAGACATGAACTCTAAGAAAAAATAAAAATAAATGCTAAAGATAAAGAAAAATGTAATAGAAAGAAGTGATTTTGTTTATATTTGATTTTAAAAAAATTTAATTTGCAAAATAAACCTATTTTCAGACCTAGACACCTAATCTTTTTGTAGGTTTTTTTGTTAGAAATGAATACTTTCAATGGGCTCATTCACAGACTAGCTGTGACTGAGGAAAGAATCTCTGAGTTGAGGATATCTTAATGGAACTTCAGAAGCTGATTGGCAAACAGAACAGAGCACCCAAAAACTGTGGGACAATTACAAATCATTGAAATACTGGAAGGAAAAGAAAAACAGTGAACAGAAAAGATATTTAAAGATATAACAAAGTTTACCAATACAAAGTTAAAGGAACAAGTTTAAAAGAAGCCAATGTTGGGAGAATAAAACAACTTTCCTATAGGAGGATTAAAGATAAGAATTACTTCTGACTTTTCTTTACCTGAATTTTCATGCAAGCTAGAAGAGAGTGACATATTTGAAGCATTGAGAGAAAAAAGTGCAAATCTAGAATTCTATGCCCTGCAAAATTATCCTTCAAAAATTAAGGAGAAATAAAGATTTTCTTGGATGAACAAAAATTGATGACCTTTGTTGCCTGTAGATAGCCATGCAAAAAATATTAAAAGACGCCCTCTTGAAAGAATGAAAATTATACAAGTCACAAGCTCAGATCTACATAAAGAAAGGAAAAGCATCAGAGAATGAATAAATGAAGATAAAATAATAAATTGTTCTTATTTCTAATTGATCTATAGTAGACAATAGTTTGTTCAGAATAATAGCTGAAAATTATTTAAGTATATGTATTTCTATATAAAAGGAAAATAAATCACATCAGTTATACCAGAAACATAAAGGAGAAATTGGCATTATTTTGCTATTATAAGTTATCACATATAACAAATATGCTAAGAGAAGAAAAAATGAGTAAAATGCTCAATAAAAACCACACAGAATACTGAAGACAAAAATAACAGCAAAGAACAAGGTCAACAAATAGGAAACATCAACAAAGATGGTAGATAGTAATTATAATATCTATAATTTTAAATGTCAATAGTCTAAATGCACCAATTAAAACATAGAGATTGTCTGAGTGGATTGCAAAACAAGACCCAACTATATATATTTTATAAGAAAACCACTTTAAATACAAAGACATATATAAATTAAAAGTAAATGGATGTAAAAAAATATTTTGCTAACACTAATAACAACAAAACAGGAATTACTATGTTAATTTCAGACAGAGCAGATTTTAGGGCAAGGAAAGTTATCAGGAGTAAAGAGAATCATTACATTATTATAAAGGAGTTGATTCCTTTTTATCGTAAATGGATGCTGCATTTTATCAAATGCTTTTCCTGTATCTATTGATGTGATCATGTGATTTTTATCCTTCATTTTGGTTATGTGGTGAATCACATTTATTGTTCTGCAATTATTGTGCCAAACTTGCATCCCTGAAATAGATCCCATTAGATCATGGTGAATGATCTTTTTAATGTATTGCTGGATCTGGTTTGCTAATATTTTGTTGAGGATTTTAGCATCTATATTCATCAAAGATATTGACCTATAATTATCTTTATTTGTAGCATCTTACCTGGTTTTAGAATTAGGATAATGCTAGCTTTGTAAAATGAGATTGGATGTTTTCCCTCCTAATCTTTAGGAACAGTTTGAGAAAATAGGTGTTTGTTCTATGAATGTTTGGTAAAATTTGCCAATGAAGCCAATGGTCCAGGACTTATATTTGCTGCAAGTGTTTTGAGTGCTGCTTTGATTTCACTAACTATGACTGGTCCATTCAGATGTTCTGACTCTTCCTGCTTCAGTTTGGAAGACTGTGTTTCTAGGAATTTATCAATTTTATCCAAGTTGTCTAATATGTTAGAATGTAGTTGCTCATAATAGTTTCTTACAATACTATTTCTTTGGTGTTGTTAATTTTCCTCTTTAATTTCTGATTTTATTTACTTGGATCCTATGCTTTTATTCATGAATCTGATTAAAGGCTTGGTAATCATATTTATCTTTTCAAAGAACCAGCTCCTGTTTATACTGATTTTTTTCAGTCTCTGTCATTATATCTACCTTAATCATTATTATTTCCTTTTTATTTATTCTGGGCTTTGTCTATTTTGTTCTTTTTCTAGTTCTTTTAGGTATAAGCTAGATTGTTTATTTGAGATAATGTTTCTTGAGGTAGGTTTATATTGCTATGAATTTACCTCTTAGGGCTTCTTTGCTGGGTCCCATATTTGGGATTATTATGTGTTCATTTTTATTTGCCAAAAGGTAACTTTTAATTTCTTCCTTGATATCATTGTTGACCAATTCATTGTTTAGTAACATATTATTTGGCCTCAGTATATATGTATATATGTATATATGTATATATGTATATATGTATATATGTATATATACATATATGTATATATATGTATATGTATATATGTATATATATATATATATATATATACACACACTATAATTGATTTCCAGTTTCGTACCACTGTAATCAGAAAAAATACTTGATAGGATTTCAATATCTTACTTTTTCCAATAGTATGGATAGACCTGGGAGTATCATGCTAATTGAAATATGCCAGTCAGAGATAGACAAGTACCACACAATTTCACTTATATGTGGAATGTAATGAACAAAATAAACTAACAAAATAAAAATAAACTTATAGATACAGAGTACAGGCTAACAGCTGTGGGTGGGGAGGGGGTTTGGGGGCTGTGGGAAAAGGTAAAGGGATAAGAAAATGGAAGGAAGGAGGAAAGAAAGGGAGGGAGGGAGAAGGGGAGGGAGGGAAAACAGACACAGGCCATAATATGGTTATTACTTAAGGAGAAGGAGGGTTGGGAGAGGCAGAAGAGGATGAAGTGGGGATAAATGGTGACAGAAGGTGACAACTTCGGTGTTGAACTCATGATGCAATATACAAATTATGTATTACAGGGCAGTATACTTGAAACCTGTATAATTTTATAAACAAATGTCACCCCAATAAATTAAATAAGAAATAAAATAAATCTACTTCCAGTTATAAAATAAGTCCTGGGAATTTAACATACAGCAATATAAAATAGTAATATTATAATAACTTTGCACAGTAACAAGCAGTTAGTAGACTAATTGTATGATTACTTTATAATGTATATAAATGTCAAAATACTCTGTGGTACACCTGAAATTAATATAACAGTATATCAACTAACTATACTTCAATACTAAAATTTTAAAATAAAATTAATCTTCATTTCAATATTAGAAAAACAAAAAGAAAACACATTCATTTCAGTGAAAGGATCAAGTGTTTGCTAGCAAATGGGGGTGAGAGGGATGAACAGACAGAGAACGGAGGACTTTTAGGGCAGTGAAAGTACTCTGTATATATATTGTAATAGTGAATACATGGCCTTCTATGTTTGTGAATGTCCGTATAATGTACAGCACCAAGAGTAAACCCCAATGTAAAGTCTAAATGTTGGGTAATAATAATGTGTCAATGTAGGTTCAGCAGTTATAATAAATGAACTACTTTGGTGCAGGGTTTTGACAGGGGGGAGGCTATGTGTATATGGGGGCAGGCAGTATATCAGGAATCTCTTCCGCTCAATGTTGCTGTGAATCTAAAACTTCTCTGAAAATAGCTTATTTAAAGCACTATACAAATTCACATTATAGAAGTTATAGAATAGCCCTTTGGATACCACTACAATGTAGTCTAAGGGATTATTCTGAGGTCTTTTGTGGGCTAATATGAATAAAGATTTATCATGCAGAAAGTCATTATGTGTTATAATCAGACTTATTAATCTTTCTATATTTCATTATAACTTTAGAAAATATAACTTAATTTGATTTATTAAAGTTAGTTGTGCACGAAATATACTAAAAAAGTTTAATTACACTTCCTTTAAATTTTATAGTCCCTACTTACTTACACCTGCTTGAAACAATTTGAAAGGGGTGAACGAGACAGATCTGCTACTTGCCAATGTAGCTTATATGATAGCAGGGTGATGGGCTTCAAGTGGATAACCACACAATTAATTATTAAATTGTCAATAGCCAAGGAACTGCTATGAACAAATCTAGAATGCAACTGAAGATTGTAGCTGGGGAGCCAGATCTAGTCTCTGAAGCCAGGGCCCTGATATTTGGGTGGAGCCCCGAAGGGTTAGAAATAATTGGGTGAAGGTACACTTGAGATGGAGCCAGAGGTCAGCACGTGTGAAGCCCCTTGAGGGAGCTTAATAACCAACACCCTGAAACAGTGGGAGCCTCACAACATGTAGACAATGGTGTGATTGTGGAGGGAAGGGAGGCGGGTGGAGGTGGAAGAGAAGGTACAGAGTGGATAAATGGTAATGGAAAAAATACAATAAAAAAAAAGAAAGAGTATTAAGAGGCAAGGTTGGCATGGCTGAATAAGGTCACAGAGTGCTATTGAGCATGGAGAGAAACATGGTTATTATGCTGTAAACAATATCGATTTATTACACCTTTTTTAAAACAATGATACCATATATTCAATGAACACTGACTTGTGGGTGAAGACTAGCTTAGAGTGATCCAAGTCCATGTTGAATCATATTAGAGTAGGTTTTTTTGAGGGATAATTGTGTTTTAGACTGAGGTTTTGAGGAAAGACACAGGACATTTTCTGAAAGTAAAATCAATAAAACTTGGTAATAATATCTGGAATATTAATGCATTGTATAGAAAGTTATACCCTCTATTCTCTTTGATAAGGAGTATTATGTCCTTATTAATGCTACAACAAACTGTAGACTTCCTCTTGTATTGCTAAAGCAAAACTACACCTCATATTTAAACTAACAACTATGTATGATCTACATGTCAGTTGAATTTAAAAATTACTATTATGCTTCATTGAGTAGGATCCGTTACATTAACCTTAAGGATTCTATCTGAGAAGAAAGAATAAGCTCAAAGTAAAAAATAATACAGGCAACAGAAGAAAACAATAAAAATAATGTTGAGGAGCAAGAGAGCCAAGAGTTAGTTCTTTTAGAAATTTAATAAAATGGATACATTTTTGGAAGCATTGATCAAGAAAATAAAGAGCCAAGGCACAAAGAAACATTAATAATAACGAAGAGGAGGTTACTGGTGCAGACACAGGAGAGATTAAAGAATAACTCCCAAACTTAAAGTGCCTACAAATAACTGGAGGGCTGTTAATTTGCTAGGACTGACATAACAAAATACCACACTGGGTGCTTCACACAACAGAAGTTCATTTTCTCACAGAGCTGAAGGCCGAAAAATCCAAGATAAGTCACAGACAGGTCTGGTTTGTCCTAAGGCCTCAGTCCTTGGCTTTGGATGGCTGCCTTCACTCAGTGTCCTTATGTGGCCTTTCCTTTGTGCTTATGCCTCCCCAGTGTCCCTTCTACTTCTTAAAAGACAACAATTATATGTAATTAGAGCTCACTTATGTGACTTCATTTACCTTAAATACCTCTTTAAAGGCCCTATATCCAACTACCATTACATTCTAAGGTGGTGTGGGTTTCGGACCTGAATATATTAATCTGGGTGAACAAGATCCAACCCACAACAGTGACCTCATTAAATAGGTCTTGGGTGAGACTTAAGATTGAATAGTTCTTAAAAGTTCCCAGGTGATGCTATGCTGCAGAATGCATCTTGAGTAGGGGGAATTAAAAGAATGAAAAAAGATATTTTGAATAACAAGCAATATAGTGAAAAAAAATCTTAGAAAATGAAATTCTGGGAAAAGAATAAATAACAAACATGATTTAAGATAAAAACTAAATCCTAAGTTCTCTTGTAAATATGAAGTATTTCAATCAGCATTTAAAATGTTACCAATAGAGAAAATGTTGGACCAATACAGGTTTAGAGATGAGTACTGTACTTTCACACATTCAAGAGATGAGAATTAGAATCCCATAGAACATTTCATGAGAAGACAAATGCAGTACTCACCAACTAGTTTATGAGGCTAGCATAAACTTGATACCATAACCAGATGAGGACAATATGAGAGAGAAAACATATAAGGGAGACCCCTCAAGAACTGGTATTTGTAAAAATTGTGTATTTATTCTACATGTTTAAACTTCAGCCACCTTCAAAGTACTCTTCCTTTGATGCAATATACTTATTGAGACATGTTTTTCCATTGCTTGCAACAGTTTTTGAACTCACAGATTTTGATGTCTGTTGGTGCTTCTGCCTTTTTTAGTTTGTTTGTTTCACCTCTTCCATGTAGATAAATTGTTTCCCTTTGAGGACTTTTTTCATCCAGGGAAACAAAAAAATAGTCTCTCAGAGCAAGACTGGGTGAATAGAGAGGGTGGGGCATGGGGGTGGTCATACCATTTTTTGTCAAAAACTGCTGAACACTCAGCATAATGTGGGCAGATGTGCTCATAAATCACCCATCATGAAATCAGTAAATGTGCTCAAAGAGTCTTCAAAAAATTTTCACTGAAGCCTAATGCAGCCTCTCACAACAACGCCTGCTGGTGCACTGACACAAATGGGTCCCTAGAACACTTGCTTAACAGGGGGAAGCCTATACTACAAGGGGTCCATCCTCCAGAAGATAATTCTGGCTTTTGAGGGTCCCCTCTCCCTTTTACAATCTAATTTTATTAAGAAATATATTCAGTCAAATACTAAATATTAGCCAAATGAACCCAACAATATGTAAAAGTGACAATATAGCTTGTCCCAGTTGATTTTACTCCAGATACACAAAGATTGTTTAAACATAAGAAAAATGTTACTTTAAAATAAGGCACATTAACTGATTAAAAAATAAAATCTAAAATGCATCTCCCAACAGGCAGGGAAGTAATCTGATAAAATTCAAAATCCATTCATGAGAAATATCTTTAGGAAACTAGCAATGGGAGAGTGATTCAGTAGTTCCAGGAAGAAACACAGAATTTACATTCCAAAAAGTTCCCAGGTAATTCTGATAACTGCTGGCCAGATGACAGACACTTAGACCACTGCAGTATAAATATGGTACAATAAGGCCCATCTTATCATTTAAACCCCTAATGAAAAGTAACAAGTCCCCATATACTCTCAAGTCCATTAAACTTATGATGGTATACTATTAGATGCGAAGATTGCAAATGAAAGATATTTTGTGGTATGTAAAATTATTAATGACACTCTTCATTCCCTTGCTTGACATAAGACTGGGAGTTATATTACATTAGGGTCACTATTAGTAATAAATTTAAATTCTTTACATAAACATTTCATGAGAGTGAAACAAAAAGAAGTAACACTCATGTATTTGTATATGTGCCCTTATATATAAAAATAGACATTTTTTCCTGAAAATTCCCAGGAGCGAGTTTATAAGATATGCCTTTGAATATGGTTCTGCTAGCTAATCCCTTCATCCAACTCTGGCTACGAAGTCCACCAATGCTTCTGACAGGTCCTATGAAGTTCATGCTAATCACATATCTATGTACCATTGCACTCCTGATTCTGGTCAGACTGATGGGGATACTGCACGTGCCAATCCAAACCACCATTTGAATAACACTCAATCCCCTTCCAGTCTATCAGAGGTTCTCAAGCAGGGACAGGTTTGCCCCACAGTGTATTTAGCAATGCCCAAAGGCATTTTGGGGTTTTCATACCTGGGGTAAGGGGACCAGGGGTGGTACTGAGGTCCAGCGGACAGAGCCTAGAATGCTACTGAACTCCCTGCAATGCACAGGATAACTCCTGCCCAAACACCACCCCCGCAGGAGGTTTTGTCTTAGGAGACTCCCAGTGTCACCACGCACAAGTGCCTACCCCACTCCTCCTCCAGGTATTTCCAGCATGTCTAAATTGAGAATTACAACACTTATCCTTTAAGTTCCTTGATGTCACGGATTTTACTAGTTCACACTGTGGTTCTAAGACAGAGTCAGGCAACTCTGAAGGCTGAACAAAGCAATATTAGACAAGAATATAGAAAAACAGTGATGAATTGGATCCATGTATTTTCAAACTATAGGTTACGTTAACTTTATAGACACCATTTCCACTGGATTCCTCCCTAAAAGTTGTTTGAAATTCTTGCTGGCACTTGATAATAACTTTGATTTGGAAAGAAACTTTAAATGCAATTAGTGCCTTAAACAGATTTTTATATAAACTTACATTGCAGGTTATAATATTGCATTTTAGACAAACATCTATCAAGGGAAATTATTTCAAGGACAAAAGGCAGATTAAATAATATAAAAGTAAACACTTATGGCTAATTTCTAAGTGATGTGATTGAGATCTCTAACTTCAGATAAACTGAAACACTGTTTTTTAATACAACTGTTTGTAAGCATTCATATGACATGAATTAATAACTTTTTAAATATGCATCAATTATACACACTCTTCATTTATCAGAAGAAATTTTCCTTAATAAAACAAAGAAAAGAAAACCTTTCTGACTTTATTATGCAAAAGCCGTCAGACATTGTCAAACGAAGACAATCATCTTGATTATTTTTGGTTGTTTGGAGGATAAGTTAAATCCACCCAGACTAAAAAGTAGCTCTTGGGAGGCAAGCAATTTGGTTTGGTAATGAGGTGTGCTTTCTCAGAAGGTGATTATAATGGAGTCTGAGGAAACAGAGATGAACATTTTAGAGTATTATCTTTTATTTTTTAAGGTCTTTTATATCAGTAAGCTCTGCAAATGTGGTCAGATAATCTTTAGGGGTTGAAGTGTCCTCCAGTGAACTGCTTTGACAGCAGCAGGGCCACATGTGTAGGACATGAACATCCCTACACCTGCTCCTTCAGGCACTTAGTACCTCACATAATTCGCAGTAGGTGATGCCCGTTGATGTTGAATGGTCCAGTGAAGATCAGAGCTCATTTTTGCCCCACTGACCTGCTATCACTGACCAAAGCCCAATGAAATGATATTTTACCACAGGTTATGCACATGCAAATTTTCACTACGTTTTGATGACAAAAGCCTTTCAGCAATACACTACAGATCCTAAGAACTGTCCTTTTTATTCAGAAAATATATCCAAAGAAGATCAGCTTTAATTAAAATTTCCTCTTCATTTGTGGATATATTTTTCATGAGATAATCAGCAAGTTAATAAGATTTGAGAGAAGTTTGTAATCAATGAAATTTAAAAAAAACAAGTTAAATTTAATTTCTATTTTTTAAATAAAAAATGTTTTTAAATTCTCACTGAGGATATATTTTTGTTGATTTTAGACAAGGGGAAGAGGGAGAGGTGAGACAGACAGACAGACAGACAGACAGAGAGACACAGACATCAATCTGTTGTCTCCTGTACATACCCCAACCATGGATTGAACCCTCAACTAGGTATTTGCCCCAGTTTGTGTATGGGATGATATTCCAATTAACTGAGCTACCTAGACAGAACAAAATTTTATTCTTTGGGGAAAAAAAAAAAATGTGTATATTAGAATTTTGTTAGTAGTTTGGGAAATAAGAATCTGTTTTGGTATACCCCCTACTAAACAAACATTTTCAACCACATTTTAGCTAAAACCCATGATGGTGCTATTTTTGCCAGATAAAAGAAACAGCACAACTGTTACTTGGAAGGTTAACTGGATTTCAAAACTGGTTTACATGAATGAATTTAAGTGGAATGATTTATATTGCAAAACATGTTTTATAAAAAAATTATAATTATCTTGGGAGGATATGGAAAAATGAAAGAAAAAATGCACTTTCTCTAAGGAAAAAATAAACACATAGATATATCTAAGGGAAATTGTTGTTTGCAGTTTTTATAAACAAATTGAAAAGACGTATCAAGAGAAAGAGACCAGTTATGAAAGAAGAAGATGATCACTCATCAAAAGAGTGAGTAGTTCAAGAACACTGTTATAATTCAATCACATATAGTCAGGCCTAGATTGAGGCTAGACAAGGTAGGTGCCTCTCCTAATGGATCCAGGTATTGTATCTTCTTTTTATGTTAATAATTCATACTGTCATGAACATGTTACATGCAAACTAAGTAGTAATAACCAAGATGAGAGTGATGTAATTTTACCTCCTCAGATATTGGCTTTCATCGATCTTATTCAATGTAGTATTGGAAGTCCTGGCCACAATAACAGACAAGATGAAAAAATAAAAGGCATCCAAATTGAGAAGAAAAAAGAAAAATTGTCAGTATTTGCAGATGATATAATAATATAGAGAAAGAACTTTAAAGATTTCATCAAAACTACTATAACTGATAAGTGAATTCAATAAAGTAGAATGCAAAATAAATATCCATAAGTCAGTCGCATTTTTATACAATAATGAGCTATTGGAAAGAAAAACTAAGAAAACAATCCCATTTACAACTGCATCAGAAATAAATAAAATATCTAGAAATAAATTTAATCAAGGAAATAAAAGACCTATACTTGGAAAATTATAAGACACTGAAGAAAAAAATAAAGAAGATCCAAATAAGTGGAAATATATACCTTGCTCCTGAATAGGACGAATTAACATCATTAAAATGTCCGTACTAACCAAAGCAAGTTATAGATTCAATGTGATTCTATCAAGATACTAATGGCGTATTTCACAGAACTAGAACAAGTATTCCTGTAATTTATATGGAACCACAAAAAATCCCAAATAGCCTCAGCAATCTAGAAAAAGAAGAACAAAGTTGAAGGTATCATGCTACCTGCTATCAAACTATACAGCAAGACTACAGTAATGAAAACAACATGGTATTGGCATAAACACAGACATATAAATAGATCAATGGAACAGAATAGAGAGTCTAGAAATAAACCCATGCCTTCAGGGTGGATTAATATTTGACAAAGTAAAAAAGAACAAGTAATGAAGTAGTAAGTTGGGAAAATTGGACACATACATGCAAAAAAAAAAAATGAACCTAGACCATCTCCTCAGGCCATACACAAGAATAAACTCAAAAAGAATTAAAGACTTAAAGGTAAAGACTCTATAAAAATCCTTGAAGAAAACATAGGCAGTAAAATCTCAGATGTTTCTCATAGTAACATATTTTCTGATATATCTCCTTGGATAAAGGAAACAAAAAGAAAATATAAACAAATAGGACTACACCAAATTAAACAGATTTTGCATATCAAAAGAAACCATTGACAAAATACAAAGACAGCCCACTGAATGGGAGAACAAGCTTAATGATGCATCTGATAAGTAGTTAATACCCCAAATTGATAAAGAACTTATACAACAACTCAAACCAAGAAAACACAATCCAATTAAAAACGGGCAAAGATCATGAATAGATACTTCTCCAAAGACATACAGATGGCCAATAGACATATTTAAAGATGCTCATGTCACTAATTATTGGAGAAATGCAAATTAAAACTATATTGAGGTATCATCTCACATCTGCCAGAACAGCCATCATCAATTAATCAACAAACAAAAAATGTTGGCAAGGATGTGGAGAAAGGGACTGCTTGAGTATGGTTAGGGGGAATGCATGTTGGTGTAGCCATTGTGAAAACCCACTAAAACTAATAAGAGAATTCAGCAAAGTAGAAGGGCAAAATATCATTATAAAAAAACCCTGTATTTTTATATATTAGCAATGAATGGTTAGAAGTTACATTGGACAGAAACACCAGAAACTAAAAAGAATGCTGAGATAAGTTAAAGACCAAAATGAATGGAGAAAGATACTGTAATTATGAACTACAGACTCTGATGATCTTATGTTAGTTATAGATGCATATATTTATGAGCTGATTTCTGACCAATATACATCTATCTATCTATCTATCTATCTATCTATATATATATATCAAGATGTCCAGTCTTGTCAACAAATGATAGAAAAACTGAATATCCATATTTTAAAATGACCTTTAATCCATACTTTACACCCCATAAACAAATTACCTCAAAGTGGATTATATCCCCAAATATAATAATTAAAACAATAAATATTACAGGAGAAAATATATTGAACTTAATCAGACAAATAATTCTTACATAGAACATCAAAGGTGTAATTTATTTTAAAAACTGATTTATTGTATGAATATCCTCTATGCTTTGGAAGACACATACACACAGATGAAAAGTCAAACCACAAACAAGGAGAAAATATTTGCAAATCATACATTGGATAAAAAAACTTGTGTCCAGAATATATGAAGAACTCTACAAACTAAGGGAGAAGCACTTCCAAAATAAGAACCTCCAGGAATCCACTCCTCCTGAAAGTATTGATACTGGCAAAAACCTGGCAAAAATCACATGTTTCTGAATGCTGGAAATTAACTGAAGGCTTGCAACAATACAATGAATTGTTATTCAAGAAAAACAGGTGACTCTCATTAAGAACAGCAAGGATGGCTATCATTTAAAATGGCCTACTCTTCTTCCCATACTCTTCTTCCCAGCTCTACAGCAGACTTGAAAACCAGCAGTCGTGGAACAACAGTAGCTGACCAAACAGCAGTCTAGCAGCAACTGGAAGAGGGAGATTTGGAGCTTCCCCCCAAAACCCCAACACTAGAGAATTGTCAGTATTTGACTTTACAGCTCCTAAATGTCTCATTTATATACCTTGTCATTATTTAACCTGACTCCGCTCACTCAGTGAGGAAAGCCCCATCCTCAAAATGTGTTTCCTAAGAAGAAGCGTAGTTGTTAATTGTGTCACATTTTTGCTGCCTCACGCAGTGATGACAGTTGGCACAAAGAAACAGGCAAAAATAAAAAGGAAACTCAGTGGAATAAGATATCCTTGCAAATTGTGAGAAATTATGACAATTTGGAGGATCTAGCAGAACATGAGCTGTGAGGGAACCTGTGCATGCCCAGGAGAGACTTGATGAAGCTTTTTACTTCTGGCTGATGCTGTGACTCTGCACAAGCTAGAAGTGAAGACTGTGACATGGTTGAAAATGGTCCAAACATGGAGGTCACATTTCAATACACAGACCCACTTAGGCAAAGGGTGAGAGATACCGGTTCCATGCATTTTAAAACGTATCCTTTCAATCCCCAGTTGACCATGAAGCTCTCAAGTAGTGACTTTGGCAGACTCAGATTACAAAGAATACAGATTTTAGAGATTTAGTCCCAGAAATTCACCACACAAATATGTAGCAACAAAACAACAACAAACAGTGAAGGGAGGGTAGGGGGTGGAATTCTGGGAGCTAAGAGAATCTGACTTTCATAATTACCCAATTGTTATTTGAAACATCTAGTTTTTAACAAATAATAACAATATATGCAAAGAAACAGCAAAAATATGGCTGGTATTGAGGAAAATTAAAATAGAAATTGTCCTTGAGAAAGCCCATATGTTAGACTTACTGGACAAAGACTTCAGCTATTAAAAATATGCTCAAAGAACTAAAGAAAACATCCAAAGAATTAAAGGAAAACCTGAGTAAATGAGTCCCCAAATAAAGAATATTCATAAAGAATAAGAAACTACAGTAAGAGATCAAATAGAAATTTGTGAATTGAAAAAAACATACCTAAAATGGGAATTTAACTAGAGAGGCTAAACAACATATTGAGCTGAGAGAAGAGAGAACTTGTGAACTTGAAAGAATGTCAACTGAGATATTCCAGTCTGAGGAAATGAAGACAAAATTTTAAACTAATGAACAGAGACCTGGAAGGGAGGCATCATGAAAGTACCAACATATACAGAGCAGTAATCCCAGGAGAGGAGACAAAGAGGCAAAGGAAATATTAGGATACACAATGGCCCTAAATTTTCTAAATATGAAAAACAATATATACATCCAAGATGTTCAATAAACTGCAAGTAGGTAAAGCTGATTTAAAAAACAACAACAACAACAACCAACAACAACTGACATCTTTGCCATGGTTCTCAATTGAGAACAAAGTGTGTGACTCTACTCAGGAACAAACTTTCTAGGTGGTGGTAGACTTGCAAGCCTCAGGTAGTGTATTACATGTGGGAAAAGTGAAGTTCATTTTCACAGATGTTCCCAGGTCCTAGTGACTTATAAACAGAAGAAAGAGAGAGAGAGTGAGTGAGAGAGGAAGAGAGAGAGAGAGAGAGATAAAAAGAGAAATTGAAAGTAGGAAACAAAAAAATTGAAAGAAGAAAAGAAAGGAAGGAAGAAAGGTGGGAGGAAGGGAGAAAGGAAGAAGGGAATAGAAAAAAAAAAAAAGAAAGAAAGAATGGTACCAACAAAGGAGACTACAGAGAAATAGAAAAGTGATAGAGAAGTTTCTTGAAAGTTAAAGAAAATGGCCCTATTTATAGACGTGTTTTTGATAGAATTTTATGCTGATTTATACAAAGTGCCAGAAATTATGAAATGCATCTTCTCTGTCAAGTAATCTCATGACTGTTTCAATTTTTTTGAAATATGGTTTATCTAACTAGCTTTTAGTTAAAAATCTAAAAAGAAGCAAGCTCCTAACTGACAATGGCATCACCCAGGATCAGTGTAAATACTTAGAAATCAGAAACATAAGACTGAACAGCAAGATCGTCCAAATGTAAGATTACTTAAAAATCACTCATTAAGAAAATGTTAGGTATAACAAGATTTCTTTAGCTCTACCTAGAATATGTTGACTTGACCCTGATACAGCTTGTTAAATTCCGCACAGTTTATTGTCCGTGGAAAGCTCTAAGCATTTTTTAGTCTATGACAGTTATGTGCACACTCTCCTCCCTACATAAATGTGTTAAACATAACCCAAAGTGTCTTGCTAACTATAACATTTCTGTTCTTCTCTATAGCTCTCCTGGGAGTAATGTTATGTCCTCATTTCATTGACTCCTGTAGCAAAGAGCAAAAAGTACACTGTCAATATGTCTGAAAGAGAGGTTTGACAGTTTTAGTCCATTCTATTAAGATGGAAAACAATAATTCTTTGCATTTTTGTTTTACCCATTTTTAGTAGGACCACATTGACTTTGAACTTAGAAAAATACATGTTCGTAAATTTTAGATACAGAAACAAAAGGTCAGAAGGCAAATGTATGCTATGCGTTGGTAACTCGAATCTCCCCTGCAGGCAGCCCAGAGTTGCCTACCCACCCCCCAGGGTGGCTGAGACTTGTGAAAAGAAAAGCAATCGTATGGGAAAATGCACCAAAAATGAGAGAAAATCCTGAAAAACTGTTTTTACATTTGATTTGGTTCAATTTCTTTTCTGTGGTTGAAAAAAAAGAAACATTACTTTAGGAGTGTACGCTGTACAGGTGAACACAATGATATCTTTTCTTTACAATATTACAGAGATATTAATACCATTAAAACATATGAGACATTCTATGATTTCCAGGATAGAGGAAGTCACTATAGAATTTAAGAGTTTATTTTCTTAACTATTCTAGTGCCTAAATTTGTGTTTATCCATTTGGAATAGTTCTAGATATAAAAAATAATTAGGCTTGACCATAAAATCTAATATCTTATCACTAATATTTGCTGACTGATTTTCTTTTCCTTGAATCAGCTCTATTATAGACATGTGTTAGCTCATTTAGGTCACACAAGTGTTGTTAAAAATCTTCATGCTGGGGGACTTTAGTCACCTTTTCTGAAAGGCATACATGCTTTTCAAATTGCTCAATTCAGCTCCATTCTTATATACAGTGAAATGAATATCCTTAAAGCTCTGTGCTTCTAAAGATCCTCTAGTTCTCCTTAGGCTGCAGCATCTTACAAGTCTCAACCATCTTCTCCAGCTTCATCTCTGCTGGGTCCCTACAATCATCATTTCCTGCCTGGCACACTGGAATAACTGATCCCCCCACATATGATGGCTTTTCCCACTGTGTTTGCTCTTACCCATGCCTTTTCCTGGTCCAAAATGGCCTTCCCTGTCCCATACTCAGTCTTCATCAAACACCTAGGAGATCTTTCTCAAATCTCCCAAGCACAGTTCGTTGTACTCTTCTGAGCCTGTATAGAATTTTTCTAAATGGCTGCATGGGCTGCAGATAGGAAGAAAAGTCCAAAATTCCAGGTAGCCTTAGAGTGCTAAGGTGAAGGACAGGAGACAAAGGCTGACGCTACCTAAAACATCCTGTCTCCTCATCTTAGGTTCTCACCTAAAAAGTTTCTTAGTGCTGATGACTCTTCACACTCCCTGATTCTTACCCTTTCCTTTCCTTGAAGGGAAGTCTTGATTCTTTTCCTTGGATATTATGCGTCTCCCACCACAGAGCCCTTATCCAATCCCCCTTAGCTTGAACCAGAAAGGCTGGAATCAACAATTATTTATGCTTCTAAGTTCCTCAGTCCTGCTTTGTGCTAGGGGCTTGCCAGCTAGCTCATACAAGGGTGACCCTGCTAATATATTACTGGATATTATTGGGTAAAATGAGGCAAACACTAACACGACCCACAGCACAAGTTGTTAGCTGGTATGTTTAAGCTTGATTGAACTTCTTCCAATGTCCTGGAAAGATGACTAGCAGTATATTCACACAGTCATGTACTTTCATCAATTTGCAAAATAAGTTGCAGTTTAATTGTGAAAAAACATGGCCACTCAATTTACCTTCCACCACACTTCTCATGTAGGGTGGTTCTGAGATTGCTATGGCTGTTTTATGGGATCTGGCTAAGATAAAATTATGTTGGGGAGATACTAGTTTTGATTTATGGGATGTGTTTGTGGGGTTCAAAGCCAAGCTCTTACTGGCTCTACCAGTAGAGAAACTTCTCAGGGATACTCACTACCTCCTGAGTGTGAGTCACCCATTGTGTGACAGGGTAAGATGTAGTATTGGAATGGGAGACATATAAGGTCTGTCCTGAAAGTATTGAGCCACAGAACATTTTAATTGTGTTGACACTGGCTTGATACTTTCTCAACAGACCTTGTCTAATTTCTGAAAAATGTTTTATTCAAAGTAGTAACCAGTGCAAAGAGTTTTAGGTTCAACAATAAACCAACAAAGAGTTTCTTTTTCCAATGGAGCCAGAGCCTAGGGAAAAGAAAGTATTATATTTTTCTAGTGACTAAACCAGTCTTCTTGAGTCTTTCACCATCTAAACTTGTCTAACTTGCCTAAGTCCTATGGAAAGAAGCATTGGAACAATGTAGGGAGAGTTAAGTTAGCCACTGTACATAGTAAATTAAAATGCCTCAAAACTTACAGCCTTTCCCAATGCTAACAATAATTCTAAAGCTTACCTATACCACCTATAAGGAATTATGAACCTGAAAACATTTTTCTAAATTCCAAAGGATAAAGTATATACTTCGATCAACCATGAAGTACTATGACTGATATATGCCTATTCTTCATAGAAAAATAGCGTTAAATTACTGCCAAATGACTGAGGAGACATTATTAATGTGTGCTAGCAGACAATTAATTTTTTGTGAGCATTGTTTTATTCATGGTTTTTAGATTTATAACCTTTCTTATTTTCTCATTACAAATAAATATTTTAATTCCTAATTTTATATTCTTTTACTTAAAGTGGGCTCAACAAATAGTATAAACTTCAGTATCCACAAAACATAGATCTGCTCTAAAATTTTTAGTTATTATTACCATTATTAATTTATTGATTCACCGAAGAATGTTTATTTTTAATAAAGGCTTTTTGAAAAATGTTTTACTCAAAGTAGTAACCAGTGCAAAAAGTTTTAGGTTCAACAATAAATCAACAAAGGGTTTCTTTCTCCAATGGAGCCTTTTTCCCTAGCCAGAGCCTAGGGAAAAGAAAGTATTATATTTCTCTAGTGACTAAACCAGTCTTCTTGAGTCTTTCACCATTTAAATAATGGTTCCCATTTAATGTAATAAGCCTAGGAGAACTCTTTATGGAACCTCTTTTTGGCTAAAAAAAACTTTTTTCCAAGCCTAGGTAGAAGAGATGGCTTCTGTGGATAGTGAGGAAATTTATATGAGATACTCTCAAATTAAAAAAAAAAAAATTATTATAGTCAGGATGTGCTAGGTCACATTGCAGTAACAAACTGTAACCTCAGTGGCTTACTTAACACATCTGTTTAGGCCATGTAGACTCCGTAGGAAAGAGAAAGTTTGTTTGCTTCCCTGGATCATGGGATGTGGCTCTACAATTTTAATATGTGGTTTGAGAAATACTGGGCAGTGGAGGAGTAGGAAACATAGTTTTAACAAATAAAGAGATACGTAAGAGGCATTCACTTGAATGCATCAAAATGCAAACACTGTTTATGTAAAATATAATGAATGTAATAACAACTCTTTCTCCCTTACCCCATTCCCGACACTCCAATTCTACCTCCCAGGGAAAACCTAAATGGGAAAACTCAAGAAAGAGATGTGCTGAGGTATAATAAAGGAGGAATTTTAGAAAAAACAGGTTTGGGTACTTTAGCATGTACCACTTAATTTTTTAAATAGCTTAAAGTGTAATCAATTGGTTTTATATAAACCAAATTGTCATCAACTTCAAAATGGCATGTGGCATTGATATATACAGCAGAAAATAAAAGTTATTTATCTGAGACCTATTTTAAAAAGCTGATTATAGCTATTCCACACTCAAGAAGGTAAAGCTTAACTTTCTACTCTTTAACTGTGGATTGCATATAAATGACTTTGTTCAAAAGTGGACAGTATGAAAAGTGGTGAAAAGAACTTTATAGTGAAGAAATGTGACAAACATTACCTCATCCATGGATGAAGGTCAACATCAACACTGGCACATTATGTTGACACAGTAAGGGTACACAATATATACCCTTAATATGATGTGAAGAAAATGTCACTTTATTTCTTGTGGTCTTCCTTCCAATAGCACATAACCAGTCTAATCATGAAAAATATGTCAGATGAATTCTAATTGAGTGATAGTCTACAAAACATCTGACCAGTAATCCTTAAAATTGTCAAGTTGATCTAAAATAAGCAAAATCTAAAAACCTGTCACAGACAAGGGTGAGGCACCTAAGGAGGCAAGAGGCTATGTTTATTTGACATACTGGATAAGATATTACAATAGGAAAATAACATTAAGTTAAAATCTAAATAAATCTTAATAAAGTATAGATTTTAATCTAAAGTATACTTTAATAAAGTATAGACTAAATCTATAATTATCCTTATAGATTATCCTTATAAATCTAAAATTATCCTTAAAAGATTTATTAAAAATACAAAAAGTTTAAAATATGACTCTCTAATCATCATTTGCAGATCTTTAATAAACCATAAACATATCAGTCAAGTTGTTTCTTTGCTTATTCAGAAAAATTGTAAAACAGTTCTGTAAAAAAAAGGCACTCAAAATATATGAATACAGTAAATAGGCCTTCAGTGGTCAGGGGGAAAGGGGTTGGGGGGAGGGAGGAGGCAGAGGCAAGGAAGGGGAGCAGCTTAGACAAGAACCTAGTATAAAGGAAACATGGACATAGACAACAGGTGGGATTGACTTTGGGGGGAATGGGTGGGTGGGGAGGGGGACAGAGGGGAGCAAAAAGGGGATGGATGTAATACAACAACAATAAATTTTTTTAAAAAAGGCACTCGATAGCCCATACAAAAATATGTCTAAATATTAAAGTTAAACTATCTACAATAATTACTATTAGAAAAGTCAGAGTTAAAGATCACATAACCAGTAACAGACAATTATATAGATGAGTAGATAAATAGATAATAGATGGAAGGATAGAAGATAGATGATACTGATGACAGAGATGATAGGCATGATTGATAAACAGAATACAATGAGGCTCAAAAACAAAGATACTCCAGTTGTTTAAAATTAAAATTTCTACAAAATATAAATGGCTGATATTAGATTCTCCAGAAACTTTGAACTATATTCAATAAGTGATACATTTAGGAAAAAGAGCATAAAGAGGATCAACCAACCAATTTCATGTGTTACAAACACATGAAATTCCATAAAGAGGAAAAACAAAATTTTAATAGATTTTTAGGTATATCTTAGCAGCTTTTAAAAATTTTATTATTTCACCACCCTATTTTTGTTATAGTATTCAACCCTAACTTCTAAAATAAATCCCAATTTATCTTACCAAAAGTCTTATGATATATAGGTTACAAAATCTACAATGTACTTAATTGAAGGTCTAAATTATGTCTTAAATTGTGCCTTAAGTAATGACTTTGTAATTTTCTTACTGGAATAGAAAATAAAAGATCTTTCTTTGAATTGATAATAATTAATTAATACTGCACTTAAAGTTATAGCTATAATACAATGATGCTAGTTTTTATTATGAAAATTATTATTTCTTTTCAATATGTTGATAATGCAGCCTTAATCTGAAAATATTAACTTTGCTAAACACATTTTTAACACTCCTCTTTGGAATAATCTTCAGAATCTCTAATTGATTTGATTAGTTTTAATTTCAGAAAATTTTGCCCAAGAGAAGTTATATTTAATTTTTAATTTGGATTTTTTATTTATTGATTTGAGAGAGAGAGAGGATGTGTTGAAAGGGAAGGAGGGAGGGAGGGAGGAAGAGGGAGAGAAAACACGATTTGTTGTTCCACTTATTTACCCATTCATTGGTTGATTCCAGTATGTGCCCTGACTGGAGATCAAAACTGCAACTTTGGTATATTGGGATGGTGCTTTAACCAACTGAGCTACATGGTCAGGGTTAGATTTAACTGTCAAAATATGCTTCCCAGCAAAGCTCTGCATAATTTTGAGGATTTAAATAAATAATACAAGTGACAGAAATATGCAGATATAAGCACATGTGTTAGATTAACCCCAAAAGATTTATGATTTTTTTTTTGCAAAACCCAATAAATGAAGAAAAGAGAATTTCCTCCCAAAATAACCTCTTTAAAGTAAATCTGTCTATTTTTCTATGTATAGTATTAGCCACTTTTCATGTTCTTCAAATTAGATATAACATTTTCAAAATATTTGGCCAAATTGATATGTTGAGGTTCTAAAAACTTACGGAAATTTTACATGCTGACAATTTCTAGATTCCTGATCATTTGTTAATTGATTATGGTAATTAAGCTGACCACAGTTTTGGACATGTGCACTTGTATTGAACCAAAGAAGGAAATATTGGAAATATTGATGAACCTTTAGAAAGTCAAAAAATTAAAATAATATAATGACAAATGTATAGGCAGGATCTCATTAATAAGTTAAATATAATAAAGATAAATTTTTGTTGTAATTTTTAAAATGAATTAAGTGGAATGAAAAATTCTTTTAAAAGCAAAATATTAAATGTTAAGGAACATGGACAACACTGCCTATCTTTTAAATGTTTTAAATGGAGCTTACCTAACAGGAAATAACATAGTTGTTCAATCAAGACCAAGTAACTTATAGATGGTTTCTCACTGCGAGACTTCATTTATTTTATGCCGTAGGAACATACCTGATGTGAGAGGCCATCACTACTAAGGTCCATCAATGGGGTTCCATAGCTCACTGAGCTTTGTCTTAGCATTTAGGTGGCATGCCTACCCCTTTAGTGATGTCTTCCAACTATTCACACAGCGACTGATACATGGTTGACACTCAAATGTTATAGAATGTCATTGCACAGACGCATGATCATAAAGATAGTGGATATTCAATCTCTAATCTGCCACTTCTCTTCTTAGCCCAAATATATGCCCGTTCTGGTTCTTAGCTAATTTTCTCATTTTCAACAATTACTTCCCTAAACATAGTTAGTTGGCTTTCATCTTTTCCTTCTTTTCTTCTATCTTAATAGGACAAATGCTTCTTTCAAAAATCAATCATTTCCCTTGAGCTATGGACTATTCCCCCTTGTTTTCTTTTGTGCTTAATAATTTTGTTATATTCAACAAAAAGTCCCTATTTCTTTTTTAATGATTCTATTTATTACCTTCAGAGAGAGGGGAAGGGAGAGAGGCAGGGAGGGAGAGAGACATCAATGTATGGTTGTCTTTCACCTGCCTCCAGCTATGGACCTGGCTGGAGACCTGGCTTGCAACCTGGTTATGTGTCCTGGCTGGGAATTGAACCAGCGACCTTTGGGTTTGCAGGCTGACACCTATCCACTGAGCCACCAGCCAGGACCAAAAGTTCCTATTTTTAATGACTCATTGCCATTATTTTATAAACATGATCCAGTATCACCAACATTTAAAAACAAAGTCCCATACTCTGCTTCAAGTTCCCCAGCCACTATCTCACTTTTTGGCTACTCTTCATATACAAGCTTCCAAGAATCATCTATACTGAGCAATTCCCCTTTCTTACCTGCAATCACACTTTAACCACTGAAATCAGATTTTTCTACTTAACACTGTTTAATCTTCTCTTTTTCTACTCAGCAATGCCCAAACTGTTACCACAAAGAATATTTCTCTGTATTAATCTTTTCTGAATCACTATGCCATTTAATAAAATTCAATATTCTATTTTGTATCTCATAAGCCCACTCCTTGCTACCTAACAGATGTCTTTTTTCTCTTCTACCTAGTCTCCATTGTTGATGTTTTTCCTCTTCTTTTTGGTTCTCTACTTATCTCTCCCAACATACCTTTTTATAAAGTTCTATGCCAATATTCTCCAAAACAATCATATATTCCAATCTTTTCTTTGTATTACAAATGTTCATATGATCTGCTTAATTTGACCTCTTCACTTGAATAGACATCTTTTTTAAAGTTATTAAGTTTAAGTCATTTATTTTACACTAGCTCTAAACTTCCTTAAGAACTCCCAAATTCACTCCTAGATTTCCCAGTAAGTTAGTCTTCACTTCTAGGTCAATGGATACCATCTTCCACCCAAATCTTTAAGTCAGGAATCTCAGAAGCCTCCTTGATTTTTCCTTTTGATAATTCTTCTCATAATCTATCAGCATCACTTTTAATGAAAAACTATTGGACAAAGAATATTAATAAATTAAGTATAAAAATCTCAGAAAATAAATGTTTTTCACTTAGGCAATGCAAATTAGATAAAATTTAAGACTTTTTCTCTATTCTGCTAAATATACTACATTTCTATGAACAGCTAGATACCATATCTTATCTTTATTCCAGTAGTTGTTTTGAGGATTTTCACCTACATAAGTGGTCAAACAAAAACACAAATTACCAATTATCATCCCATCAGTAACTTATAGAAAACATGTAGCTGTGCATCTAAAGAGCTCAAACAGAACTCCAGTCCTGGTACTCTCACTTTTGCAAAAATGCATGGCCACACATACAAAGTAACATGATATACAAAGGAAGTAAATGAGGGAGTAACAGCATTCACAATCTGTTGTTGACATACAATTACCTGGGTTAAGCAAAACAAAGCAGATGTTTGCATAACCCTTTCAAAAGCAAACAAAGTTGGGTAACTAGTGCTGGGTGGCAGATGATTCACTGTAGATTCATGCGAGATATTGCACATTTAACTAAACAATGTAAATCATGTGTACATACTAATGGGTTCTAAGTTAGCTGTGATTCCCAGAGAGAATATCCAGGCACTATTGTGAACTCAGTGAAGATGTCAACTCATGTTTAGTTCTAGGCAAAAAGGCAAGTAAGATATTAATTGGGTTAAGATGATAACAACTCATTGCAGAAAACATGTTGTCAATAAACCAATGATTACAGGGAACCTTGGGAAATGTATTTCTTTGTCAAAATCATCTGAAATTTCCACTTAAAATAATGTTATTTTGGACTTATGGCAGAAATTTTTAAGGAAAATAATTAGTTAAGAGGCTGTGTATTGTTTGAAAAAACCATGATATAACAGGTGCAGTTTCCTGATCATTTGGTAGCATCAGAAAAATATCTTGGATGGGGTAGATAATAAAGTAAGAAATAATATTTCTAAGATTCAGGAGGAGGAAAGGAAATCAAATGATGAGGACAGTTGTTAAGTAAGATGTGAGTTTGATGAGGTTGGACTGAGGCAAGCAAATATGGGACTTATCTCAGGAAATCTTTCTACAACTTTTTATGATTGTTTACTCATTCTGTCAATAAAACATGAGCAAAAAATGAGCTGTGAAGTTGCGACTACATAGAAACAACCGACATAAAGCTGAAGCGCTCCCACTGCTGCTAAGCTGGATTGTATTTGTAATTTAGAAAAATTATAAAATACTATCTATAGTAATTATTTCCTACTAGTGCCTATCTTCCACCCTACAGTGTTATGTTAAAACAAAACTCAATATTCAACAATGTATCCCTATGCCTTCGCATACTGGCATTTGGTGATCAATAAGTGTTAAATGAATGACTTAATGAATAAGGTCACTCACAATCGAGTGAATTGTTTCATTTGCATAACACCAAGGAAAAACTATTATTTTTTCCTGCAATATGAAATTATATGTATTTCCTAATTGGTAAACAATACACCTTGGAATCAAGTAGCTCTGTTATAAATACAAATATTAAGTACAAAGTATATTGATGACTAAATAAATTAATAAGCTCTATACTTGTTATTCTTTTTTGAATAGCATGTAATTTTCTTGAGAGGTGTAATCTCTATCTATATATTGTATATCTACTCATACAGAGTTATAGATGTTATGGATTGAATGAAGAGAATACACATGGCCCTGCCAGTATGGATCTTAAAAGCAAACTAGAAAAATTGAACGACTCATTAAAAATGTCTTAACTTATGCCAAAAGAGAAATATCAGTTATATGCAAAGATAGAGCAAGATTTTTCTTAGTAAGGAGGGCAGGAATGGTTTCTGCCAAAATCACTACAGTGAGAAACTCAAATGGAAAAAGTCAAGTATGTGAATCGACAGAAGTAGATGACAGCCAAACATCCTAATTCTCACATGTGAGCTGCCTGGATCATTTGTAGAACTTAAAGTCTAACAAGAGCAACACTTTGAGAAAAGGTGAATGGTACTACTAATGCAGAGCACAGGCATATTTTAGAATACACACAAAACTAAGGGTCGCTTTGACACTTTTGAACTTGAGCTTTTGAATAATGGGGCATTGAACATTCTGATAAGGGAGAATTAACATGTTCCAGTTCATGTTTATAAAAAGATATACTTTGGCTGCCTCATGAAGGACCCTTGGGTAGGCAAGCTAAGAGTGATGTAAATTAGGGGACTATTTCATTCACACTAAACAGCAAGTGAGAGTTGTATACAATACAAAGTACATAATAATCACAATGGAATACAGGATGCATTCATTTTCAATGTAAAGTATTGATAATTATTATGATGCTCATTGAAAGGCATAATTGACACAGTAGTCTTCTGACATGATGGTGGGATAAACTAGCATGTAAAAGTTATCATTCTTTACAAACTTTATAAAGAGTTTTATCATTTACCTCTTGTCATCTAACTTCCCTATAAAGCTACTGTTATATTGACTCATCTGTTCATTTAAACCACCAGTCACCTTGGACAACCAGCTAATTGAAATCAGTGAAATTTTACTTAGTTGCTTTAGTGAAAATTCTTGCTAATTTGTCTGGTTATTTAATTAAATTGGTAAAAATTGATTAGCTATCTTGGCCTCTTGGTTTTTTATTGTTCTTGTTTCCTTTCACTTTGGCAAATACCTAAAATAGCTTTGCTGTTACATAATAGGAAATACAAATGAATATGTGAAATGTGTCCCTAATCTTAGATGCTTGAGCCAGAAAGCATTGCGGCACCAGCAAGCCCCGTTTTCCCTTCATGCCACATCCTTTTCTGCCATTCTTCTACACACTGGTGTTTTCCACCATTGCAATCCCTTCAATTATGGTAATAGCTAACAGGAATATAAAGTTATAGTAAGACATATTATTTGCTTTCCATTATAGATGTGATAACAAATTGGCTTCACAGATAGGGGAAAGCATATTACATTCTGAAACATAAGCGTTGCCTTGTTCTCTTATAAATAAAAATATGCTTTAGTAGTAGGCTGCCAAGTGCTACTCTATATTTCCTTAGGATTAAAGGCAACGGTTCATTTTTTATAATGTACTTGGAAAGATAAAATGCATCAGAAAACTCTATCCACTAAATTTATCATTTACACAGTTGCCCTATCATAGTTAGTCGCATAATTCATAGACTGATTAAGTGCAATGTGAATGAATCATGTAACTAAATATTTTTAAGGCAGCACATGAACAATAATCGATAATGTACCCAAACTCACATCACTAGCTATTAGCACAGAATTCCTTATTTTTGGAGGCCATTTAGAATCAGAGGTCCAAGGTCAAAAGGCATAATTGTGAAGAATCAAGTATTTCTTTACAAGTTTCCAGGCTTTCTAAAGTTTTTTTTTTACTGAATCTTTATAGCCCATTTAACCTGATACTTAAATTCCTAGAACAAAATATTGAAAGACCAAAGGAAGTTAACTTTATTTCAGGAAAACCTGGTTTTCTCTTTTTATAAAACTAATGTTGGAAATGCTTTCTAAAACCTCATTTGTTGTTTACATTTTTACCAAAAATCATCATAAAGAACACCCACTAAAATTGAAAAGTAAATTTAAAAACCATGAAAGGTGGAAGAAGTTGTGAGGAAATCAACATCAACGTTATCTTTCATAACCTTTATGAAAGCCTCTTAAGGCTTAGTAGTCTTCTTCATTAATATCCCATTTCGTCTGGATGGCTTCGTCTGCCATTTACATCAAAAGTCTTCTGAGGTATAAAGCATATTATTCCGTCTATTAAAAATGCCAAATGTGCTGATAGTCCTTGTAAATAAATAATCATGAATGTCTGCACAAGATAAGCTAATGTAGCACCACCATTCTGTTTAAGAGAAAACAAAACAAAACACAGAGGCATCTATTTTAAATGATATACATCTATACATTCATTTGTTATCTGTCCAATTCCCTCATTTCTAAAAAAATAAAAAGGGTACTTTATATGTTATAAGGTGATTTATATGTTGTAGAACAAGAAATAGAGGAAATGAATGTAATACAACAATAAAATTAAATTAAAAAAATAATAAAGTATAAAAAGTAAAAAAAAAAAAAAAAAGGAAATTGAAATAAAGCAAAAACAAATAAATAACCCCCCCCCCAAAACCCCCATTCTCCCCATGGGCAAAAAACTGCCACATTCAGGAACCTGACCAAAGAGGAATGGGGTGGCTTCCAATATTCCTTGCAGGTGAGATCCAAGGAAGGAAAGAGATCCCACAGCTAAAAATTCACCCACCATCAGCCGTGCCTCAGCCATGTGAGCTTCTGTTTACTCCATCCTCCAACAGAGCAAACTCACTAAGCTCACTGCTTCATCTGCTGCCTGACAGCACTGCAAGAACTCATACCTAGAATTGGGACATACATAGGTTTGTGTTTATTTAGACGTGTTCCTGTGATTCTAGTTGGCAGTCACAGTTGAAAATGTCTGCTTTCGATAAAGAGAGTGTGTGTAAGTAGATGTGTAAAAGTATAAGTTAAAGCAAATAAGCTAATGTGACTGACAGGAACTGAGGGTTCAGGGTGTTATACAAGGTTCTAGGCTGTTCCACATCTCTTCCACAAGCATTGTTGTCACAAACATTTTAGCTGCGCACTAATTGGCATAAAATGATTTTGTCACAAAAGATTGAATAACTGGAGGACCATTTGGTTTTGTTTCTCCATTAACAAAGTTCTTGCAATATTCTTAATTTTTCTATTATATAAATCTCAGCCAGACTGCACACAAGGTTGGAAAATAATAATGTAACTTTTACAAATCCTTTGGTGAGTATAGTTATCTCCCCTATTAAAACCGAAGGTTTAACAAGCCATGGCAAATGGAAGAGGTGGCCACTAATCCACAACTGCCTTCAAAAGCATTAATTATCCATTCTGTAGTTGGAAGCTGACACCTCTCTTAATGAGGAATTCTAGTGAAAAATATGATGCTGATAAGATGAATCAACAAAAATAATGTTTAATACTATAAATGAAAGACTTTGAAAACAATGTGGTATGTTATTATTTTCAATCATCTTTTTAATTTTATTATTTATTAAAGGTTTTATTTTTAGAGACAGAGGAAGGGAGGGATAAAGATAGGGAGAGAGACACCAATGTATGGTTGCCTCTCATGCACCTCCAACTAGGAAACTGGCCTACAACTAGGCATGTGCCCTGACTGGGGATCAATCTGGGGACTCCAGTTCTCAAGCCAGTGTTCAATCCATTGAGCCACACTACCAGGGCTTAACTTTCTTATTTTTTCCATGTTTCAGTGTTTTCTTTTTAATGTTCCTCTTTTTTGTTTTGTTCTTCTATTGTTTAAGGTACAATTGTCATATGCCTAATTGGTTATGCTTCAAAAATGCGGTGAAAATAATGGTGGCAAACATGTTTACAATGGAACTACAGGACACATTTATACAGTCCTGCTCTGAGTGATTTCTCTAAGAAGATATACTTGAATGGAAAAATTCCAAAGAAAGGCAAATCTGGTAATAGGAGTGCTGAGAACAGTATGTGGGTAACACATACTTATTTTCCAGGACCCGTTGCAGTAATTTTGTCTTATGAGGGTCATTGTTGGCCAGTTAACCAGTGTACAGGATAATAACCCCTGCTATCAACAGCTCACATGCTCTACAAATCCAAAACCTATTTTGGTTTGTAGGGAAAGGTTTAATCATGAAAGTGGAAAGTAAGGCCAGTCATATACCAGCATATTTAAACTCAAAATGACAGAAACAAATAAAAACTGATAGCAATTGAAGTGATAGTCACATCCAGTCCAACAGTAGGTAAAAGGCATTGGGATCTTGGACACCCAGAAGTCATTTTCAGTATGCATAATGATAAACTGAAGAGCATGGATAAAGAAAAGCCTAATAAAGAAAAGTGAAAATTGTTCCCTGTTGTGATTTTGTGGAGGGATCCTGGCAGGAATTATTGCTTTAAAAGAACGTGTTCAAAGTGGTAACAATCAGCCTCAAGTACTTTAGTCACTCCACTCGGTTTAGGTTAGCCCAGGGTGCACAATACACCTTGTGTTTACTCTTTCAGTGGGTCCGGGCCACTTCCCCTCCCTCTTTAAAATCAGCTCCCAGGAATACAGGAACAAGGGTAAATGGGACTGTGAAAATGTGTATCCTTTTCCTCTAGAATTACTTCTCACTTGTAGAAATAGCCAAGATTTACCCTATATTCCTCCAGAGCTTACGACGTTATTAGAAACACACAGTTCTCTAAACCTGAGGTTGTGTGGAATTGCTGTGCATGTGCACATCTCACTTATGTGTAGAGGATGGATGAGGTAGGCAATAGGAGCTGATGGAAGAAAGAATCAAATAACTCCATTTCCACAATGATCTATTTAAGATTATTTGAAATATAAGTAGCTATGAAAAATGCATTTACGATCAATATTGATTCAATAGAACTTGCACTTGAAAACTATGCTTAAATGAACCCAACGTATGCGAATTGGAAACGTGATTTTTTCCTTTCAGATTTTTTGTTTAAAAAAAAAAAAAAAGTTTTTTAGCCATGTGTAGTAAGTCCTGATCGTATCTTATCCTTGATTCTGTGTAATGGTATGACAGACACTCACACACACACACATACACACACACACGTTGCCCCACATGATCTAGTTTTTCCCTTTGTATTTCTCTGAACTGACTCAGGTAAACAACAGCTACCAGATTATACTTCAGATATGATCTCTCTCCTATGTAATATGCACAGGATAAAAAGATACAGCATCTTAAGCCAATCACTATTTTTTTCTACTTCGCTAATGGCCCATAAAGGGCAGGCAAAAAATATTTCAAGTCCACAGTGTGAATGGACTGACAGCATTAAAGCAAAATGGAAAATAATATGCAGGGGAGAGATGCTGTTGCCAGAGCATCTAATTCCGTTTTTAGCATAAATTGCCTGATTCATTTAAATGATGTTGCTTGTATTTCATTTTATATTTTCTATGTTAGGTTTGAAATATTTTTGTTTAGAAAGAAATCACAATTTATTATAAACTGTTGAAGACATGTCTTTTACTTTATCATGTGCAAGTTTATGTTCTTGTATGAGAATATACTGGAGAGTATTTCAGAAATATTATATTTATGACATTAATGGTCTTGGTGCTGATTCCATGTTAAGGTATAGGTAAGATCCCATGCTACTTATTGATACTCAAAATTAAGCACTGTCAAGTTGTTCAGCAAAAGATCAGATATTTGGTTTGGAAGCTAAACCATCTTTGTAGCAACTGCTCAGTTCCGCCACTGTAGCCTGAAAACAGCTATGATAAAATGTAAATAAATGAGCAAGTGTTAAAACAAACAAAAACCTGCCATTCACAAAAGTGGTGGTGCGCTGGAGTTGACCATTTAAAGAAAAGAGGGCTGCAAGATTACGTCACTTGGAAGATTAAATCAATCCTGTGTCTCTGATCAGAAGAGAAACTGATATTATGAACCCCTGGGGAAATATTTTTGTTTAAAAATCCCCCATTTGGCCTTGGGGTGGGGGACTTCCAAAGTGTTCCTGACCATGGATTCTCTGTCCTCATAGAATCTCTCAGGTGCATTCCCTGAGGTCTCATTCCCGTTTTAGGGCAACAATTGTCCTCTAGGTGATGACTTGGTGACACAGCTCCCTGAAGCCAGTGGTTGTCCCTCTCAAAGGAGACCCCAGAGTTCACAATCAATTAGGGGCTGATGGCCAGAAGGTCAGGCACTGATTCTTATATGCTTTGATCAGGAAGTGTCACATGACCAATCTGCCCATTGACCACAACTAACCACATGGCTTTTTGTAGCTGTTGAGCAGATGGGAAACCTGAGAACAGATAAAATGTTAAGCGAGCATGTTACCTCGGCCACACTCAAGAGTTAGAAATGATTATTAGCAGAGTGATGTGTGGATAGTGACTAACAACGTATGTTTATAATAAAAGCACCAAATGAGCCAAATAATTTTTTAAAAAATAGAACTTACCTAATTTGTTGTCTTTTGTTTTTAATAATATGGGCTGTAATAACCCTTAAAGTGCTATAGAATAACTGGAAATGAAGAGAACACACACACACACACACACACACACACAAAACAAAACTTTTTTTATTTGCAATGAGAAATGATCATTCAAAATTTATACTGAAACATTTGCAGAAACATTATCTTCATGAAAACTTTAAATCTAAAACTTAAGCTATAGCACCACTAGATGTATTTTATATAATCTATGTATCTCTCTCGCCATTTTTATTCCCAGAACCAACAACAGAGTTCTATTCTCCTTTCAATATTTTGAAATATACTTTCATAAAGTCCTGGGCACATTGTCTGGTGACTTGCAGCCTTCATTTCTTTGGTTTTAATATACTCAAAAATGACAAAGTTACTTATTCTCAAAGATTATTTCGCTTCCATTCCCGATTTTCTTTACTCATCATAGTAGTGTCCAGAGTTGCAACTCCCCATATTGATTCCTTTACATTGTTTATAATGAAATATTTAAGGCAAGTCAAAAACTTGTCAGCATTCTCTTTTGAGCAGTGTAATACTTTCAGCAGATAAAGTCCTCCATCACTACTAATACCGATACAGTGCCGGTTTTATGATATACATGAGGAAGCACTTTACATACTGTTTGGCCTAGAAATAAGGAGAAATTTTATTTGTTTATTCCAAATTTTATTCTCCCTCAAGAGTTATCAAATGCAATTCCACTTTTCTCTGTGGATTTTTAGTCAAGAATTCATTCTTCTGATAAAGAACCTAGTGTAGCAGGAAAAAACATCAGCTTTGGAATAAGACAGGTTGGAGTTCATATCATAGGTGGCTTTTAATTAATTGCAGTAACTCTTTGAGCCAATATTTACTATCTAAAATCAAAATAAGCTCAATATAAAAGTTTTACAAAAGATTTTTTGTGTCTTTCCCTCCATTAACTTGGAATTTTGCATCTTCTCTCTTTAAAAAAAAAAAATTTTTTTTTTGAATTTTTAATTTTATTTTATTTTTAAGATTTTATTTCATTATTTTTAGAGAGAGGGGAAGGGAGAGAGTCAGAGAGGGAGAGAGATATCAATGTATGGTTGCGTTTCACCTGCCTCCAGCTGTGGACCTGGCTGGAGACCTGGCTTGCAACCTGGTTATGTGCCCTGGCTGGGGAATCGAACCTGAAACCTTTGGGTTTGCAGGCCGGAGACTTATCCACTGTGCTACCAGCCAAGGCTGCATCTTCTCTTTTTAAGGTGAAGGATTTGCTGTTAAATATATTTCTTAAAGACACATGTTTAATTATTTTAAATTCTCTAGTCTTATAAAGATCTAGGTGTATCCTATTATTAATTTCTTTAGAGAAGCTGATATTAAAAATAAAAATAAAATATTCCAAGTTCAAATTATTAATTAAATTAAAATCAATCTATTTACCCCTGTTTCTGTAATAAGGATGAAGACAACTTGCTGAATTCTATTTGGTAAAGTTAATAACATTTTAATAACATATGATCTCTAGTTTACAATCTAAGCAACTTTACTTGCATTTTTTATTTTTTTAGAAAACTTTTCTGAGTGCATGTCTCCATCATGCAACAATAAATATAAAAAAATTAGAAAGTTAGAATCTAATAATTATTAAATAACTTACTGAATTTTTTATATTTTATCATGCAACTTCAAGTGATGATTTCTAAAACCAAGCATAACTCAAAGTCAGATAGTACATAACCTCAGAATTTCTTTCAGAGGAAAGTATTATCTTCTATCTATTGTTGCATAATTCTCAATAATGCTAAAGGTAGTTATTTGTGCACCACAAGGGAAGCAGGCCTTTTAGTGCTGGTTAATGCAGAGTGCGGAGGCCATTAACCATTCATTTTTGCGATGCAGGATTGCATTTACACAACTTGCAGGGTTTTTATTTACCCATTTGTCAAGTTTACTTCTCTAAAGTTGTCACATTCTTTTCTTAGTTATCATCATTTGAAAAGTTGTTTGCAGCATAAGTTCATTTAAGGTAGTATGGCCAAGTGTACCATATATAGTATAGACAGCTGGAAATCCTGTCGAAAAAGCTTTACATAAAAATATGTCTCCCGCCTTCAAACCCAAGTTTCACTGGCTCAATTCCTAGTCAGGGCACATACCCAGATTGCAAGCCAGGTCTCCAGCCAGGTCCCCAGCTGGAGGCAGGTGAAAGGCAACCATACATTGATGTTTCTCTCCCTTTCTTCCTCTTTCTCTTCCCCTCTCTCTAAAAATAATGAATGAAATCTTTATTAAGAAATATGTCTCTACACAATGTTATGACACTGTGATATGTGGGTATGATGTCTCATGATTTTCTCCACAAGAATTATGTACATTCCAGTCTCAAAATATAAACTATTTAGCCTTGGGTTAGCAGGACTTTATAAAAGTATAAAACATTCTTATTGTTTTGGTTTTAAACTGTGAACTGACTCAAGGATGGAAGGAATCCTTTCCTTTTCTTTATTGGATGATGCTGAGTAACATCTGTCACATACTCTTTTGATAAGTTCCAAAGGGTCCTCCCTACTTTTTTAAGTCTAATTTTTTTTTTTTAATTCTTGCATATAGTATACCAGTCAAGTCCACAATCAACATTATTGTTTCTAGATTTAGTCAATGAATAACAGTTTCATTGTCATTTTCAAACCTGATTAAGTCTTTTCTAGGTAATATTAGCCAGTCCTGGAATTTAAACATAAAAGGAGAATTCATTGTACAGAAGACAGGAAGAATATGCTTTACTGATTGAAAGTAAATTCTATGTAAAAAAGAATCTATCACCAATAGAAGAAAAATGACTAGATTTGCAAGATTTTGAATGAATTGGGTGATGTTTAAAAAAGTCTCTTGAATATTACCTAAGTAATATATATTTACTAGTGAAAATCTTAAAAGGTGGGTTTATTGCAAGTTGTGGTAATCAGCCCAGAATTATAGGTGAAGTATAATGAATGTTTGTTTCTCACTCAAAATGGAGAACAAGGGTCCAGCCTCTGCAGCCGACCCTTCTATGCACAGTGATGCAGATGCTCAGGCTCCTGCCCTGTGTAGCCCATCGTCTCCAACGCAGGCTCAGCCACATCAGGCCTGGTGGGGAGAAGCGGACCCCCGGGACTGTGGTGGGCAAGTCCACAGGCTGAGCTGGGCCTCATCGAGATTCCTCGCTCTACTGACAAACTTACGGCGAGAGCTTCATGATCAGGCCGTCCCAAGCTACAAGATGGTGTGGAAATGCAGCTGTGTGCCCCAGTGAACAGAACAGGTGAAGTAATGGTCCACGGACTCTGATGGCAACAGCCTAGCACAAAGGGAAATATATGGGCACACACACACACACAGACCATACCAGGCCAATTACCCAAATAAGCAAAACACCGTCAATGTGTTATATGTTGTTTCTGACTCAAAATGACAGTAACACATGTACAAGTGGATAAGAGATTGTACACAACATGTTAACTTTAGTGTTACATGTTAAGTGAGAAAAGTGAAGAGATTTAAATTTTCATCAATAAAGGTAGATAAAAAAATATATCCATATTATACAATCTTAAGTAGCTATTAAAAGAATGAAAGAGATGTGTGTATTATGTAAATGTCCATAAGACTAATATACAAAAAAAAATCTAACTACAGAAAAAAAATTGTTGTAAATGAAATTGAATGTATTTGTTAATATGTGAATATATGTACAGAGCACAAAAGCCTGGACACACCTAAGATAACCTGATGCTCTAGTTAGGGAAAGGGGAGAGACAGACTTCTACTATATTATTTGTGTCATGGCAGTTAATGTTTTCTTTTAAAAAATCAATCTCCTTACTTGTGTAATAGCAAAATATAAAGAAACATTTACTTTCAAAAAATTTTTAATAAAAGAGAAGAGGAATTGTATTATTCAGTGTTATACTAACACTTGAGACCATATATGAATTGTGTAAGAGGTGCCCTACCTATAATCTGAAAGATAGGGCTAAATGTTTGGTTTCCTTATATCTTTCTCAGGTGGCATGGATTTATGAGATTGGACCCCAAATCTCAAAAGCTGAGACAGTAGCAGAACTAAATCTTTTCTTATAATGATGCTCCTTTTCAATAGAGTTGAACCTTGAAAAACATGGTAATTATGGGCATCAACCTCCTACATAGTTGAAAATCTGCATATAATTTTGACTCCCCTACTACAAACTTAACTCTAATAGCCTACAGCTGACCAGAAACGTCACCAATAACCTGAACAGTCTATTAACATATATTTTATATGTTAAATGTCTTAAATATAGCATTATTGTGATGCAGTAGGCTAAAGAAAATATTAAGATCATCATAAGGGAAATACAGTATGTATTGAAAAAAATTCTGCATATAAGTGTACCTGTTCTGTTCAAAGTTAATGTTGTTTAAAGGCCAAATGTATTGTCTTACGGAAAAATTATTTTAAATCACTTTAAAGTTAATTTTATCAACTCAGTATAGTATAGGCTATGGCTCTAAGGTCACTTAAATCAAACCAGTCTGTTTGCTTATTAAAATATGCTTCCTAGGTGCCCATCCTGGCTCCTTGTATTGTGAGAACCAAGTATTTTTAGCACAAATCTCAGACGATTACATCGCTGAATAAATCAGAGGGTCTCTAGGACACAGAGCATTTAACAACAGAGATTTGAAGATTAAAAACAACTAGGTTCGCTTCCCAGCCAGGGCACATAACAAGGTTTCCAGCCAGGTCTCCAGCCAGGCCTGTAGTTGGAGGCAGGTGAAAGGAAACCATACATTGATGCTTCTCTCCCTCTCTGCCTCTCTCTCTGGAAATAATAAATTATTTAAAAACAAAAAACAACAACAACAACAACAAAAAAAACTAGGCTTGCTTGAGCTCTTGTGTTAGCATTTGGACAGCTCAGTATTCTTGTCTGAAAAATGGCCCAATAGTTTTCTTCTCTTCCACATGCCCCCGCCTGGCACACATTCACACACATACACATACATACACACTTGCCTTCATTGGTTATCCTGTGTGGCTCATTTACTACATACCTGGTGTGTGATGGGCACAATGAATGATGACATGCTATGTAGGTGGTCTGAGTAGTGGAGATCATCTCTTCCCATCACTGTAATCGTATTGCAGGTGAACTCACAAATGAACAGTAACAGCCACATAGCCTAATGCGGTTTTTTTCCCCCACCATTTATATGAATTTGTAAGTTTATTTATTTGGTTGCTGTGGCTCATGGAAGAAAACAGAAAAAGAACACAATTGAAGAATCATTTTGATTGCAGGGGATGAAAACATTAGAAAGTGACAAGTATTCAATATTCAGGTCAGTTTAGATGTTAGTGTGACTGGCATATCAAAATCTAATCTTAATTAAAGCCTTGGAACGATTAAGTAGTGTAGAGAAAAAAGTAGAACAGGGGAATAAGCAATCTTCCTAAGAATCAAATAATTTTTCAATTTCATTTTGTCTAACAACCTGTACATACAAATGGAAAAAAAAGGTAAGGTTATGGTATGTGAGCATAAGATCTGCATTTCATGAACGTGGGGAATCCTGGCGTGAGTCCAAAAATGGGTAAATATTTATTGTGTAGTTTTGTCTTCTTCTTTTATAATTAATTCACAATTAGACATGTAATTATAATTCAGAAACGGGCAAAATACATTCCATGGTTTTAACCATTGATAGATTTGTAAACAAAAGCAGCTGGACTGAAATTTCTTCAAGGAAATATTTACATGCCAACAGTTTATCAAACTGAAAGGCTGCTGATAAATTCTACACATGGGCATTATGTTAATGGTAGTGCAACAATGATTCATGCAAGGCCTTCTACTAGTTTCACAAGGCACCAGATGTAAAAGAATAAAATTTGGGTGCAAAAGGGGAAAGGTCTCTGTGCTTTTAACCCTTTGCCACCTTACAGAAGGAACCACCATCAATTTAGCTATTTCCCTCTCGTTTCTTAAGCCTCTTCATAGTAAATTATTCCTGAAAAGGATTTAAAAAACTAGGACAAAGGAGATTAATTTCAAACCACAGAACTTCAGGGTTTCAGAGTACGGAAAATGATTTTGTTCTAAATATCCAAATAACTACCACTTTGTTTTAACAAGCTGGCAATGTGAATGGCTATGTTTATCTGGGTCTGGCAATCCCCAAATTTTATTACTCCTTGAATATTTTTACCAAGTAGATAGATGAGAAAGTTGATGCCAAGTGATCTTCCTCCTGAGGATGGAAAGAGTGAGGGTGGGGATGAAAGATGCTATCAGGAAAATAAGAGAACTAAGTGATCTTACTAACAGTAAATGTAAAGATGGGGTAGCATGGTAGAGTGAAAACAATAAAAATCCAGTTTATAGAGACAGTGGCTTCCATCTTTCTTTACTTTGGTTCCATAAATCTGTGGGATTTTGAATTTGAGTCTTTACATGATCAAAGAGTGATATTCTTGTTCATTAGATTTCTTTTTTTGAGTCACAGTACCAGGCACTGATCTAAGCATATTTTCAGTTTATCTTCATGTTCCTCTCTAGCAATATCAGTATCTCCAATTTACAGACAAGGAAAGCAAGAACCCCATCAAATTCCCCACACATGTATGCTCAATTCACAAATCTAATAAATCCAAGAGTGGAGACTTGAAACTAGCTCATGCCCTTCGACATTATTCTATATTGAAGAAGTTTATATTCTGAGGAGAAACCCAAAAACCTGGTGATTAGAATCAGAAAACAATGTTTATTTTGGAACTTGCATATAATATCCACCTGAATGTGAATATATCAGCAAAAGGCCTATTTAATCTTATACTCTGCTAGTTTATGGATGAGATTGGTTCCAGAGCTTAGAGAAAATCTGAACTAAAAGATGATGCTTATGTTTCCCAAGATCAAAAGCTAGAGGCTAAAATGAGTGGGAATCAAGGAGAATATTTTTAAATAGAACCTTCTGGAAAGGCTAACACTGGTACAAAACAAACTATACAGATATGGTTCAATGTCTAAGTGATGTCATTAATGGTCCAGGCTTTTCACCTCTCTCTTCTGGCTTCCTAGCTTGTTTGACTTTTATATAATGACTTGGTTTATGGTTGAAATATGGCTACTGTACCCCCATCTTCCCAAAAATGAAAACAAGGGGTATGAGGCAAGATATTTCATTCCCATGAACTTTTGCCTATTGTTTTGGATAAGGAGCATAGGATACAGATTTCTCCTGTTTCATTTGTCAGAGCCCTGTCATATATCTACCCTTGACTCAACTGCAGCTAAAGGGCATGAGAATCCCAGAATGGTCATATTATTCCCTTGGTATAATAATGGATCTGGTCAATAATCTTCCCTTCATAGGATTAAGGGATTTCTGATCACCATCTGTTTCAATACAGTTTCTATAAGCAGAAATCAAGGAGTAGAATGGCTACTTGGTAGCCAAAGAGTAGCATGTGCCATGCTTTGTAAATATGCATCTAAAGTGATTATCCACAGAAGATGATTCTTTTAACAAGGTTTTTTAAATACCAGTGATGTCTAAGAGGTATATTCTAAGCCTTTGAAAACATCCTATGCATATATAATTTCAGAGCTAACATGTTAACCAAAGTGAGGTAATTCTGTACCATCAGTTTCAAATAAATCAATGACAATAGTAATTAGTGATGGTGTGAATCGTCCATTTTCGTTGTGAATTGTTCACAACCGTAATTCAATAGAGAAAAAAAATAAGAAACAACAATAATAAGTTTTTATTAGTCATGCTAAAGTAGCAAACCAGTGGCATGGATAATTGAAAATAGTGGATTATATGCATAATGATGAACTACTTGGATTATTTGCCTTACCAGAGATCATTTTACATTCCCATAGTATCACCTATTTATTTGAGGATGTAATTGCTAAGCATCTTGGGTGGAAAGTTCTATTAAACTAGGTCAGAACATATGCCACAGTTAAAATATATAAAGAGAATATAAAACTCACTTTAGAGTGGGATATTTTCAAAAAGTGTCTTTCCTGATCAATGCCAATGAATGTAGTTTTGGAATAGTAGTTTGTAAAGCTTGATAAGATTAGGAATACATAACCCCACTTATTATTTGGCCTTAACTTAGTAAAGCATTTTCGTACCTTAGGTTCTTAGATTCAGGCTACTTTGTCCAAATTATGCTTTGTTATAAAGTTATGAGCAGTCCAATACTTCCTTGAATAGGCTCATGAACACACAGATTACAAATTAGAAGAAAGGACATGCTAATACTGAGCATATCGTCACTACCACTGTCACTTCATGTGCCTTCTTTTAGGCCTGTAACTATGTATAACAGTGATGGAAGTGTACCAAATAGAGTATCTGGTAACTCATTTGAGGTCTGCTTGAGTTCCTTTGGTATATTTTATCTTGGTTTTCCGATTTTTTTTCTGATGGTAGCATAGCTCTTATTTCCTAGTCTGAAACTATCTTCTCAGGTATCTTTCTCAATCGCTTACTGCAAGAGCATTGATAAACAAACATACAAATCATAATACAAATTCCTTCCATATCTTTCTGTTAACTAGAAAATGAGAAGCATTTTCCACCTGGACAAATATGTTCAAGAAGTAAAGCAAAGAGAAATGGCCGTAGAGATGCTACGCATTTCAAGTATAAGAAAATGGCTGGATTATTTTCCCCCTTGTTCTCTATCATTTGGATTTTTGTTGCTGCAAAAGAATACACATGTAGTAACTCTTCGCTCCACGAGGAGACAGGCCATAATAATTTATCACTTCAACTTAGACATTTTAGAGCACGAGTGGCAAACACAAGGCCCACGGGCCAAATCCGGCCCCTCCACCTTGTTTTATCCACCCTGCACCTTCGGCCCAGCACCCTGTTTTTACCTGGCTCATTTAACTGTTACGGGGTAGTTACATTTATACAGTCCTAAAATGACATTCAGCCCTTTGAAGGCAACCACGAACCTGATGTGGCCCCTGGTGAAAATGACTTTGACACCAATGTTTTAGGGGTTGAAAATCACAAATATAATATTCTAGAAAAACAGGCATAAACAGGGCACAACAAAGAGCAGCAGTCCCCAACCATTTGGCACCAAGGGCTGGTTTTATGGAAGATGATGTACGTGTGTCTAGGTGCTGGTCCCTGACTGGATAAGGACTGGTACTGGTTGGGATCCCACCCTAGAGGTTACAACTGCAGCACTTTGGTTCTTCTCCTGTACTCTTCAGCTAGGTTCTTTTTCATATAGTTTTGACAGCAAAGTAGAGTTACAAAATGGTCTCATAAATTAACTTTCAATAAAAATCAGCAGAGATCTCCATGCAACTATGTGACATGAGAGGGAAATTAAAAGGAGGTAGAGGTTTTTACAGCTTGGTAGAGAAAAGAGAAGTGAGGGAAAAACACAAGTCTTTAAATAATTACTTCATACAGCACTTGTACAAGAAGAAAGACCTCTTAAAGTATCCCTTGGCACCAGTGTTCTTCTTTGCCAGAGGGCAGCTTGCTGTGGCCAAATGCTTTCTGATTTTAGGTAATCTACCTCAACAATTTATGTGAGGATTAAAGAAAAGGATTAGAAAGAAAATTATTTTGACACGATCAGGGAATAAATCAGTACCAGCACACAGTTTTGTTTTATTCTTGATTTATAAAGAAGAGTTAACAATACTCTATTTGGTAAACTCTACTTAATGAAATACAATACTGAATCTAGGATATAAAGTGTTTATGGTTTTAAAGACATAACAAGATGGTCTTAACAACAGACAACTTTCAGAACTATGTTACAATTTCTCATTTCAGAGGATGAGCGCTAAACTCTGTTGTTATGTTTCATAAGGATAAAACTGACCCCCGAATGAGTAACTCACTACCCAGACTTGAATATCCTTCAATGTTCTCCTATTTCCAAAAATTTGTAACATTCATGGTATCCAAACTGCCAGCAATTACCTTCCAGAATATTGCATATGGGAGACTTAAGTATCTGGCCATTGCATTTTTTTTTTTCTCCCAAAACTGTTAGAATCCTTACCTTGTGAGTTTATCAATCATTAGGTTTACATGTCCAGCACTCTACTAGATTCAGCAAAGAAATATCATAAAAATATATAGTATTCTGTTTTCAGGAATTGAATTTTCATAAAGATACATAAAACAGCATGCATGAACTAACTGGAACGTGCTTAAGAGCTTAACTCAGAATCCCCTGGTTCTGAGAAACACTTCATTCAAAGTGCAGACGTGACTGAAGCCTGGAAGGGCAGGCGGCCCAAAGAAATAAACAGGAAAAGGTTACTTCCAATAACTTTGTACCACATAAAAAAAAAAGGGGGTGGGTGGGTAATGGAACAGGAGGGGCAGGATAAAAATTTAGAATCTCCTTTGACTAGAGTGAAGACTGTGTATTGTTGAAGGATGATTTAAAAAGTTAAAAATAATTGGTAGGTGATAGTTAATTCTGTGAGTCAACTTGACTGGTTGCCCAGATTAAACATTTCCTGGTGTCTGGGGGGTGTTTCTCGGTGAGATTAGCATTTGAATCCGTAGGTGGAGTAAAGAAGATTGCCCTCCCTTGCGGGTCCACAAGGACCTGAACAGAGCCAAGAGCCAGAGGGAGGCGGGATTCCTCTAGCCACCCAATTGCTTAAACTGAGGCACAGTCTTCTACCCTTGGATTGGGCTAGATCTTCTGATTCTCACTTTTCAGACTCGATTTACACCACTGGCTTCCTCAGTCTCAAGCTTGCAGATAGTAGATTGTGAGGCTCTGTGTGAGTGTGTATTTTACTCTGGAAAACAATGAGCAACTCAAATTTTGGAACTAAGATTAGTCCTGAAAAAATGTACAATGGAAAGATACATTTGTTAAATTAATTCTGCAATTTCTGGGAATGGCTCTGTAAATGGACTAAATTTAAATATGCGAGTAACTTTTTAGTAGCAAAGACAGTATACACACACACACACACATACATACGGCATGAACTGGTGATAGAGATACACAAAATATCTGCATTGGATACTCTTCATCAACTACATATAAAAGGCAAGGACTGGATGACTATATATGATACTTTGAAAATTATTTTGAAAACTAATAAACATAATAAGGTTGGCTGCTTGCTCCTCATTTCCCTGGACAAAGTGATGAAATAAAAGTACGGGCTCAGGGATTTGAATTTCTAGTTCAAGAGCCATCAAAATAACCTGAATGCTTTTACGTATGGCCTGAAGACCTTCCTCCAGCCCCAGGGCTAAAATTACTGAAAGTCAAATGTAGAATCTCATTCCCTGACTGGCTAAAGTACAACTCAACTTGAACGCCCAGCCTTATAGAATATCTGTAACCTGCCGGTAAACTTGAACAGTAGACTGTTAAAATGAGGGCACTGTTTAGGGAAGAATATGATTTGGTGAATTATGATGGGCACAGGTGACACAACCCTGATGAAGCTGAGGACAATGAGCCCCTAAATTCTCATGAGATTTTTGCCAGTGGAAGAGACCTCACCAACTGCAGTGAAAGTAGCTACCACACACTCCTTGGGGGTAGCATCCCTACACCATGAGATGATGTCTTTCCATCCTATTTTGCGGGATTAACACTGCATTGCCTGGGGCAACTGCCACGGCTTCCCCTGAGCCATTGGCCATGGAAAACAAAGCTAATTCTTCTCAGAACCTATCCTCAGCACTCCTCCTTCCTTCCAGATGCATAACCAGGCTCAGTTTCCAGCAAGTTCCTCAAGTTCACGTATAAGGTCTGACCCATGATGAGAGATGCTACACTCTAAAGCAGCTTCTTAAGGTCTCTGATTTAGAAAAGCAGAAATCCAGGGACATATGTAGGAATGGAAACTAACATACAGGCTAATGGTGGAAGGAATATAATTTGGGTGAGGTGATGATTATTCATAGGGGCTCACTAAACAGAGAGTGGAGCTGAGGAATTTGAAAGGCCTCTGACAGTTTGGTTGGTTGGCTGAAACATGAGCCAAAACGTGGGTCCAGTGAGTAAACTGGAAATGTCAGATCTGCCTTGGCTTAATGTAGAGGAAGAGACTGGAAGGTTCAGGACAGAATGGGAGTGGGTTAGTCATTTCAAACCTGCTCACCTACCCTGGGGGACCTGGAAGACACCTCTGGCCAATACTGTGAGAAATAAATCGGTGGAGGAAATCCTGACTTCCTTGAAGAGCTCCATGTGCTCTCTCTCCTATGCAGCCCACGCTTTACAATGGGAACTACAGTCACTGACCTGAGAAAAACAAATGCAATGGGAGTCACTGGATGCAGGGACAGCAGAAGCCAAATGGCAACACTCAACTGCCAAATGCCAAATGTGTCTGGTTAACAGAATTGACAGCCGAGTCAAAGCACCAGTGAAAACAGTCTGAGGTATGCAGACCAACACTGAGCAAGGTGTGCTGAGACGTGAGATAGACAGGAGCCCTCTAAATGTGTACCTCATACGTGTAAGTAGAAATGTTCAAGGCCAGGTGGACAAGGGTCCACCTTGACCCAAAAAACAGACTTCAATCCTTTAGTTCCCAGACTTGGACCAGTTTTTAGACTCAGAACCTCTTGAATAAAGAAGAGGCTGGATCCTTTGAGGAAGGATCCTGGTACATTACCAAAAATTCATAGTTTTACTTTTTCTCTCATCCTTTGCCAAAGGAATGTGTAGTTTTAAGGAGATGCGTACAGGTGCCAGGTTGACAAGGAGTGAGGCCATGATTATTAGTTTTATGTATCAACTCAATCGGGCCCTGATTACTCAGATTAAACATTATTTCTGGGTACGTCTGTGAGGGTGTTTCCAGATAACATCCACATTTTAACTGGTGTGTTGAGTAAAGCAGATTGCTCTTGCCCGTGTCATCCAATCTGTTCAGGGCCTGAATAGAACCAAAAGACAGAGGAAGGGACCATTTGCTCTCTGTCCATTTAAGCTGACATATCATGCTTCTCCGACCCTTTAACTGGGACTTAAATATCAACCCTCCTGGTTCTCAGGCCTCCAGAGTGGGACTGGCATTGACACCACTGGCTTTCTGAGATTCCAGCTTGCAGATGTTAGATAATGGGACTTCTCAGTCTTCATAACTATGAGAGCCAATACCTTATAATAAATCTCTCTGTGGATATAACCTATTGATTCTGTTCCTCTACACAACCCTACTTCAGTGGTATATGAGCCCAAACAATGAAAAATCTTCAATCAAGAATAACAACATGCAACCATAAGTCATTATATTTATTAAAATATATTTAAGAATTCTTAACAATATGTGTTGACAATAATATATTTTAAAGCAGGATATTAAATATTATGAATTCTATAATTCTAATTAATATATTTTATTATTTTTAGAGAGGGGAAGTGGGGGAGGAAGAAGGGAGAGAGACATCAATGCATGGTCATCTGCCTTTAGCTCCAGACCTGGATGGAGACTTGGCTTGCAACCTGGTTATGTGCCCTGACTGGGAACTGAACCAGGGACCTTTGGGTTTACAGGCTGGCATCTATCCACTAAACCACCAACCAGGGCCGAATTCTATAATTTTAAATAAATGTTCATAGGATTTATCTGTCTCTAGGATATGTACATGATCTCCACAAATTATTTTGCATTTTACAATCATTTTAAATTTTACTTTTATTACACAATTAAATATGACATATGCTTTTTAGTACTCTTTTAATTTTTCCCATAATTAGTATTTTGCTAGTTTAGTCAGATAATCTATTTTCTACATAATTATTAATGTATGCTTAAACACTCCAGTGGTAATACAAATTCCTCTTGTATGTGATCAAATATGTCTGATATTTTATCAGGTTCTTTATTTTTTAATTCTTATTTTTTAAGACATCTCTGATGGAGCTACACTTCATTTCCTTTATTTGATCAGAAATTTCTTTATCATACTAGGACTCATCTCAATAATTATTCTAGGAATTCCCTCTGCTTTTCTTCTATTCTAGATTCTATACTTCCTAGAGTCTGTATTTCTATTTTTTGACATCACCTTGTTGCAATATTATTTAGATATTTAAATAAGATGCACCATTTTAAATAAACAGAACAGTTTTGGCCATTATGTACACCTATGTCCTATTCTTTTTGTTTACTCATGGTTCTGGTTATTTAAATTAAAAACCTTAAAAAGTATTTTTCTAATATTTTCATCAGCTGATAAATATATAATCTTGTTTTATGTATATTTCTGTTTAAAGACACCTTATTTAATTTGTAGTTAACACTGAAATCACAGTCAAAAGCACAGTAACTCATGACTTAATAAAGAACTTGCATCTTCTCTGCAAGGAACATCAGAGCTTTCTTGCTCTTAGGAATACTGAACAGCACTTCAGACTAATTTTCACAGCCATTTGAAACAGCAAAATCACCAATAAAAACCATGAAATTGAGAAAAACATGATAGGACTAAATAGATCATGAATAAAATAGTATTTACACAATGAGAAATGAAGCCAAAAGGCAGTGTTGCCTTGTCCAATCTGATTAGGAAGATGAGGTCTGTCCGGAAAAAGTCCAACCATTGTTAATATAACGAGAATGGTTTACATGACATCCATGTAACCTGACAACCAAGGAGAGTGGACTGAAATGCACACGTGTAAATAATGATGACTTCACTGCACTAGTCACTGGGGATAGCAGACACCATTGAATAAGCTTGTGTACTGTGTAGCTGCTGCAGAAAAAAAAAATGACTGAGCAAGTAGAGCAACAAATCTGCATCAAATTTTGTGTTATATTTGAACATGCCTACATAGAAGCTATTTGGATGATTCAGAAGGCTGCAGCTATGGGCAACTGGTGATTGGCAGCTTCATCATGACAACATGCCTGCTCACACATCATGTCCCATGCAGAGTTTTTTGGTGAAATATCAAATTACCCAGGTGACTCAGCCCCACAACAGTCCAGGTTCAGCACCCTGCAACTTCTGGCTTTTCCCAAAACTAAAATCAACTTTGAAAGAAAAGAAATGTCAGACCATTGATGAAATTCAGGAAAAGACAATGGGGCAGCTGATGGAGACTGGGAGAACTGTGTGAGGTCTCAAGTTGCCTACTTGGAAGAAGACGGAAACATCACTGGCCTGTGTACAGTGTTTCTCATATCATATCTTTTTCAATAAATGACTGTTTTTCATATTATATGGCTGGATACCTACTGGACAAACCTCTTATATACATTGTGTGCCTCAAAAATTTTAGCAATTTGCACTCACACAAATGATCAGAAAGCACAAGGAATATTGATTTGGGGTTATAAATAAATTTTATCAAATAGGGAAATTCACAAGTACAGACTTCATGAATAATAACAGACTAGGTATATTTATGTATATATGTGTATAAATATAAATGTTAGCTTTTTAAAAAGATTTATATAATTTGCCCTCCAGTTTTGAGATTCCAAGGCTATATGATTTCATATGAACCTTTTCAGTTAATTATATTGGACTCCCTCTGGTCTCATTAATCTAGATAATCTTACCTTTTGTATTTTGTAAAATTTTCTTCATAATTTCCGCTTTGCTTTTTCCCCATTATCATTCTCAAACTCCTATTAATGGCCTATAAGCCTTCCTGTATTGATCTTCCTTTCATTTGTTACATATCTTCCATCTTAATTATTTTGTCCTAATTTCCTTTAGAATACTCAGCTTCCTCTACTACCATATCAGTGGAAAATGAGCTTTTATTCTCTAAGCTTTCGTATTTTATAGCATCTTATTTCTATTCTACGAAGGAGTGTAATACTTTATCTGTGAGAATTTTTCTGAATCTTTGTGTTTCCTGTTGCAAGAATTAATGTTTACATTGTTACTTCATTTTGTTCTGATTTTCATGGTGAAAACTCCCTCTAATTTATGAACAGGATGACCAATGATGGGCTGTCACTTCATGTAGTAAAGTAAGTCATCACTATATGTGCATGGTAGGGTGTTACAGACTGGTCAGCCTCACTATGGGGCCGTGTCTGGGGGCTTCATGTTTTGCTGAGAGACAAATTTCTGTCTTCATAAACTTTTCCTCTTAGACTAGCAGGTTTCCCCACAGAGGAGGATTTTAGTTTCTTTCTTTAGGTCCGTAGCCTGGTGGCCAGCACTAAGTGAACTTGTTAGGTGCACAGAATTAGGTCACATTGTTTTATGTAGGGACACCATTTCTTCATCCTCTTGACCTGAGCTTGCTTGATGTATATATAAATCATGAGATTGTCTAATTCAACATCGTCAGACATTTATAAGGGGAAAGGTTGGGAGAAGTTATTTGATATGAAGGCAGGTAAAGCATATGGATGTAAAAAAGCCTTTCCCTTGTATAGAATATTATTTACTTCTTCTATGTTTGGCTCTGGGACTGAAAAACACCTGGTCAAAAAATAAGCTCAATCATCAGAACCAAAGCAAATATGGGTTCCAGGGCTTTGAAATACTATTCCCAGAATCACCTGCCAAACTTTTACCTCTATGAGGCCAGCTGCTTAAGGACTTAGCCCATGCCTCTATAAAAGTGCACATATTTCATAAAATTGTACATTTTAATCTCCTGATAAAAAGTTTTAAAATTCATCTCTGTTCTCTTGGAACTAGAAAAGACTCATGAAAAATAACTCAGAAAGGACCCTGAGTTCTTGGACAGAAGTTTTGCTTTCTATTGGCTGTGATGACATGTTGAAACACAATCACTTTTATTATTATTATTATTATTATTATTGATATTATTTTTTTAACCTGGGGTCTCTTCTGGCATATGGGGAAAAGAGCAATACAAGTTTAGCTAGAAAACTTTGAATTAGGAAATCATCAGATACAAATGTTGAAAATTAAAGAGGAGAGAGTTGAACAAAGAACCCTGAATATCTAGAGAGTAGTACTTCCCAGTATTCACCTGAGTAAAGATCACAATATACATTTGACAACACTACCTAAAACTGAAAAGATGAGAAGAAATGGCATTTTATACTCACATGGGCTAGGGAAACAAAAATCCGTTTTCACTAGCTAGATTGGTAAAACCCATAAAGGACATTGGACGAGCAGAAAACTGTCTTATATCAGTTAATAACCAATCCTAGACTGAGCCCCCTATGGCCTTAACACATAAAAACAAGATTTGAAAGGTTCAAATTGTTTCCAAGTAATTTAACTGCATCCTAGGAAAAAATTTTAAAAGTTTACATTAATATCAAAATATCAAGGTTGTGCCAAGCTAAAATTCATAATACAAGACCACCAATAAAGTGTTACCATTATTTTTAAAAAGCCAAAATGTGACCTAAAATGAAGGAAAATTCATCCCATCAAAACTAGCCCCAAACTGACACAAACTGTTAAAATTAACAGATACTGATATTAAAACTGTATTCCATATGTTCAGAGTTAAGTTCAAACATGTAATATATATATATTTAAAGAGTGAAAGACAGAGGCCCAAATCAAATTTCTAGTATTGAACATTACAGTATGTAAAATTAAAATTATATTAGATGAAATTAATACCAGATTAGACATTACAGAAGATTAGTCAATTTGAAAGAAAGCATAATAAACTTGAATATAGCAATAACCAGAATGAAACAGAGAAGAAAGAATTTTTTTTTAATTAATCAAGAATCAGTAGGCTTTAAGATAATTTAAAGGTATCTGAAACACATGTAATTACAGAGTTTTTACATGAAAGTGAAGAATAAAAAAAATTAATGAAGTAGTGACTGAAAAGTTTTCAAATGTTACGAAAACTATAAACCCACAGTTCCAAAAGTCCCAAGAAACTCCAAACACAAAAGAACGTAAAGGATATTTTATCATGGCACATCATAATCAAATTGCTCAAAATCAGTGATAAAGTGAACAATTTAAAAGCCAGGGGAAGGGAAGGGAACATATTATAAGCAAAGGAACAAAGGTAAAGATGTCACTTTGTAAGGTATATAAAAGTCTGATCACTATTCTTACTGACCCTTATTTTTACACTATTAATTTTACACCTAAAATTAATACAATATTGTACATCAATTACAATTGAAAAATTAATTTAAAAAAAGGAAAAAGATAAAGATGTCAGCAATTTCTAAAAAAACAATCCAACTAAAAAACAGCAGCTAACATTTAAAATATTTTTTAAAAACACAACCCAGAATTCTATATCCTGGGAAAATTTCTTCCAACAATGTAGGCATAATTAAGTTAAAAGGATTTATCTTCAGGAGACCCACACTACAGAAAATCTGAAAGAAAATCATTCTTTCAGAAGTAAAATTACACAAAACAAATATAAATCTACATAACAAAGTTAAAATCACAGTATGTGGTAACTACTTAGTTTAATTTCTACCAATCGTACTTCAAATAAACTACACATATTTTAAAATTACAAGGTGAAATAACCGAGAAGCACAGATTGGTCGTTAGAAAATAGTCACAGGGATGTAAAGTACATCACAGGGAATAAAGTCAATAATATTGTAATAACTATGTATGGTGCCAAGTGGGTACCGGAAATATCAGGTGGAACACTTTGTAAAGTGTACGCTTGTCTAACCATTATGCTGTCTAATCACTTTGCAAGGAATACAAAATAAAATTGATTGTAAGCTTTAACTTTTAAAAATCTTTAATTTTCTAAAGAAATTACAATGAGAAATGACTACATCTACCACAATAGGTAACATTGAAACAAACTGGACAACAAAAGTGCTGGAGAGGAGGCCGGGCAATTGGAACTCCCATGCACTGACTGGAGCACATACTGACACAACCACTTTGGAAAACAATTTGGCCTTTTCCCACTAAGCTAGCTAATTGTGCACTTCATATATGTACCAACAACCATACTTTTAAATATTTCCCTAAAGGAAATGTGAACTTTTATTAACACCAAACCCTAAGCACAATATTTTAACAGCTTTGTTCATAATCGTGAAAAACTAGAAACAACCCTACATGGCGAGATCACATTATTTAATGTGTGCTACCACCACTAGCAGCTGTGCACAAAATGGCATGGGATGAAATGGAAATGAGGCAAGACAGGCTAAGATACAGTTGTAGCAAACGCATGTCAAATGTTAAAACCTGAATAGAATCAATAATCCTTTTAATAGAAATTTAAAGGAAAAATGTAAGTAGCAGCTTTAAAAAATGTTGCCACATCTATCGTAGGAAATCAATAATGAATGTACTCTAAAATATTTTACTCATTTCAAAGTTGATACCACACACACACACACACACACACACACATACACACACACGAAAAGCACAGACAAAAAACTCATTTTAATACCAACTGATGAGTCTTAAGTATACTGTTCTGGTATAGGATGTGTCTTCACAGAAGTGTGGTAGGATTTTCCCCAAGTAGCCGTCACATACTCACATCCTCGGAGATACTACACAAAGTAGTCTAGGCTACAGATAGTAATGTAAGGAAGTGCACCCTTAAAAGCATAATTTATTGCCTGCAGTTATATAGGTTACTTCAAAAGTGGCAGTTGAAAATTTGGCTGTATTCAAAAGAATGAACAAAGAAGTGAGAAAAGGTTTATTTTCTTCTTTTTTCTTCGGTTTTGTTATCGGTGCAGTGGAGAGTTAATGGAGAATTGCTGTTGCCAATTAGCATAGCAAGATTGTTAGAATATTCATTAACATTCATCAAAATATAAAAATTTATTTTACTTTCATTTCCTTCAATTATACATGTTTCATTATTAATAGTTATTGAATAACTGCTCTATAAGGCAAGAGGAAGACAAGTGGTTTTACAATCACTTACTTTCTTAATTTTAATAAGGAATTATGAAAATTGACCATAAGCCAAAAAATAACTTTAGTAAATGATTATTATTTACCTTTATTTTTGTTATTCTGGTTCTTTTATTGTCTCAGGTAATTGTTTTAGAATATGATTACTATATCTTCAGTCTCCTCACTTGCAGTGTTTTGTGGTCTTTTCATAAGAGCTCATTTTCTCCTTTTTCTTTTTTTAAGATTTTATTATTTTTACAGAGATGAGCAGGGAGGGTGAAAGTAGGGGAGAGATGCATCAATGTATGGTTGCCTTTCACCTGCCTCCAGCTGGGGACCTGGCTGGAGATCTGACTTGCAACCTGGTTATGAGCCCTGGCTGGGAACCGAACCAGCAGTCTTTGGGTTCTCAGGCCAGCGCTCAATCAATCCACTGAGCCACACCAGCCAGGGTATCATTTTCTTCTTTCATTTTTTAATTTTTTTTCCTTTTCTTTCTTTCTCTTTTATTTTTTATTTTTATTTTTTAAATTTTATTGTTGTATTACATCCATCCCCTTTTTGCTCCCTCATTTTCTTCTTTTAGATGTAAATAATGTTACATTGCAAAACCAGTGTTGGACATGTTATTATCTATAGTGGATCTGGTGTGAACTTTCTTTTTTTCTTATTAGAACATAGAATTTAGATAACCTAACAATCAGCAAATTTCAAACATGTGAATGTTAGACATTATAGCACAGAAAGAATGGATCAAATTCTGAGGGGAAAGATGAACTCATTTATCAAGTAGGTACAAAGAGAAAGAAGATTTTGTTTGTCCAGAGAGTTGCAGTTTTGGCACTTTTTATTGCTGTAAAGAGAGTCGCCATGCAACAGAATGAACAGAGTAGGTAAGCAGAAGAAAGATTTAATTCTCTCTCTCTCTCTCTCTCTCTCTCTATATATATATATATATATACAGAAAAAAATGTAAGCAATATACAATCAGACCAAAATACACATATAGATACACGTTATACATACACTTCAAGAATTATGCCCTCAGTTTACAGATGGAAACTCTGACCAGTACCATGAATTGCTTTGCTCAAGAACAGAGAGTTTGTGTGTGGAAATGTCAGTCCAAACCAATTTCCATAGGACATACTGTTTTCTAAATTCAATCTTTTTACATTGGCCTGGCTATGTAGTGGTCAGGGGGATGGACCCCAAGCCAGACTTCCTTTTTGAATTTTAATTTCACCACTTATGAGCTCACCGTCTCTCAGAGCTTGCATGTCTAAAAGTGGGGTGATATGTATTCCTCCCCTCAAGGCTTACTGGGAGGATCAAATGGGGTTAATACCTGGTAAGCACTTAGAAGAGAACCAGACATAAGGTCAGAGTTCAATACATCCTACTATTCATTTTATAATTACTAATCCAGCAAATAATTTGCAACCAAGCCCATGTGCTGCCTTTTGTTGTTTGAAGCCGAATCACAGCTGCAGCTTCATCCAAGATATCATCACGACGCAGACTGTATGAAGGTAAATTTACTTTCTGCACCAGTAAGACTCAGAGCTATCCACAAGGAAGTTGTTTATGCACTATAGAAAAACATCGGTTTGGTCCCAGTGTTCCTTATATAATGAGAGAAGAAATCATGTTGATTGTAGGAAGTAAGGCTGGCTATTTGGTTCACAAATTCTCTTTGTTAAATGTGTTTGCATCAATTCGGTCCTTCTTCAAAGCATTTACAAAGTACATTTCTCCTGCGCTTCTTTCTGTGGTTGTTTCCTAGACAGTAAATGGGCCAAAGTTTCCAATGGCAACACTTGCTTCTTCGTCACATAACCAGGATCTTAGGGCCAGCAGTAAAAACTTTCTAAGCTGACTATTAGAGGGAAGAAGAGAAATGGCAAGACTCAGAATGGGAGCGTTCCGCCTTCATTTCACACCATGACTCTAAAGGAAGAATGGAACCACAAGAATCCCCGCCTTAAACGAGGGGTCAAACAGTTATGCCAATCACATTCATTGTGTCCTGCAAAGCCAGGTTTTGTCTGTGTTCACAAGTGTAGATTTCCTTTATGCTAATCAGCTCATAGGATCTAGCCTGCTGATTTTCTCTTTCTGACAATTACATTGTGATCAGTAGCATCTGTGTTACAGAGAACTGAAACCAATCCAGTCCCAGCCAAATACCAGAAAGCTTCTATTATTATGTTTACTGAATTCCATCTTCTTCAAGCAATTGATGGCATTAGCACGGTTGAAGTTCGAGGGGTGTTGGGTATCTTAGCTCAATGATAAAACTATTGGAAGATGTTTCAGGTAGGATGTAATAATGTGACAATAAGGCTGTCACCAAGTTAAGTTTATCCTGCTGGACATTGTCGAGTCTTGTATTGTTTTGTTTTAAATTATATGCATCATTTTATTAGTGTTCTGGATTCAGTAGAACTAATTCATTAGAATACCCAGCCCAGGAAAATGAGTAGAAGTTTTATGTAGTTGAGTATGTAAGCAAGCCATGATATTGCCAGGAAAATTGATTCTCAAAGCTGAAAGCGATCTGGTTGAAAAGGCCTCTGCAATGAATACATAAACATACAGACTTTGTGTAACTTAATAGTTCTACAAAGAAAACTGGGTGGTAATAAGCTTTGTGTTTTCTTTTCTTGAAAAACAAATGGTATGTGCAATAAATGTCAGGCTCTGACTCATATTAAATGACTAGCCACAGAACGACTAATTACTGAGATTATTTTTGTTGAGACTCTTTCAGTAAGTAATTTGAAGTTTCTTTGTTTGAATTCATTTTCCTTTTTTTATTTCTGTCTAGCAGGAAAAAAAAAAGATCCTGACAATTCATAAAATGTAGTGACATCCTAATGTTTTACTTTTTTATCTAGGTGAAACTGAGAATTACAAATATAAATAAATGGTATATAAATTTCTAAAAAAACTTTTATGGTCTTCCTCTATTTCTTGATAATAAAAAGTAAACACATTACTTTAAAAACAGTGACTAATTTTCTCATGAATCTCTTAGGGAAGGAGGAAGGATAATTCATATTCTTGCCTACCATCAATTCTCCTCCACTTCATTATTGAATTTCATTTGTCCAGCCGTTTGATATAGCAAACAGCTTTGGCCATTGAGGGAAAAAGATATTGTCACTGGCATGGAAATGCAACTTCAATGGGATCCATGCTCACAAGAGAAGCCCAAGTGGCTATGATTGTCTTGCCCGAGGTCAGTACAGCATCTGCTTTCCCATGTAATCATGCATCTCATTTCCTTGGCTTTGAGAGTCAGAGTAAAGAGAATTTTTTAAAAAGTGAGTAAAATAAGTTGCCATTAGTTTTATTTGGAACTAAATCCACATATATAGGAATTAGGAAATATTTGGAGTAATCAATAAGAGGTGTTGGCTTTAGAAATATATCATTTTTAGCCAAACTCATTTTAGTTCAGAGTTTCCAGAATTTAAACAAAAAAAAAAAAAAAAAGAAAGAGAGAGAGAAAGAAAGAAAAAGAAAAAGAGTCGAGTGCCAGATTATCTGTGATGAAAAGTTCAGGATATTTAATGATAGATATTCAAAATTTGACAGATTTGATGTTTGAGCCCATGGAAAGGCAAATAGCATAATTTTCCTATTCAAACACACAAAAGTTTAAGAAAGGAAATGAGTTTTGCAAAATAGCAGTAATTAATCTGGAAACAATTGTTCTGTGTAATTGATACCAATGAACTACAGCTATCTGACACTGGTAGTACAGAGAGTTAAAACCAGAATTTCTCAAATTGAATTTTTATAATCCCAAATCCTATGGGTGTATCCTCAGAGGATGGTTTGCTTTTAATACAAATTATTAAAAGAGTTTGTATTCATTCTATTATTCATAAAATTATGAAGAATAATTTATAATTACTGAAAGTTGAGTATGAAAGGCATTTTTTGAATGTTGAATACATGTTAATTCTTCTAATACTCACTTTAAGTCTATTGGTTGGCTATTATTTTTATTCTATTTTATGCATAAGGAGACTGAGATTAAGAAAGGGTATATATTAGTCCCCAAATAATTTGCAAATAAAGCTGGAACATTATAGAAATTCTTATGCATGTATCCTGGATTGTGTGGTTCAACAAACACCTTATAATCTAACATTGCAATCAAATTTTAACATCATGGTTGGCATGCTGGTTCACATTAACTTTTACTTAAATTGGTGCACGTGAATAAGAAAGAACAGGGAAAATTCAAATATGATGCTTTAGTAAACTATGCTTTTGTGTCAAATAACTACCACATAACTTTAGAACATTCTGTGGAAGAACTTAAGGTAGTTTGAGAAAAACAGAGGAATGAGAAATTTATGTCATCATTAAACAAACTGGCATTTTTCATCAAAAATTTAAATACACCTTAAACGATTACCTTCTCACTTCTCAATGGAATCCTATGAAGAAGACAAATCATCAACCAGTCAAATGGCAAGGTGAAATTTTTTTACCGTCTCATATCCAGCTGTGTCTATTACATCTGACATCCTTGCATCCCCACCCTCAGACAAAGAAGTAAAGCCCTCCGGTTTTCCATTTGTCCCTTCTCTTACCCTAACACCCCCATTTCTACTTTCTCACCAATATGTTACAGAATCCATGATGATCTTTCTTTCATGTTTACCTCATTTTCCTCCTACTTCTCTGACCACCCCATTTTTTAAAAAAATCAGGTTCAACTTCCTTTTAGCAAATCATAACTTGGAATCAGTACAGGCCTATGTAGCTTCTCGGATTAGTCTCATGGACTCTCATGGCTTTCTTTGTTCTCAGTATCCTGCAGATTCTCAACTTGTATCTGATGCTCAGGCTTTTCTTCTATGATTTTCACCTGTATATACAATTTCTGAAAAGATTATCTCCAGTTTGATACCTCATGATAATTCAAAACTTCATACCTAACTGAGATAGTCTTCTTCTTGTGCCTGACCCATAAATACACCCATTTCTCATGTTTTCTAGCTCCTGTATCAGTGCGATTGTTCTGTTGTTACTATCTATGAATCTGGAATCCCTGCCACACTTCCTTGCCTTCTCTCACTATGCCTTATAAACCAAGAGACCCCCGGACTCTGTCTTGCATTCATACACAGGGAGAGCACCCTACATCACTTCTTTACCCAGTCGGCCCTCACCTGTCACTGAGTTACAACAGCAGTCTCTTAACCAGGTGTCCCTATCTTTCCTCATTCCTTTCTAATCCTTGCTTGGAAGACAATATAATGTCCCTGTTCAAAATTCTATAAAGGTTTCCTACTACCCTCATTATAAAAAATAAACTCCCTATAAAACCTTACATTATTTAAGCCTTACTTATGTCCAGATAGCAATTATGGGTAGGGATGCAAATAATTTTTCTTTATTGATCTTATATCTAGACATTTTACTGGACTCATTATCAATTCATAGTTTATAGACTTTTTTAGAGAATGAAATCATCATTATTATTTTTCTTCTTTATTTTTTATATATGCTGGCAAAGATTGCTGATTTAATGTTGAATAAAAGGAGTAAGTGAGCATCCTTGCATCTTTGCTGACTTTAAGAGGAAGCCTTTAAAGTTTCCCTTTAAATAGTGTTTGTGAAAGTACAATAAAGGTATGTGACAGAGTTTATTTATCAAGTTAAGCAAGCTCTTAACTTCTTAGCTGGCTAGACTATTGATTTCAGCTTCTGTGCTATCTTTAAGTGTTTGTTGCGAATTGAAAATATAAATTTCATCCTATCACAATCTAATTCCAAAAATTATGTTAATTTACATATAATGTAAGATGTTAGCACAGGGCCGAACTTTTGCCTTTGCCCAATCCTGTTTCTTCACCTTCTCCCAGTTGTTGATACAAAACACCCCAATGAACTTCTGCCTGCAAACTTGTCTCAGTCTACTTGTTAAAGAATTTAGCCATTGAGAGACATCTTCCCATACAGCCTCCAAATAAACCCCACTAACTGAAGTCATCTAAGGTATCACTGACTGTCCAAAGTCCATCTTTTAACAAAATAACCTTATAGCTGACCTGAGTAAACCTTTGTAGCACTTCCACTTTGCACCTAATTTCTTCACAGTTATGGTACTGGGATTATTTGCTGGTATATTTATAGTTCATATAATGGCTTCCCTACAGAAATGTTAATTTTTCTTAGAGATATGTTTATTGTATTTGAGTTACCCTAATAAGTTAATAATAAAATTGACTGAAATTAAGCAATTCAATCACAAGTTCTTATCTTAGAACAAATTTCAAGTTCTTAAAAAGAAATTATTAAATTAATTTATTTTTAAATTAAATAGTTCTGTTTTCCCAAATATATCTAGGACAATGCTCATAAAACACAATCATATTTCACTTTCATCGCATATAAAGTTATCATTTTAGAATCTACAAAGAAAGTTCAAACAGCTGCTTGGCTGTTTTTCCAAGTACGCACAAAATTAGTATTCAACATAACAACTGAACAATAGTGAACATATTTTCAATACATATTTCCTAACACTGATCTAAGTTTGTTCAAAAGCCAAGAAAATAATGTATCCTGTGCAGACTCATCTATAAATATTCTTTGGACAAAATATGAATTGAAACAGCTAAAAAAATCAATCAGATTTAAATTAAGGATCCTATAAAGTAAAATATGAATTTAGGTTGTATATTTTGCTTATCTATCTAGAATATTCTTTGTCTAGATTCAATGCCCCGCAAAGTTTTAAGGTACACTTTGCTGGGAAGTGCTTTGATTCTCTCTGGAAACCCACTGTCATTAGGAATTCAAATATAATGTCTGCTGATATCTACAAAGGCTTTACCTGTACAGAAAATAGGAATATCCAAATATTACTGGTATTTCTACTTAATTAACATAGATATGTGCATGATCTTTCAAATATACTTATCTCTAATATTGCTTAGCTCACTTGATAGTAATCATTGACTAGTTACTGTCCATTGTTGCATTAAAAATATTACTATTTTCATAGCCAAAGCAATTAAAACAATTGGAGGATTTACACTGTGCCCAACAGTGTGATACAAACAGGTCTAAAAAATCCTCCTTCCCAGAATCTTCACTTCTCAGTATTGCTTTTTCTAAATGGCAGGTACTTTTCCTCTTCCTTCATTCTAAGACACCAAAACCTTCCCCAAAGCTCTGCTTTCATTTCTTGTCTTTTTTCCCTTCCCTTCCATAGTTTCTGGCTTGGTTAATTATGCATTATTCATCTATCCCTCTTTCCGCTCTAGTCTTGTCTTTTTCACTCTTTCTATACCTCTTTCCCATCCTCAGTGTTTCTTCATCATCTTTAACTTTATTGCGTCTTTGGCTTATTTTTTTTCACCGTGACCAATTACCTGGATTCTGTGAGCCAGAAGTAGGAATAGCCAGGAAGTAAAACTTGTTCCCCACAGAGGTGGCAGTCAGTGAGCAGAGCTTTTAAATATTTCCTATTTAGTACCACTTCTTTTATTCTGGTCACACCCAACCTCAAATGAGTGAAAAATCTGTTTGCACCCAAATTCAGAGACACTTAGATTTATATTACATAATTCACAAGGGCATGTAATAAAATGAAATAGTGTCAATAAGCCATGAAAAGTATAAATGTAAAATATTACTTACTAGATGAATCTTCCATCAAAAATTATACTGGAGAAGACCTGCCACTTTGAATTTTTACTACAGTATAGTTATTATAGTCCAAGTAACTTAGGTAGATTGGCATCTTCTCTAATCCTGTGGGTGACTATATGACTTAAATCAATCATAGTAACACTTCCACAGAGCCAAATTTTAGGCATGGGCAAATTAATACATTTAGGCCATAAAAGTCCAACCCAGAGCTACTTTTGTTGTTTTAAGTAACGTTAACTGTTCAATGATTTTTTTTTAAATATGTTATTTCTTACCCAAATAGGTGAGAAAAAAGGAAGTGGATATTATATTTCATATAGACATTCAGGAAAAAGGGCTAAGGCAAGCCATTGCATCCTTCAGTGTATTTCTCTATGCAACTTTGAGGGCAACATCCATAGGTGAAGAGAGAATACAAAGAATCCTATGGGAGATTTCCCTGGACCAGAGCTAGAAATGGCACATATCAACTCTATCTCCCCAAACCTTTAGCTAGAATGTAGTCACATGCTATTACTTAGAAATGGTTTCTTGAAAAACCTACTTATAATTGCATTGCACAAAGTAAGAGAATATTTCTTCCATTAAAAAAGATTAGTTATTTTAGACACAGTGTTGGTGAAGAAAAATTCTATTTTCCTCCCTAAGTGGAATCCAGGTGTATCCAAGACTAAGCTGCCAGAAGGAATTGTGTTTTGCATAAATCTTGAAAAAGAAAGAAAATGGGAGAAAGATTTGCTGGAGAGAAAGAAACATCTAAATCCTGATTATATCACTGAGGCCCTGAACCAAACTGTAAAAGAGGCTAAACTAATCCTGGATTTGGAAAATAGATTCCTTTTTGATATCTGAGAAATTTTGAGCTAGGATTTCTAGCAAGAGAGTGAGTCTTTTTTACAGCAGCATAATATTCCATTGTATAAATGTACCACATCTCTTTGCAAAATAAGCCCGTCAGAGAAAACCAAATCCCATATGATTTTACTCATATGTGTAATCTAATAAACAAAACAATCTGATGAAAAAAACAAAACCAGAGGCCTGGATACATGGAACAGGCTAACAGATTTCAGAGGAGAGGGGGTGGTGGAGACTTCAACAGTTAGTCAAACATGTAGTCATACATGCAGAGCCCATGAACCCAGAAAACAAAGTGGTTAAGGCAGGGGTGGGGTGGGGGCTGGGTGAAGGGGGGCATAGGGGAGCATGGGGGGAATGTGGGGAATACCTATAGTAGTGTCAACAATTAAAAAAAAAGTTAGTGAGAGTCAGGACTATGTAAACTGATGGTTAAGACCACTGGCTGCCCAAAGCCTAACGTGCCTTTGAAACTTACTGAGTTCTGGTCAAGTTGTTAATTATTTTGAGCCTCTCTTCCTCATTTTGAGAATGTGGATACAAAAGCACCTACTTCAGAAACCTCTGTGAGGCTCACATGGGGTTGTAGGCATCAAATTCTTAGGATAGTTCTTAACATTTAAGAATGAGTAAATGTACCATAAATGTTAGCTATAATATTATAATATTATTATTATTTATATTCTTCTTTAGTTTTCTAAGGGGGGTATAAAATTCACTGAGTTTATAAATTCGGAAGGCAAAGAGAACTAATGAGGTCACTAGCTGAACTGCACCTTCTCATGCTGGCCAGTATCACGTGCCCTGCAGCTGACCTTTCACCCCTCCTGCTCCGTCTGTTAGGGACAAGCTCTGTGCTCATCTCTGGTACCACTTTCCGTTGAGCCAACCTGACTAAGGGGCTCGGCCCCACATCCTGGAACCCTTAAGCAACTTTCTGCAGGTGTTTTACTAAAGTGCAGTTACTTTTACTGGGACTCCCAACCATTTTCAACTATGAAATAAATGCTTATATCAGACGATGGAAAATGCTTTTTAGGGCTAATTTAGTTCCTAACTTTATCATGGTTTAGCAAATGTTTATTAATCAGTTCCTAGCGCTCATTCACAGGGCTGAGAAATGTGACATAACCAAAGACAGTGTTTGTTGCTTTAGGAAACTCACGTTCAAGTAACAGGAGGTGAGAGAATGTTTTAAAAAATATAGAAATCATTTTTAGTTGTAATCAGAGAGCCCAATGCCATGTCAGACAGCCAAGAAGGGTGATGGCCTTTTTAAGCAAATACATACAAAGGATCATCAAGAAATTCTTCATGAGACTGTGACTCCTTACCTGATTAATAATTATGATTAGAGGAGATATAAGACAAAGATAGGGCAGAGGGAGAGAAAACCACATTGGATACTAGGTAAGTAAAGTCTTATTGGGAAAAAATATATAAATCTGGGGGCAGAAAATTTCAATGCACTCCGAAGTCCTGGAATATCCAATACCAGAAAGCAGCGTGAATGTGAAAGGTAAGTAAGCAGGCAAACTAAGAGGTTTGCTGCTAGACAATCTTCTGACCACTGAGCACGGGAGCTACGAAGGGCAGGAAAAGAAATATGATCAAGAGAAAGGATATGAAGGGAGTTCACCTGATAACGGACTCCCAAATGTGACTTTTTAAAAATCTAACTTTTCTGATGCTATGCCTAATTGTGTAACTATTTAAATGTATCTGTTCTGGGAAATCTTTGCTTCTGGTCCCAGTTGAATAATAGGGACTGGATTTACCCTCTTGCCCCAAGTGACTAAATAACAGGTTAAATATATGAAGCAAAGCTTTTAAGACATCTGGGCATCTGGCAATAAAAGGCGGTGACCTCTCTGGTCCCCCAGAGACAGAAAACAAACGGCCACTGCATGGAGGGAGATGTCAGGCTGGGACTCAGGCAGGGCAGCCAGTCTGTCTGACTGCGGAGATACGCCATGGGTGGGGAGAGCAAGGTGACCAGAGTCACAGGGCAGGGTCCTGCAGCGTGAGCTGCAGAGGGAGAACTCAGGCTGCCTGTAGAGGATTTCCCCTGAGTTTTCAGCAAAGTTCTGACCAGCACCTATGTGACAGAGATCTAGGGAAGGCTGGCAAAGAAACGCAAGAATAAGCAGGAACAGTGCCTGAGACTCACTCAGATCGGAGAACAGTTCCCATCCCCAACAGTGATGCTCAAAAACCTAAATTCATGTAGTGGTGGATAAAAACACTCGAAGGGTCTTGCTTCAGTAATGGGAAATAATTAACAACAGAACAAACTCTACTGCAGCCCCGCCTAGTAAAACTTAAGTTCATGATCTGAATCAAACAATTTTCGGATGACTTAATGGCATCTATGTACACGGAGTTAATAAGGCCATCCAGACTGCTATCTTGTTTATTTATTTATTTGAGAGAGAAAGGGAGACACATATACACACGCACACGCACACATCACTTTGTTCTTCCACTTAGCTGTGCACGCATTGCTTGGTTCTTGTATGCACCGTAACCAGGGATCGAACCTACAACCTTGGCATATTGGGACACCACTCTAACCAACCGAGCTACCTGGCCAGGGCCTGACTACCGTCTTTGAAAGGTCTCGATCTCAGGTTGGCATTGGCTGACATCTGAACACAGGTCTGGGGGAAACTCCAGCCATCAACTGGTAAGAGTGACTCATTCTGCCTAAACAGGGTGAACAAACACAATATGGTTTATGCTAAGCACTTCCTTCCCTTCTGCGATCCTAGAATTCGGACACTTGACGGACTCGGGGTGCTCCCCTGGTTGACAACATTTTACATACACTGTCACAACTCACGCTGGGGGCTTGAAGTGCGTCCTGTGTGACTGTGCTCTGGGAGGACCCTCTGATCTGGTTTCCCGCCCTCTTGGCACCAAAGCTTCTTTTCTCTTTACTGATGTTGTTTCTTATTCTTTCTCCATAATAAATCACAGACATGGGTACGCCTATTTGATGAACCGTGTGTTTTTCCAGAGAATCATTAAAATTCGGCATAGTTCGAAGGATCCCTGATACAGCATCCAAGAGCAAACTTGAGATGATCTACAATGGTCCCCATATTTGTGAGAGTCCCCATATTTCTACGACTCGCAGGGGGATAGTGCTGGAATATAAATATAAACACAACCTTCATATATACATACATGTGTATGTATGCAAGTATTTATTATATACATATACATTCATACATATCTTGACATTTAAAAAGGCAATTTAAGGCTTCTCCTTGGTGTATCTGAATTATCAGCATCACTACGCTTACTATGCCTGTGCTTTGGTGAAATCGTTATTATACAAAAGAAGGGTTACTTGAAAGGAAGCACTTTGACACCTCAATAGCAGATCTTAGAACTGAGATGGCTACTAAGTGACTAATGGGCAGTCCAGCATGAATATACTGGACTGAAAAGTTTTAAATTTCAAAAGAAACAGGGGTGACAACTCCAAGCAGTATAACATAGGTACAACTGAAGTGTCTAAATAATGATAATAGCAAATGGTAAAGTAATGAGTGAATGTAGCATTCTTCTTATTTAAATTTCTAAAATATATAGGATATTTGTTTTCATCACAACAACAACATAGTGGTGTGGTTTATAATATGGGTCGTAATAACATATAGGCCAACATAGCACAATGATCAATAAGTTAAAAACATTCTTACATTTTACATAAAATATCACTTGAAGTCAGAGTTTAATAAATTAAGATATATAGCAGAGGCATAAGGTTGCCTCTGAAATAATAAAACAAAGATTAAAATTCAATATATCAAAAAAAAGGTAATTTCATGAGTACTTAATTTTAAAAAAGGCATAAAATAAACAAATAAATGGACAAGTGGAAAATAATTAGCAATAAGGCCCAACTATAAGCTGCTTATTAAAACCCACTTTAAATGAAAAGACACAAATAAGTCAAAGTGAAAGGACAGAGAAAGATATACCATAGAAGCAGTAATCAAAAGGAAGTTGAACTATCTATATGAATACCAGAAGAGTAAATTTTAGATAAAATAATATTAAAAGGAAGAAAAGACTATGTCATAATGATAAAATGTCAGTACATTCAGAGAATATAGTAATCCTAAATATTTATGTACAGAGTAACAGAGCTTTAAACTATATAAAGTAAAAACTAGTAATACTAAAAGTAGAAATAGAAAAAAAAAGTTATAGTAAGATTAAATAACCCTCCCCCAATACTGGAGAGAATAATTAGATAAAATATCAGCAAGAATACAAAATATTTAAACAACATCATCAATCAACTTTACCTAATTGACATTTATAGAATACTCCACTAAACAATAGAGGAATCAACATATTCTTTTCAAATGTACATGGAACATTTAAAATATTGACCATAATCTAAACCATAAAATGTCCCTAATTCATTAGTTTCATAAATTTAGAAACATTCATGTCTTACAAAGTATCTTCTCTGGCAACACTAGAATTAAATTGGAAATCAATAGATCTCTGGAAAACCTCAAAATATTTGGGAATGAAATGATACAATTATACACAATCCATGGGTCAAGAAGAAATTTAAATGTAAAGTTAGAAAGAACATTGAACTCAAAGAAAATGAAAACACATTATGTGCCACTAAAATTATAACTAAGGTGAAATATATAGTTTCAAGTCAATGGCCTCAGATTTCAAGTTAGAAAACTAGAGAAAGATGACAAATAAAATCCAAAGTAAGCAGAACAAAGCAATAAAGATCAGTTATCATAACTATTGACTTTACTACAGTTGTCTTTTTCCTTAACTTAAAAAACTCAACTTTAATACATTTTTTACCTAAAGCTGCTCTAAAAACTAATGCCTTATAATATTATATATACTTGAATCCTGTGATCCCATTATTGGTAATTTATGCTATGGAAATGATTTTGTTGATTAAGCTATTATACAAGCTGTTTATTATTGCATTATTTATAATAGCAAAACTATAAGAATATCTATATAATGAGAGAATGATTATATAATCTTGTGCATCAACTCAATTGGAGTGCTGCAGCCATTAAAGTCATTATTAGGAAGTCTGATTGTAGTTGCAATTGTTATTAACAATCATGATTACAATTAGCTCAACATAGCACTATACAAAAAAAGAATAATTACAAAGTTTTCAAATATCACATCCTTTCTTCTGCATTTATCTGCCACAACTTTCCTTGCATATCCCTTAGCTTGGAATAAACAAGTGTGTACAACACTATGTTTGAATATACAGATATTGGTGTGTGTTGCATTAAAATTAAAAGAAAACACACACAGAGTCAGGATTTTCTTTTTAATTTTTAAATTCCTACCATTGATTATATAATAATTAATTTACCTTTAAAGGATGAGTTCTATACTTTTGATTCATCAAGGATTTAAGAGAATTGACTGATCACCCATGAGCAAGCATCATGGCAGTGCTTACACCATGGTTGGAAAATCTAAATGGAAGGATTTATCTACACAATTTCACATCCTGACCATTCCTTCCTCAACTCCCCCAAATAATCACTTTATAAAAATCATATAGATAATTAAAAGACTTTTTTTTTCTCTTTAATAATTGTCTCAATACTCAACTCACTTTGCTACTTAAAATCTTTTTCAATAATGCCTCTTAAACTTTAATTGCATATGAATCACCTGGGGATCTTGTTAAAAGGAACCACTTTGATGTGGTGGATTAGGGCGGGGCCTGAGAGTCTTCAATTCTAACCAGCTCCCAGGTGATGCTGATGCTGCTGGTCTGTAGACAACACTTAAGTATCCAATCACATAGCATGTGAGTCATTTATTTATCTAGTGAATCTAGATCATTCACAGACTTTGACATGTGCATGCATATTTACATATATTTTAATTTTTATGTCAGTTTTTGCCATTAACATCAAGCAATTTAGGGAAACTGCCCAATTTACACAGCAGCTTATGCTATATAAACAGCCTAATTTCCTTGGTTTTCACATTTTTGAAATAAATAGTATGTAAGTTATCTACTGTTTCTGAATTCTATAGAAAGAAAGGAAAGAGGGAGGGAAGGAGGGAGGAAGGAAGGAAGACTGAAGTATACAAAAAAGAAAAAAGATAAATGGAGAAAAAGATAGGCAGGGAGGGAGGAAGCAAGGCAGGAAAGAATAAAGAAAGGAAGAGAAGAGGGGAAGGAAGAAATGAAATGTTGAGTTAGGTCATGCTTACAAGCAGAAGCTTAACTTGATCAATGATAAAAAGCAAAATCTGACTGTTGAATGCTCAAAAAAAAAAAAAAGAAAGAAAAGAAAAGAAAAAAGAAAAAAACAACAAAAACTCCAGTAACTCTTGACAAAATAGAAAAATAATACATTGTTATTTTTTAAAAGTGAGAGCTCTTGAAAAGTCATAAAGAAAAAGTAAATCCTTGTAATACTATCAGTAGGACGTAGCATCTGGATATATTAGGTTGCCTAAAAAGTTCATTTGGTTTTATTGTAATAAAGTTCTAGTAGAGTTTCGTTGTCTTTAACTTCATTAAACACAATTTTGTTAAGATTGCACTTTGACAGTAGTCATAAGAGTGTACATTTAAATAAATATATTAAAATTGGTGAATGTTTATGTAGCCATTTTAATATTGAACACAGAAGAAAATATGCAGCATTTTCAGCATATTAAGCTTTATTATTTCAAGAAAGGTAGAAATGCAACCGAAGCACAAGGAAAGATTTGCAGTGCTATAACTGAGAAGGTACAATAACTGATCGAACATCTAAAAAGTGGTTTGTGAAGTTTCTATGATATTCCACAGTTGGGGAGACCATTTGAAATCGGTATTGGTCAAGTCAAGACATTAAATGAGAACAGTCATGTTACACCACACAGGAGATGGTCGACATACCCAAACTACCCAAATCCATAAAGTTATTGGTGAAAATTTAAAAATGTGTCATTATTTTTTACAGAATAAACTAAACAGACTTTTTGGTCAACCCAATATATTTTTCCTTAAGACTATGATAAGTATATATTATATCAAGTGCCTTTTAATGTAAACATAGACTTATAAAAACTATATTTCATTCATTATTTTTGTAAAAATGCAAACAATGTATATTTATACCTTAACCTTTTATTTTTGCCAAAGCACATGCATTCCCAAATTCAAGATTGTCTTTCATGTTTTTTATTATTCAAACAAATGTAATTGCCCAGCCTATCTGTACTGTAGAAATCACACTAAGAACTTAACATTTTGTTATTAATTCCTTATAATAAGAACATAACAGCCCTGGCCAGTGTGACTCAGTTGGTTGGCTGTCATCCCATAAACCAAAATGTCATGGTTTGATTCCTGGTGAGGGCACATGCCTGGGTTGTGAGTTCAGTCCCCAGTCGGGGTACAGTCAGGGTGTGTTTGAGAGGCAACCAATCCATGCTCCTCTCTCACATCAATGCTTTTCTTGTTCGTTTTCTTCTAAAATCAATAAGCATGTCCTCCAGGTGAAAATAATTATAATAAAACAGATGAATGCTTAACTGCTCTTAGTTGATTAATGTTTATAAATCGTATTTCAGGAATTTGAAAATTAAATTTTAAGTCATGAGCATTCATATCTGATAAAAAGCAGTCCAATAAACTGAAACCTCCCTGTTACAAAAAAAAAAAAAAAAAAACAAAGTCAATTAAATATCTGAAAATATGGAAGTTTCATTCCCAGGCCAGATTAAAAGATGGGAAAACCTCGAAAACAGCAGATAAGAGCAGAAGCCCTTATTTAACTTCTTTTTAATCCTCATCTGAGGTCATTTTTTCATTGCTTTTAAAGAGAGAGGAAGGGAGAAAAAGAAACATCCAAATGAGAGGGAAAAATCAGTGATGCACGCCAGGACCAGGGGCCAAACCTGAAATCTAGATATTGCCCTGACCAGGAATCCTTTTGCTTACCAGTTACTAGATGACACTCCAACCAACAGGGCCACACAGGCCAGGGCATCGTGGTTTACCCCTGAGCCATCTATAATGGTGACAGAGCTTCATTTTCAATTCTTATGATTTGGGGAGTCAGAAAATAAAATCAGATTGAAGAAATTCACAAGAAACTAGGAGGACAAATGCTCAGTTAAAAAGTTGAAGTAGCCCTAGCTGGTGGCACAGTGGATAAAACGCCAGGCTGCAAATCCAAAGGTCACTGGTTAGATTCCCCAGCCAGGGCACAAAACCAGGTTGCAAGCCAGGTTCCCAGCTGGAGCCAGGTGAAAGGCAACCATACATTGATGTCTCTTTCCCTTTCTTCCTCCCTTCCTTCCCCTCTCTCTAAAAATAATGAATAAAATCTTTTTAATTTTTTTTCATAAAAAGTATAAGTAGAAAAGAATCAACCTCACAAAGGCAGGCGGCAGAAATGAAATTGTTATCAGCTGTGGCTCAGTTCTGGCTTAGGAAATGTTTTGGAAATAATTACTCAAATGTATACTAGATTTGTGAACTAAGAGACTACAAGTTAAGAATTTAAAGTTAATTTAAATTCAAAGTATCCCTAGACACCTTGCAAAGAAAATAAAATTCCTCCATGGACTATTCCATTCTCAAACCAGATTTTCAAGAATTCCCACAGAGTGAGTTCCAATAAACATGAGTTGGAATCAAAAAAATTTTTTTTTAAAATTAAGAAACAAGGCTTTAGAGATAATCCTAAGTACAATAAATGCAAAACCAGATCTTAATATATTATATTATTAAAAACAAACTAAAAATATGAGAAACTATATAAACCTGAACATAATACTTAGTAGGCTAAAAGACAAATCTCAAGAAATTACATGCAATGAAGTACAGTTAAAGAAATGGCATATATGAAGTTTAAGAAATTCAGAAGTTATAGTAGAAAAGTCCAACTGAGAACTAAATTAGGATTTCTGACATTTATGAAAAATAGAGCTATTATTTGAAGAGACAATGCACAGCTTAGAATCTGCTAAATTAAAGAAAAACACCTCCTTGACTATTTGAGCCCATTGGTTTTCTAAAATAATAAAAAATAAGTTCATACTTATACACATTATATCCAAGTTGCAAAGCAGCAAAGATGGATAATTATTAAAAACACCCGGCGAGAAAAGACAACTCACCTACAAAGAATAATACCTTCCCATAACAATAATGGATGTGAGGGGCCAGTTCCAACACACATATTGCTAAGAAAAAACTACTCGAAACCTACAATTATACCCTAGGAAAACTTACTCTACCCCCCGCCCCCACCAAGCAAAGGGGAAAAGAAAGATGTTTCAAGGTTATCAAAAAGTCAATGTTGGTACTCTGCTACGCCAGGAGTCCCCTGGGTGAAATCTGAAACCCGCCCCGCACGGGAAGGCAGAACGCGACCTATGTCAGAGCCCAGGCGCTCGGATGGGCAGGTGGGGTGTCCACACGCGAGACAACTCACCGTCTGCAGGACTCGCACGAACACCGCGTCGCACCGGGCCCACGAACTCTTCCAGTTCAGAGAGGCTGCGACACGTGTGGTCACGTCTTTCGCGCAAAAGGCCTCAACGCCCCCTCATCTCTCGGGGCGCCCTCCTTGCAGCCGCCCCTGGGTGGAAACGGTGGGCACAGCGTCTCGTCCAAGGGCAGGACAGAAGCGGGGAGCCAAGGATTTCCAAGGTCCAACCGGGAGGTCAGCCGAGGTCATGACCCCCACTGTGACCACCTCTGCCACTCCTGATTGGCTCCTTCGATCTTCCACGCCCCCTCTGCTCCCCAGGGCGCCCTGAGTGGTCACCTCGAGGTTTATTAGCCTGGAGGCACCTCGTTTGGTGACCCTCAGGCCACAGTGGATGGAGGCAGCGACGACCGCCTCAATATACAGGTAATGCAAGAGAACACAGATCAAGATGAAGATTCCCAAAATAAGCAACGGTGCTTTCCACCGAGAGCCCCATAATTCAAAGCCAATGAGTTCTTTAATCCCTTAGACTGGGAATCGGATCGCTCAGGGCATTTGCCTGCGTTTCCTTCTGTGATTTTAGGAAGGGGATGCTCTGCACACTCATCAGGTGTGAACGCGCAACGCTCTAGTTAGATTAACGGCACAGCTGCCGCCTTGTGAGGCAATAATAACATCCAAGGCCATTGTCTTTGGAAGGCAGCTTTTTTCATGAGACATCTCCAGGGTTCGGCAAGGACAGGCTTGCTGGGCAAGTTTTAATAAAGGCTTCTATTTTTGCTACAGCGTCCTTCCGGGCCTCTCGCTAGGACTCGGGCTGGCACCAGGGCATCAGCTTCCCGGCTGCCAGGGAGAGTCAGCAGCTTATGAACCTGGTGTGAAAAACAGGGGAGATTACCAGTCTCTGGCCAGATAACCGCCAAGTCTTCCCCATGTCCTGACCCCCCAGGGCTTAGTCACCTTTTCCGACTCCTTCGCTTCCCACTTCTGCACAATAGGGTGAATCGCGTCCAGAACGTCCCGCTGCCGGTGCAAAGGGTTCACCTGATCATGAGTGGTCCGCAGCCAAACCCCTCGGAGTTCAGCCCACTGACAGCCGAAGTTTATTTCTGTCCCTTCCAGATGGTATCAGTGTTAGGCTGAATAGTGGCTGAAATCCACGTGGGTGGGCTGCCCCACTAAACCCATCTGTACAGCAGTGTACATCAGACAGCGGGAATGTCTCCCACTTCTCTCCATTGGCCACGGGGACCATCACAGGAATAGTAGCAGGGGCATGTGGAAGATCAGCATGTTTTCCAGGGCCTACTAGCTCCTGCCTTTCTGCGTGTGTGTGCGCGCGCGTGTGTTATTGACTGTGTGAAGGACCCTGACTTACAGACAGGTAGTGATTGTAGAGATAAAAAGACAGCATGAGAGATCTTTGTGATAGAACTGTTGCACGTCTCCACTGTGGGTTTGTTTTTGTTTTTGATATTTTAAAATTTTATTATTTTCGGAGCGAAGGGAAGGGAGCAAGTCAGAGAGGGAGAGAGACATCAATGTATGGTTGCTTTTCACCTGCCTCCATCTACAGACCTGGCTGGAGACCTGGCTTGCAACCTAGTTATGTGCCCTGGCTGGGAATCAAACCATTGACTTTTGGGTTCGCAGGCTGGTCCATTGTGGTGGTTTTATATGAATCTACTCATGTGATAAAATTGTATAAAACTAAGCTCACACCTACACAAATGAGTGCATATAAATCTGGTGAAATCTGAATAAAGTTGGTAGATGAAATCAATGCCTGGTTCCTGGTTTTGATACTGTACTGTATTTATACCAAACGTTCACCTTGGGGAAAATAGTTGGAGCGAACATGGGATGTCTCTGTTATTTCTTAAAATGGCATTTAGTATATATAATTATCTTAAAATTTTTAAGTTATTTAAAATTTTATTTTAAAAAGTAATCAATGGAATAAAGTGAATACCACCTTCCAAGGTAAAGTGTAAGGTCACACTTCATGCAGAAGTCTCAAACAGCCATCTGAAAACTAATTTTGTGACTTTAGTTTTCTGTCCACCTCCAGACACTAAAAGAGACTTTAGATATGGGGTAAAGAATTGAAGTAAACAATAGTTGTTGGTGAGAGCTGTGGGTCCAAGTCCCTACTATCATCCATAGGACATGGCAAGTGTCTGTCTCTCATTTTTAGTTTAGAAAGACACTTCAGCAGGACCAGAGAGTCTGATCATTGCCTGCTAGAGGCTGGTGGACACAAAGGATCCATCTCAGGCTTGAATTTCAAATGGCAGGAATGTGTGTCTGACTTATTGCTCTAACAAGAGTACAGAGAAAGTTTGTACCCTGCTGCATTTTGGGCATTCCTCCAACATTCCTGGTGTTTTTATTTTTGAGTAAATAATACTGTCTACTATGGATAAATATGATACAAATTCAAGAATGAGCAGAAGAGTGCTGGGCATAGCACTAGTTACTCAGCAGATAAGAGAACTTCAAGGTTATCTGCCAAAATACAGGTGCAATTGAATGCATCAAGGCACCTGCAAGTGGAAAATTCCCTAAGGATGAGGCAGTGTCCTTAAAACTCCACAGGTAGTCAGCCTTGAACATTTGTCCAACTAGATACTAAATATTTATTTATGTTAGGCAATCGAACATTTTCTACTACTTTTCTAACCTTCCTCCCTAAAAATATAGTGTGTTATCAGATTGTTCACCTATTGGCTCTTTGATCAAATTCTCCATCCCTACCCAGTTCTGTTCTACATTGCAGGAAAAGTTCATTTCCCAAGAACCTGCCCATTTTTATTTATGCCCTGATATGTACCTACTGTTGTCTCACAGTGGCTATTAAGCATATACTAAAAAGCATAAAATTCTACTAATGAAAGAAGCCAAAATTCATTCAGCATAAATGAACTCAGGCATATAACGACCAGATGAATTTAAATGAAAGATCCCACGAAAGAGAGCTCCATTTTCTTTGTAAGTTTAAGGAGATGAGTTAGTAAGAAAAGAGCTGATTTGTATCAATATCTCCCAATGCCACAACTTGGGGTAAAAGCCAACAATGGGATTTACAAAAAGTTTGTTTTAACAACTTAATAGTTACCTCTTTAGTCCTTCCTTGTTTAAAAAAAAAAAAAACAAAAAAAAAAAACACATCAATTTGAAATATATTATATTATTAGACATAAGTACACACAATAAATAGAGAGTAGAAATCTATAGTGCTGGAGATGTATCAACCAACTTATCTTTATCTGTCATTTAATGGAGCAAAGTTTGATTACCAATTAGCATTGTTGAAAGAACAGCCAAAGAACCCAAGAGTTGGAAACTATTAGCAAAGTAACTTAAAGCTCTAGATAAATCAAAAAATATTAGCGCCTCTACTAAGGAGCTAACCTTAGTAAAGCATCGGATTCCACTTTTATTTACCTATAGTGCTTTTGAGCGTAAGATTGATAGAGCATTTTTAGTAGTTGCTCCAGTTATTACCATTAACATATAAGGAAAACTTACTGCAGTATACCTGTATTGACTGACATTTTACCAGTTCAAATAAAGTGTAGAAACATTGCCTTCCTTCATACAACTTTGCATTCCCCCATTCATAACATAATTTTCTTAAATAGTTCCACTCCCTACGTTGAGAATTACAGCACACTATAATTTTTGCTTCCACAAACCTGGAGGCTTTCCAAAGAGAAGGGCTTAGGACTATTTCTCCAAGACAGGATCCAAGGCATAAAAACCCAAGGGTTCTTCCTGGATAGTTTGGACTAAAGATACTCAGAGGCAAGAAGCCTCAATCATGACTGAAATGGAATTTTTACTTCCCTGTGTAGTTGGTTCTGGGGGCAGATGAATCACTAATTTTATTTAGGAAAAAAAAAATGTGACTTCTATTGCACCTAATTGGGAGGGTGGCAAATTTATATTCAAGATTAAGTTTACAATACTAAAATTACTTAACAATATATTACAGATTTTGCAATTTTTTTTTAAGATTTTATTTAATTATTTCTAGAAAGAGGGGAAGGGAGAGAGGCAGAGAGGGAGAAAGACATCAATGTATGGTTGCCTTTCACCTAACTCCAGCCACAGATCTGACTGGAGACCTGGTTTGCAACCTTGTTATGTGCCCTGGCTGGGGAATCGAACCTGCGACCTTTGGGTTCGCAGGCCAGCGCCTTACCCACTGTGCTACCAGCCAGGGCCAGATTTTGCAATTTTTTATATAATTTTAATGGTTTGGCTAAACTATTAGTTCACTTCTGTAATATCTGCATAACTCACAATGCCCCCCAGAATGTGATATTTTCCATTCTCCCAGACAGTGTTCCTTAAACTTAGAGGTCCATTAGACCTACCTAAGAAACTTAAAAGTACTGATGCCCTCGCTCCAACCCCCAGAGATGAAAATTTAATTGGACACAGTGGTTTCTAAAATTCCCCCAATAACTCAAATGTACTGCCAAGCTACCTTCCTGGCATATGCTCTGACTTGAGGTAATCAGTACTCTCAGGGAATCTAATTTGGGACGAGACAGAAAATTACTGCATTCTTTCTGTGGGCTGGGCATTATGCTACAGAATAATAGAGGAGTCAAGAGATAAACAAGAGAAATAAATACTCCTGTAATGAGAGGAGAAAGAAGAGTCTCTGAGGGAAGCAGAGAGGAGGTAGTAAGGGGTCCCTGGTCCCTGGAAACTGACTATACTTCTGACTTATGCACCTCCCTATCTTTCTAACCAAGTTCTTTTGGTGTCTAGCTTTGTTTTGGTACATCCAACCAGGGAATCCCAACAGATCCAAAAATTTAACTCAAAATCGCCAGCTCATTAACCTTTAAATGCAAATGATACCACCACCACGAGGGTCATTCATTACCTAACACATTTACTTGGCATTTAGAAATTTATATTCAGGGTCTGAAATATTTTAGGCAATTACTTACCCTAGATACACAGACGTGGGGTGATAAAAATGGACAATTGTACATCTATACTCAATATTCTGACTAGATTAGAAATTTACTCTCTGTTAATGATAAAAATTTTGCGATTAAACAGGCTACTTACCATAGCACAAGTTTGTGAACATTGGTTAAGATGCTGTGATTGAAATAAATGAAAAATAATGTTAAAAAAAAAAATAACTCCAGTAGTATTGTGTTTTAGCTAGGGAAAAATGCATCCATGCCTTTCTCAATCCATTCAGAATTGACCGATCCTCTAAATATCTTGTACCATTCTCTGGAAGGTAAATGTGCAACATGGGTCACTAGATTGTTACCACTTAGTGGGAAGGTGTCTAAGTCTCCATACCAGCAACACATTTATCACAGCTTAGAAGATTCTCCATGAATCTTTTCTTGCTGAAAGTCAGACCTGATTCCAACAGAATTAGAAGCTCCTCTGGGACAGCAGCTATGTCTCACTTTCAGTCATTACAACATCTAGCACAGCGCTTTGTGCAGAATAGAGGCTTTATTAATGAATCTGTTTAAATGAATAAATGAGGATCAATTCAGCTTTTATATACCAGTTGTACATATTAAAGATAAATGTTAGCACCAAGCCTACACAAGAGGAAAAGTGGTATTTTTACAATGCCATTTACAATACGTTTTATTCTGTTTACATCTCTACTTCCCATATGTAAAAAAATGCAATTCATATAACTTTTATTTAGAAGTTACTCTCCTTGAGGAATAAATAGCTTTTGTGCAGATTGTAAATTTGCTAGTCTGAATGAAAACATAGTGGGAAAACCTTAAATTATCACCGAATTCCACTAACATCCAGAGACTGTATGCTGTTCCAGTACAAGTCTTACTGACATAAACATATGGTGACAGAAGACAAAAATGTGATTGTAACGGTCGCATACACATTTTGGGTGTTTATTAGGAAAAGATCATTAATTTGTTAATTTATTAAAATAACTTCTTTAGACAGGAAAAACATCCATTTTCCACTCTCTTGGACGTGTTTAGAATATTCACAGAGATAGCAACCCAGTATTTCTTAAATGCTGCACTTTGGATTGATTAAAATGTTCAGATATTATTAAGTGAATTTGTAATTTCAAAGTTTCTAAAGGCATTTTTCAAGCGATAAAGATCAAAAGCAAAATACTGGGTTAGTTACAAATACAGACTCATAGACATGGGAATAATATATTCTGTTCCATCAACACGTCTACTTTACATTATTCAGCACAAAGCTTTTTGAAATAAGAATCATGGGAATATACGAATATAAAGAAAAAAGGTACAAATAACAGCTTCATAAACTGAGAAATGTACATAAATAAATCATGTATATGTGGGAAGTTTGCTTAGCTGGCAAGAAACAAAATATGGAAAATCTGCTTGTTAAACAATAACTACAGAGTGTGCTTTTATGATGTTTTTCACCACAGTAATTCATATTAGAGATAGAAGCAGTTGCATGTTAAATAAAATCATTGAGCATTGTTTCCTCACATTGCAAAGAGCTGACTTATGTTGTTTTTAGATGCCTCCCATTAGAAAGTAAATATTCCTTCAATGCTATGCATTTCACAAAATTTAATAAAGACGAACTGTAAATAAAGTCGCAGGGAGATTTCAGACAGTTTTATTAGGAGATTGTTGAAAAGAAAAAGAAAATTAAATACAGTAACAGTAAACGCGGTTCTCACATTGAAACCAGACTCAAAGAACTAGGCTACCATAGAAAAATTTCCAATTCTTGCATTATGATGTAAAAACAGATTTTTGTACAGATTTTGTACAACAAAATTCGTAATAACCTTTTATCATTTTTAGAAAACTTTAAATATATAGATAAAAATAGACACTTTTCATAGGTCCTACATGAAGATGAGTATGTTCTGTTCCAAGAGCTTGCATAGAGCACAAATGTGGTTATAATATAGAACAGCTAGACATTAATATTTTTAGGATTACAAAAACATGGAAACCATAAACTGGGCACAATTTAATGTCTTTATACCAAAAACAAATTTCAAACCAACCTGTGTAACTAAAAACAAGAAGGAAAAACTTAAGTTACAAACTTAAAATAACATTTCATGAATTGTAATATTTACACCAATGTTAGTAAGATTCTCTCTTAACATACAGGTGATAGCTTTCTTCTTTAATCCTTGCTAAAATGTTCTTCTATGTCAAACCAATGACTGAAGCATTCTCAAAGGTCTTGAAAGCATGTATTTGAAAACTATAGAACCTACTTAACATGTGACTCTATGCAAGGAGCAGAGCATTGGCTGATTCTATTACCTGTGTAAGTTGTAGGCTTTTTAAAAAAATTGTTCAAAAAATGTATGATTCAAAAGCTTGCCACAAGTCCCTCCTATCTTAAGTGTTGTAATCCTTTAAAGACTGCATGTAGGGAAAAACAAGTAGATACAAGTAGGATTAGAATCTCTTGTGCTCAAACATCAAGAGATGGTTAATGGAAGAACTATGCTTACAAAACCAAGTTTCTACAAAGCACTTACTACCAGCATTTTAAATAAAAATATTGCTCCCTTTTAAGCAAGCTAAAATAGGAACTGTATATATAACCTTTTCATTATATTAAAAATGGGCTTAGCTGGTTAATAGTGAGCTACACAAAAGAAGTATGTTTCAGTATTGCAAGGAAGACCTAAAAACTATAAAAGCTCAGTGCCAGAGTATCTATTTGTATTTTTCTCTTAACCAGATAATTAATACCCAATTCAAACTCTTTAAACATTTTAAGCTCGTTTTCTTGGACCGTTACTAGTTTGCTGTTATGGTAATAAATAATGTTACGATCATAAAATTTTAAGATGACAGCAAAATCAGAAACTGTACAGCAACTGTATTGATTTATATCAGTCTTTAAAGGTGTAACTCCAGATATGTAAAAACAAACAGAAGGTAACTTCAGCATGTAATCAGCACTATTTGCAGCTTTACTTCCAGTTATCTGCACAAAGTGAAAACACATACTGTAACTTTCAAAAAGACAGTGAAAAGAACACGGAGGCACCCATCCCCCAGACCAGGGTGGGACGCACAACACCTTTTACCTTTACCACTCAGCGCTACATGGTATGGGGCTGATACATCAAGGGTTTGTTAAGTTTTGTTTTTCAGCAACATTAACATAATATGACGTTAACATATAAAAATATTTCTGGTGTTTCAATTGACTGTTCAGCCACAATCCATTCTCAATAGTGCAGTTTGGGGCACTACCTAAGGTTCATTATACAAATAAAAATGGCTGACAGAGTTCTGATGTCACCAGATGCTTAAGATCTCATTCATTAATACTGTGACTCCAGACAAATATTTACATGCCTGCATGCGTTAAAACCAGAAAGGCGTCTTTCTGACCAACAGGGTGACAAAACGTATTTTCTAAAATTTTCATTTTCCTAAGTTCTAGTATACTACTGCATACATAATACCTTCCTTGTATGTTTTATGTTTATATATTGTACATGTGACCAACAGTTTGAATAAGAAGCATCATTACTATTTTTAAGTCTATATACCCCAACCAGTCTGGAATGAAAACATGTTACATTTGTTTGTTTGTTCATTTTTTAAGAGAAAAAAAAAAAAGACCTTCAGTGAAATATTTTGGCTTATATGCAATGCTTCTTTTCAGATATGCAAAATGTTATTTCATTGGGTTCGTGTCAACATCCATTTGTTGGTCTTTTGGAAAGTATTTGAAAAAACATCTTCAGGAGAAAACCCACAATTAGAGTTTAAAATCGAATGTAACAGAATATCACTCTTTATTATATTGATTTTTAAGCAATCCTCTATGCCTCCTACAAGTTCATTTCCAAGTGTTCTTGCTGGTTTCTGGAGGACATAATTCTGTAAGTCTGGGTGACCATTGCTATGAGAGTCTCTTGATGTGCTCAGATACAGAATTTTCAGAAGAAGGACATGGTTCATTCCACTAGAAAAAGCAAAGCTAGGTCTATACAGACCTGCCTTGAACTCTGTATACAAGTGTCCAGCAGCAAAGTTGCAGTTATTAATTTTAAGAAGTTTGATACTTGTACATTTACAAACATTCTCATGTCTCTGGTATAAACCACAGGTGAAAATCAATGGAGGAAACTTTTTTTTTTTTTTTTTTTTGTAGAATACTTAAACTTTTCAAGAACATTAATACACAAAATTGAGGAAGTTCCCTTAAATGGACTTTATTTTTTTCTGAACTCTCCAATGATGAGTGTCTGACTGCAAAGTTCTTTACTATAACATGGATTTCTTCAACAGGAAAGATTCAGTACATGACAGTAGTTTTCAAATACAGTCTTCCATCTAAAAATAAACAAGAAAAATAATTAATGACATGTCATTTGAAAAACAGTTATGAAGATAAAAACCACATAGTCTAAAATAAAATATGTAGGTCTTGGTCTCCTTTCAATTAAGTAAGTAACATTGTTCATATACTGTCAAAGTTAATTTCATAATTATATGAAGTGAACATGATAAAACAGATCATCGCATTTCTAGTTCTCATAAATATATATTTGCTACTTTGATAGCAGTTCCAGAGCACTTGGAAAATAGATAAGAATATGTGTGTGTGTTTTATTGATATGCAAAGCTAGTTCATTTCTGTTGAATGACAATTACTTCCTTCAAGCTTGCAGAACTAAAATTTCTCTGGATGCATTCAAGTGAATCTTCATCATGAAAGACAGAGGTCCCATCCTACTCCTCTGCGGTGCTGTTAAATACACTATGTAATGTACCATTGTGCAAATCAGTTGCTATTTATATGAAATCCACCTGTCTTACTTCATCACCATCAATGAACTATATAACCTTTCCCCCTTAATATGATATTAACCAGACAATTAAATGTTAAGAGGAAAACATACCACTTAACTTTCACCAATCAAGAAACACACAGTTATGCAAAAAAAAGGCAAACACTGACCACATGCACTAAATGTATTTCAATGAATCAAAAATAAAAATGGAAAATTAAAAACCCAGGGGAAGAGAAAGCTAAACATAAGCCCATATATTTTTTAAAGATTTTATTCATTATTTTTAGAGCAAAGGGCAGAGAGGGAGGAAGAAAAGAGAGAGAAACATCAATGTATGGTTGCCTTTCACCTGCCTCCAGCTACGGACCTGGCTGGAGACCTGGCTTGCAACTTGGTTATGTGCCCTGACTGGGAATGGAGCCAGTGAACCATGAGTTCACAGGTCAGCACCAATGTACTGAGCTACAACAGCCAGGGCTCCATATTTTAAATGTCACACTGTCTACTCTATGGTGTGGTCTAAACTTTAGATATATTTGTAGAAAACATCTACATTTCAAGTTTTAAAACTTACAGTAGAGGGTAGTCAAAAAGGAAAGTTTTCTAAACATTTGAAAAATACACATTGCCATGTAAATGTCTGCAAATTGCCTGGTAGGTTGAAGAATTAAAAAATAACAAAAATAAATTCAAGAAACAGAATACAGAGTCTAATATTTACAGACTCACCTTCCACGTTAAGCTAATTGAGTGTTTTTTCCTTACTCTGTTGTCGATATAGTAATTACTAGATATTAAAATCAGCATTAAACCATTTATTTCATAGAAATATTGGTGTGCCCAAATTTTGTATCCTTATCACATGTTTCATCCTACCCTAATTTATATGGTTGGAATATTAATTCCAGAATGTCACAGAACTCCATTTTGCTCATTGATATATCCTAAACACCTAGTACATATTCAATAAACATGTGCAGAATAAATGCATCAGTTTTATGTAATTATTGGAAAATGTACATATTTAACTTATTGTATTGTTAACATCCCAAATGCACACTTGCTTTCAACAACATGGGCAGGAATGTCCATGAGATTAGTCTCCTACTGGCTAAATTCCTAGATAAAGACATGACAGTGTCATATTAAGAAATATTTACTGTTTTGCATGAAACATGGTCTGATTTATTTTGTTTGCTTGGCTTGACTGCACTCACCTGTGGGACAAACCTATGATTTTTCTTACTTGCATTGTATAAGTTAACCAATATATAACTATTTCTAGCTTCAGTTTAGCAGGAGTTTTAATTTTCATTTTGTAAATAAACCTAATAAATTTGACATTATAAAAATAAACTAAAATCAGTTTTACATATACTTAGTATTATGTAGCTAAAAATTGGACCTTCTTATGATGGATTTTTTTTTCTAGATTTTCTTTATTATTTCTGGAGAGAGGGGAAGGAAGGGAGGCAGAGAGGGAGAGAAACACCAGCGTATGGTTGCCTTTCACTTGCCTCCAGCTACAGACCTGGCTGGAGACCTGCCTTGGAACCTGGTTATGTGCCCTGACTATAAAACCAGCGACTTTTGATTTCGCAGGCTGGCACCAATCCACTGAGCCACCAGCCAGGGCACTGATGATGGTTTTGATCGTATGATTTTTAATAAATAAAGGAACATTTTTTAAAATCTATTAATAGAAAATGTATAAGTAACCAAAGAGTTAGGAGTGCGCATCCATTTACCAAAATTTTTAAATTGTTGGTCTTTAATTAATTTATCCTTGCTTCTCTCTCCTCTCAGTTGTATCATTATTTCTACTGTGTATTCAGTTAAGAGTATAATTCTCATTTTTTTTTAAAAATTTTTTATTTTATTTTATTGTTTTAAAATTTTATTGTTGTTGTATTACATTCATCCCCTTTTTGCTCCCATCTGTCCCCCTCCGCACCCACCCATTCCCCCCAAAGTCAATCCCACCTGTTGTCCATGTCCATGGTTCCTTTATACTAGGTTGTTGTCTAAGCTGCTCCCCTTTCCTGCCTCTGCCTCCCCCCTCCCCCCAACCCCTTTCCCCCTGACCATGAAGGCCTATTCCTTGTATTCATATACTTGGTTCTGTTTTGCTTGTTGTTAGTTTTGCTCATTATTGTCCTGTAATGGGTGAGATCATATGATATTTGTCCTTCACTGACTGGCTTATTTCACTAAGCATAATACTCTCCAGTTCCATCCATGTTGTTGCAAAGGGTACAAGTTCCTTCTTTCTTTCTGCTATATAGT